>QNQO01001260.1:0-342651 GCA_003290165.1 Berberis thunbergii
AGTCCAATTCGGAAACTAACACCGAATCAAATCAAGTCATGAATGGGAAAAGCTCATCAAGGATATAATTGCATGGAAAACAATTCTGAAGATCTTCTCTTCCATCATGCAATCAGAGGCAGATTCATGGTAAGAGACGAGCTCTCTCACAATATAAGGTAAACAAGAGAAGGGAATGAGGTATGCACACAAAACCCTAATTCTATACAGTCTAGAATTAAAGTCAAGGGGGAGCGGATTTGGATGCATCATATTGCATTAAATTTGTGGCAATGAGGGGAATTTGTTGGGCATAACTTTGATAGGGGTGGATCGCACATAGGCTATGTGAGTCCCTTTGGATGTATTCCACGTGTCCCTGGATATTAATGAGAGTCATTATCTCTCTCAAGTAATTAATGCCTTTTGATTTCCCAATTATTAAAGATATTTTTTCCTAGTTTACCCTTAATTTGGGAAAGTAAAATGGCAGCTCTTTATCCTTTAACCTCTCCCACCCCAAATGCTGCTGGTTGGGTTTGAACCTTGGATTTGTTATTCCATCCACCACAAGTCTACTGCTGAGCTAGTACCTCATTGGCCTTCATTTCTCTTCCATCTCCCTCATCTCTCCATTGTTTTGTCATCTTCTTCTTTCATCGGAGATCATATAAGAAAGAAACCCTAAATTCAAAAATTTCATACAGGCTATAGCTTCCATACGAAATTGTTTCGATTGTTAATCATTGCCTGTCAAATAAAGCTATCGGCCTATCACACACATCAAAATGAGTTGATTGTGATTCTACAACTTAAACAACCTTTAATTAGTTTGTCAGCCATGAAATCAAACATTGCAAATATTTAGATTTTTTATTTTTTCCTTAAGGAAAAATGAAAAATGGCGAGAATTTTCTTGCGTCTCCTAAATTGGATATAGAAAGAGGAGTTGGAAGAAAGAAGAGAGAGATAAAAAAAAAGTTGTCATTTTTGTTTTCCCAAACTGAGGATAAATTAGGAAGAAACATATCTTTGGTAGTTGGAAAACCACTACCAAATATTAAAAAATGCTAGTACAAACAATTTTAGGCCACAAGTTTGCACACATGTTGATGAAGCGTTAAGGTGGAGTTATTAAGTAATAAAAAGTATAACACAATCAAATTTACATTTTTTCTCCCTTCCTCTTCAATATCTTCCCAAACTTAGCATCCCCTTCCCATACTGCCATAACCTTGCTAGTAAACAACAGTAAACTTAGTTCAACCCTCACTTCCACCTGTTTGTTGGAGAGCTCACCAATCCAGTTCTCAGATCTCTTCAAAGTATCTTCACGGCCCCTATTTCTTTTGGGTTTGTCAAACGATTTTGAAGTTTGTTCAATCTGTTGAAAGAGAGGGAATGAGACAATACAAAGATAAGAGAGATTGTATTGAACGATGTAATTTGCATACAAGGGGAGGTATCCTATGTATAGGATTGTGAGGAGAAAGAGTGCTAATCTCTGATAGATGATACATAAAAACGATCACATCCCTGAGCCATACACGTCTCATGATAATCTCGAGAAATTACGGGCCCCAGCATTAGCCAAATACTGATCCAGGCCCAAGCGGTTCTAAGCTCACCTGATCCAGTCTGCTAGACGAACCCGAACTCTTACAGGGTGCTAAGCCCAAACGTCTCATAGCTATCCTCAATACCCGTAAGTCCTACTAAGGCAAGTATCTCGAAGATCAGCTTCGGACGTGCAACTACAATAGCTTTTTGCTTCCAACTAGGAAGCAAATACCAAAGTACATTCCACATAGGGAAACTTCCTTTTATGGATTGCTTTTGGATTGAGATTTATCTCCCGCGTATCTAACAACATAGGGCTAACATGGAACTCCTCTCTTACAACACAATTCCTAATCAGAAAAGGATCTGCATGAAGATCTCATTCCTAAGCTACGCCTTCGATGGCCTGGTAGAACCAGGACTCCTGCACTATAAATAAGACATGAGGTTGGTAAGCTAATGTACGCTACAAATTCCTTGTTTATACCATTACACCTTCCTCAAATTTTTGTCTGACTTTATCATCAGAGTGGCATCGACCACCACAACGGTGGTCTATAGCTCACGTGTGTTACTTGTGCATGTCAGCGGGATTAGGCCAAAGTAGGGAGCGAAAAATGACTACATCAGTTTGGTGCCGTCCGTGGGGAAGACAAAGTTCTTAACTTTTCACTAGAGTCGTCTCTTTTCAAAACCTAGATAGATGGTGACTACTAGGTCACGCAACAACAGAGAACAAGGAGACACGTCAAACTCTCAGGCCAGCGCAGTACTTCCGCTTTCAGCGGCTCCGATAGACACGGGTTGCAGACTCACGCCCCGCACCGACAACAGCAATGACAAACCCTTGAATCGATAGGCTGCCATCTCAAATACAGTAGATAGCCAAGGCGATAGAGGCTCTCACGCCACAAAATCAACCACCAGCTGATGGAGACCAGGAGCAACACAGGCCACCATCTCCGGGGGATGGTAAAGAACAAGCATAAGAAAGCCAAGCCTCGCTAGTTTTCATTGGACTAGGGGAGGTTGCTCGACTGACGCCGAGCCCATCGCCAAAGCAGAGAGGATCAGCACTCAGAACCCCATTCGTAGAGGAGCGCACGACCCAGACATACTATGCAGTCTATCCATCCCACCATTTGTGGACCGAATCATGAATGAGGCCCTTCCGAGGAAGTTCACTCTTCCGAAGCTCAACTTCTATGACGGAACCACGGATCCATTCGACCACCTACGTCATTACAATACGTAATGGCCCTCAAAGAAGGATCTGAGTGGGTGTTGTGCAGAACTTTTCCCACTAGCTTGAAGAAGTCAGCACTGACGTGGTTCCACAGCCTGTCGCTGAGGTCGATCGACTCCTTCAAGACACTAGCAAAGGAGTTCCTGACACATTTCGTAGGGAGAAAGCGTTATCAAAAAGGCCCACACTAAATACTCTCTCTAAAGCAGAGGTCCCATGAGACTCTCAGAAAGTATGTCACACGCTTCAACAACGCCCTTACTCTCATTGACAGATGCAACAATGACATGGCCGTGACAACCTTCACTGTGAGCCTCAAGGAGGAAAGCTCTACTAAGACCTTACCTTAGAGTCCCCTCTGGACATGACAGAGTTCCTCAAAAGTGCTTAGAAGCACATTACTTTGGAAGAGTTGAGAACCGTGAACAGGAAAACCGAAGGTGAGAAGAAGCCATCCGCTCCCAAGGATAAGGAGGGAAAGAGACACGAGGACGAATAGCGGAGCAAGAGAAAACACAATGTCAACAGGTCAGATCCTAGTCGATCAAGGCCAGAGAAAACATCCAATTACGTTGGATCCAGGACTGTGACACCCCTCAATTCCAGCCTATCAGACGTACTAAACTCTATGAAGAACTAGGAGCCCGCCAAGCATGAAAACGGCAAGTACTGTGTATACACCACAATGAAGGTGGCCACGTTACCAACGATGGCAAGATCCTAAGGTATGAAGTTGAGTACTAGATCCGTAGAGGCAAACTGAAGGAATTCCCGAACTCTGAAAAATGGCCAAAATGTACCGGGGAAAAGGGGGAGTCAGTTAAACAAATAGAGAATGAGACCCCAGGGATAATCTACGTCCTTCATGGGGTCAGACTGAATGAAAACTAGTCGTACAAGTCTTGCAAGCGGACGTTATGGGAGATGCAGACACAACCCGCGGACGAGGACGGACGCACCTGCCACTCGAGGATTCAAAGCCCCATAGAAAGGTGGGAGGTAAAGAGAGCTCTGGTGGATACAGGAAGCTCGTTCAACGTCATGTTCTATAGTGCGTTCCGTACCATGGACTTCAAGGAGGAAAACCTTACACCCTTGGATCACTTGCTAATTGGATTCAGCGGGGAGAAATGCTCTCCCCTCGGAAAGATAAGGTTAGCAACAGTGGTAGGGGAGGCAGAGTTAAGAAAGGTCATGTTTCTGAACTTCATGGTAGTAGATGCGCCATAAACCTATAACCTTATCTTGGGAACATAGTTCCATCAGATGGAAGCAGTAGTCTTTACACTTCACCAGTGCGTTAAGTATACTGCTAACCACTCTAAAAGGACAATACATGGAGACCAACCTAGGGCACGAGGCTACCATTATGCTGAATTGAAACGGGTAGAATGCTCCTAGATCCAACTACATCCTGCAGAGTAGTCTAAACCATTGTCAGGCAAAACGTCGGTAGAGATGTCACATTTAAGCGGTAAAGGAGCAATAGGCCATGGAAAATGGGAATACATCCCCCCGATTTTCCATTGCTGTAGAGATTGACCCCTCTACAAGGTTTGCTCTTCAGTAACCTCTAATGCGCCTTGACTGTCCGCTGAACTATCCACAAGAGCAACTGGAATTCACTTCAAGGCCAGGATCAATTTCTCCCCGACAATAGTTAGTGTACTTTCAGTCGTTTGTTTTCCTTTCTTTAGTCAATGTAGAGTTTTAGTTCTTAAAGACTTATGTGATTCGCAATCATTTAAGAAATAAAAGAAGAATTACAAATAAAAACTTTATTGATTATTGTAAAGATGTAACAACAAGCACTTTGAGCCGGATACAAAAGACTACATACTACAAGCATCTGAATACAGTGCGACATGAAGTAAAAGACTTGTTTAGATAATTCTACTACGAGAGGCATCTGAAGATGACCCCACTCATCAACTTCTCCGCAAAGTCTGGATTGAGCAAGAACAGGATAAAAGAATCATGTTCAAACGCCTCCGCATACATACCTCTCAAATATGGCCTGAGGTGGTATAAAATCGGCAATCGAAAACACTGGCAAAATTTTGAAGTCCAACTCACATACTCTGTGAACTTGGGATAAGTATCAGGTGAATTCGGATCGCATATACCTTTCAGCGCAAAGAAAACATGAATATTTGGGAATCAATAGCCCACTCCGACAAGCCACGTCCAACTCCACCTCAATCCAGATGCCGAATTCCAGTGCAAGGCGAGGCAACAGAACTAATCGAGAAGTGGTAAGGGCAGGCGCTTGGACGACAACTGCTAGTGCTATCTCTTAAATTAAACATTCAGAAACAACGATAAGACACCAACAATTGAATGATAGGCTCTTCCCTTGGGGGATAATTCGTACTACTTCTCCATGATATGAGAAGAAATAACGATACCTCAGCAGATCAACTACGTGCCCACCAAAAACATGTGACCACACATAACAACAACTATGATCACTGCCAATGTCAGAACATTCGAGGACTCCATTGCTATCCCTTCAGCCTTTGAAAAATCCAAAGCATTTTCTTCAAACAAGAACAATTTTGGAGATAACCTCTACAAATGATAGTGCCTACAACAATTGAAAGACGCTATTATATGGGCGTAATAGTAACCAAATAGGCCTTTTGCATTAACTGCCAAGTATTGAATACCGTGTGGGAAATGAAGAGACGGAGGTTCCTAAGGAAAGTGCGCAGACCTCGTTTGATCAATTAATGGCGCTGCACGCAACCCCATCAATTGAAGGGCTTACGCCGTACACGTGTAATCGCACGATCTATGCCATGCACGTGGCACAACTATACAGAAAACCCTAACTCTTTATTTGTGGGTCCAAAGACTCGATCCACTCGGCCCACCATTCAAACATTATTCTGCTACATGATTAGCACGAGCGCAAATCCAAATCATCCTTGACGCACGGACTGTACCTACGAATCGCTGTTTGTTTTAAGGTAATGTTATCCACACAATGCGCGACACTAGCGGACATGGGTTTGCACGCCCTCAAATGGGCGGAACCCCTCCCCAACCGGGCAAGCTTAGTCAGCCAAAGCTGATGACGATGAATTCTGGTACGCTCGGACACCTAGTTTTCCCAATGCGAATCCCGATGGTTAGGAAGTAAAGTCTAATTAGCGCTATCGTGCCTGGTGAAGACGATTCGCCGGGGATCATTGCCCCTCCATGGCCAGTGTTCGCCAAACCCAATCAGGTAAGCCTAGATGGTGACGACTGGTAATGAAAGCTTCTGATCAAATCCCAGACCTGTAGCCTCTACTTCGCGAGCGTAGATGGTTTGGATGGTGGGAGGCTAGTTAGTCCCGAACTGATTCTGACGACTAGCCACGGGACCACCGCTTTTCAACATGGCCGCCAAATTACCAACCTTGGACTTGCAGCCCCGACGCTCGGGGTGTAGATAGTTTAGATGATGGGAGACTAGTCAGTCTCGAACTGACTCCGACGGCTCACCATGGGACCATTGCTTTTCAGCGTGGTCACCAAATCACCAACCTTGGACTTGTAACCCCCACTGCGCGGGTGTAAATAATCAAGAAGGTGGGAACCTAGGAAGCCGCAAACTAATTCCGACGGCTTGCCACGAGACTAATGATTTTCAGCGTGGCTGCCGAAAACTTCCAAATTTGTAGCTTGATGCACACAAGTGTAGATTATTTGGAAGGTGAGAGCTTAGTCAATCCCGAACTGATCTCGATGGCTTGCCACAGGACCATTGCTTTTTAGCCTAGTCGCCGAACCCTTTTTTACTCCAACTTATAGCCCTCATCGCTCGGGTATATATGGTTCGAAAGGTGGGAGACTAGTCAGTGCTAGACTGATGTCGACGGCTCGTCACAGGGCTACCTCTCTTCAGTGTAGTCGCCAAATCCTTACTCCCTAAACCTGTAGTCCATGTAGTTCGGACATAGATGCTTCGGAAGGTGGGAGACTCATGCAGCTCGCCACCTATTTCAAAACAGCGACCGCCAAGACAAATCTAGCTTAGTCACCTTTTTCAGGCTCAAACAAACTGGCATCCTATAACCAGCAAAGGCCACTCAAGCCAATACATAGATCGTACGGCCAGCGCTTAAATAAATGCAATATAGTGTGTCCGCCCAAGCTTACAACGCTTGACTCGGCGCAAATGCTCTAACGTATACGCTCAGCCATCACAACTTGCCCATAGTAGCAGTTGCAGCCGACCAATCAAGCAAGCTAGGAAAGCCTCAAATAACTTACCTTGGGGACAAGACACAGCTCGGGAAACTCGACCCCCAACTAAATTGTTCTCAACATGCCCACTATCGGTCATGTTTACGCAACAATGATCATGAGTCATTTGCAATATAGAGCAGTCAAGCTCTCTACTATAGACAAACCATTCAGCGTCCTATTGATTCAACCAGCCTATGTCAAAGCGATACGACAAGGCGAAACAAAAAAATGCAATAAATACAATAAGCACAAAACGGATAAAACTATTTTTTATTAACTGTCGACAAAATGGGTACAAGAGTACAGAGTTCACTCGTTATCAGGAGAAGGTAAAAAAATAGAAGAGCTAAGCTTAGCGGAAGAAGGAGTAGGAGATGCGACAGCACACACCATGTCTTGGGCATCAGGATCCGAACTGTCCTCGTCGTCTGGCGACGCAAAGGCAACGGACATGTCTACATACGACATCGTCCTGTAATGGCCAATATACCACTCTGGATGTTCCTCCTTCATTAACGCAAGCAGTTCCAGCCTACCGTGTACAACCCAACGGAACTCGCATCTGCCTTGTTCCTGCAGAAGCTCTTCATCCTGCACCTTCGAGTCAGCAAGTTCACGCTCCAACAGCTCCAACTTGCCAATCAACGTGTCAACCTGAGATTGCTCCATGGCCAGACTACGCTTCACATCACTGAGCTCATGTCATTCCAGTTCGAGTTGGTCATCGACCTTCCTTGCCTCTCGAGCATTGAACTCCACATCGGATTCCGGTTGCTCTTTCTGAGTAGCTCGTTCGGTCTCTTTCAAAGCATTTTCTCAGTAAGAGACCGCAGTTCAGAACACGTCTTTGCCACAGATGAGCCTATCTCAGACACCGCCTTTGCCAGATCATGCTCAAGGGCCTCCAGATGAGCCGTCTGAGTCTTAGCAACCACAGTTGACTGATCAAGCCTCTTCTCCTCAGGCTGCTTCAGCAGCCACTCTATTTCGTAAAGAGCATTAGAATACATCGCATGCATGTGCGAGAAAACATGCTCCATGGTGTATACTTTCTCACGAGCCACCTCGACTTCAGTCTCAGCGACGTTCACCTGGCTCAAGTAAGACATGCCTAGCATAAGGTACTTTAAACCATTATGCATACACCCTTCTAGCATATCCTCCTCGAGTTTCGGAGCACAATCCATTTGCCAACTGAGCGCCTGCTTATATGCTTGCTCGAAGTGTACTCTATGTCAACTTCTTGGTGCCAGATCTGAGAGCTCATCTTCACCAAGTCTGGTGCAATCAGACTTATTCGCGCACCTAGATGAAGCCTTTCCGATTCAGGAATCACACCAGCACCACCCTTCGCAGTTGCCACTACTCCCAGGCTCTCTACCGCGACCTTTCCCTTGTCATGAACAACTAACCCTTTAGTACGAGATGACTCAATATGGTCCGGAGGAAGAGGAGGAAACAAATTATCCTAATGACCATCCAACACTTCTAATTGTGGTCTGGAACAAGATGGAAAACAATGCAGACTACAAAAAACTTGGCATGTGCCATGACCACTTTCTGACAACATGTCAATGGGACGATCAGATTCTACAACCTCAAGCGAACCTTTGCTGAAGCCTTCTACTGGGACAGTCCCGTGTGAATCAACACTGGCAAAAGTCGCCATTGCAACCCGTACTAGACACTCGTTCAAAGATTTGTCCTGCGCATCACTGAGATCCGACCTGTCTTCAATCCCTGCAAATTGCAGGTAATCCTTCCCCTAGCTGGACACATCAGTCTCTGCCCTGACAGGCTGATCAGACTCGCGCACTTCTCCCCCAAGAGTGGGTTGTGTTGAAGGCAACCCAGATCAGACTGGGGACCTCTTTGAACTAACGAATGAGACAAGTGTTTCAGATGGCTCCTCCACGTCAACAGAACGGGAGCTTTGGCCCCAGCGGCCTTCCTCTTCCTAGATGGGGTCCATCCTCCAACTTGAATCACGACGTTTGGTAAACATTGGGGGCCACGTGTCAGTTGTCCCTTAACTTGGAAACGCCTATTGCATCCACCACGTTCTTCCATAGTATTTTGTTCCTCTAGGGTAAGGGGAGTAGTGGAAAACCTTTTTGGAAAGAAACACAAGCGATGATCAGCTAGCCTGTAATCAGGCATATCAAAGTCAAGATAAAAAGCTAAACTTAGGAAGTGGCCTGAACTCTCGTTCGAGTGGACGACCCTTGCACCGAAAACACTTTGAATTCGCAGGAGATAAGAATCACTACTTCTACCAGAACTTAAAATCATCAGGCAGATTCACGAAAAAAGTCGGCGACTAGGGATGGCATTGGGGCGGATTTTCACGGATATCTGCCCCGTTTGGGGCGATTTTGGTTAAGGCTAAATTGAGGTTTGGGCAGATACGGATATCCCAACTGTATCCTTTTATTATTCGGAGCGGATACGGATTCAGCCATATATTCCTTGCAGATATCCATTTATATATGTAGTAAAATACCCTTACAAAAAATAAAGAATCAACCCACTTTCCACTCTCCACGCCTGTCTTCTCTATGGATGCCTTTCTCTCCATTAACTCCATCACCACCTCTTGTTTGAGCAAAATCCAAGACTCTCATCACCTCCACCACTAAAACACCACCACCCGAGGTTTTCCTAAAACCACAAGTTCAGAGAAGATGAAGATGGTGATGTTCAATAGAGGCTCTACAGATCCCATCCAAAATCCCCAAATCAAAACAGATAAAATCAAGAACATTCCAACCATTGTGTTTGCCTACAAGCAAACTGCTTTTAGCTTAGAGGAATGCCTGAACCTCTTTGTAGGCTCCACAGATCCCATCCAAAATCCCCCAACCTCCATTGATGCTTGTGGTGGTGGATTCTCATCCTTGTTCAACTTCAAGGCCCAAACCACTTTTTAGGCTCAAGAAGGAGGTTCAGTGACAAAAGATGGAACAATGGCCTTCTGACCAAACAGCAACACCCATTAAGTGGTGGTGGTTTGGAAGTATCAGTTGCTATCAATAGTAAGGAAGACCGCCATGGGGTGCTCGACTTCTCTTCTACTGCTTCTCCTTTTGAAATCAAAAGGGCTTATCATCTTCTCTCCTCCAACAGTAACCATCGATGATTGTTCGAACAAGAAGCTCATCGATCTTCTTTAGCCATCCATGTTCAAGTTTGGGTAAAAATGGTGATGGCGAATGGAGAGAACCTCTCAAGAAGAATCGCCTCCCCATCAACAACCATTCCATTGAATGACTTGGATTTTGTTGTTTTAGTTGTTCTTGTTGTTTTAGTTGTCGTGTTGTTCTCAGTTTTTTTCTTCACTGAGATCTGAATCATAATCAAACTTCTTGTTGTTGTTGTGTTGTTTTGATGTTCTCAGATCTTCTTCTTCTTCACTGAGATTGTGTTGTTCTCGGATCTTCTTCTTCACTGTAATCTGAATTATTGAGTTATTGTTGTTGTGTTGTTCTTAGATCTTCTTCACTGAGACTAGAGATTCAGTTTGGGCAAAAAACACAGTAGATTCAGTTTGGGCAAGAAACACAGCAAGGCTGTGTGGGCGGATCGGGTCGGATATTCGTTACCGTTTAACTGGGGCGGATTCAAGGATCTGCAATCCCTAGCGGGGCGGGGATTTGCCATCCTTACCGGCGACGTTATCTTACAGACAACATTACTCATCAGTTGAAGAGAGGTAAACAACTGGATTACTCGCAGAGTCACGCGGACGGCAGCCTCCTTCGCCCTAATAAGGATGAGAATGATGATCCTATATCCATTAGGCCCCAAAAGATTTAAGAATTCTGAGATCACATCAATAATAGGAAAACACACTGCGGTTTGAAGCATCCCTCGATACAAATAGATGAATCCCGTTGGTGGTGACATTGGTGTTTGGTCACCCTTCAGGACATACAATGGCAAATCCTCGGGGACCCCAAACTTCATACGAATTTCAGCAAGGCTAGGCTTAGAAAGTAACTTGTCTTCGAAGAACTCCAAGCCTTTGGCCAAGGTTGCATCATCAAAAACGTTTTGGTTAGCCATGATGAAGTTGAACAATCCTTTCAAATCAGAAGATGAACAGAATGGTAGCTTCGAAAGCAAGGAAAATAGAAGAGTCAAGACTCTATACTACGGACGACCTAAATAGGGATTAGGTTCTCGCCTCTTTTTCGCTGAACCGACGCACATTCAATTATTGCCCGGCTCAAGCAGCGATTTAGACTCAATCATCATCATGGACGACGTATCTTTTCAAAGAGATGACTTAGCGAACCAATGTGATGACCCATTAACTCAGGGGGAGTAATTGATGATACATAAAAACGGTCACATCCTTGAGCCATAAACATGTCATGATGATCTCGAGGAATTATGGGCTCCAACGTCAGCCCAACACTGATCCGGCCCAAGCGGTTCTAAGCCCGCCTGATCCAGTCCGCCAGCCAGATTCGAACTCTTATAGCATGCTAGGCCCACACGTCTCAGAACCAAGGAATGTGATTTCGAGAAATTTCAACGAAATTTTCATTTTTTTGAAATTACGAAAAGAAAAAGGGCGAAATTAAAAGTTACATTTTTTTGAACTTTTCGAGATTTTTTTGTTAATTTTGAAACTTTTCCATAAATTTCATCTTTTTCATAAAAATACAAAACTCAGCTATCAAAAATTACATTTTTCAAGGGTTTTTTTTGGAAAAATTTTGGAGCTTTTTTTCGTAAATTTCGAGTTTTTTTTCTTTTCATATTATCAATTCTTTTAATTATTTATTGATTTTTAAAACCACCCCCTAATTTTTTAATTATCACATCTTCTACTTATATATTGATTTTTGAAGCTATGATTTTCTAATTATATATTGATTTCATGTTTGTTTTATTTCTTAGTATTTAGGCTTCATTTAATATGTTTAATAGATTTTTTTACTTGCATCTATTTTTCACTTTTTCATTTACCCTCGAAATTCATCATATTTTTTTTATGTATCCTCAAAATTTTTACATTTTTTTTTAAACACCAAAATAATTTTCAAAATATTTCTTAAAATCAAGATAAAGAAATGAACTCGAAAAATGAAATCATAATTGTTGCTCACAGCTATCCTCAATACCCGTAACTTCTACTAAAGCAAGTTTCTCGATGATCAGCTTTGGACGGGCAACTACAATAGCTCTCTGCTTCCAACTAG
This sequence comes from Berberis thunbergii, assembly GCA_003290165.1. NCBI lineage: Eukaryota > Viridiplantae > Streptophyta > Magnoliopsida > Ranunculales > Berberidaceae > Berberis > Berberis thunbergii. Next base: position 12,235 of record QNQO01001260.1, read on the forward strand.
GAAGTAAATACCAGAGTACATTCCACGTAGAGAAACTATCTTCTACGGATTTCTCTTGGATTGGGAACTATCTCCCACGTATTTAGGAGCACAGGGCTAACAAGGAACTTCTTTCCTACAACACATGCAACTTCTAAGTAGAGAAGGATTTCCACGGATATCTCCTTCCTAAACTATGCCTTCGATGACTTGGGAGAACTAGGATTCCTGTACTATAAATAAGAAATGAGGTTGGTAAGCTAAAGTACGCTACAAATTTCTTGTTTATAGCATTACACATTCCTCAGATCTCTGTCTGACTTTAGCATCGGAGTGCCATCAGCCACCCCAACCAGGGGGGCGGAAATGGAAAATACTTATTAATTGATAATAGTTGTTATCAATGATAAAGCCAAATTATTTTTCTACCTGAACTAATAACTAATAAAAAAATACAACTGTAAAAAATACATTGCATATACCAAATTGGATTCAGTGTTGTCCAATTTTAAGTCAAAATAAGGTCACTAACCTTAGCAAGGAGCAAATGAGCATAATAACTATAATATATAACTAATATTACAAAATAATTAGGATAAGTATCTAGGTGTAGCTAAAAAAAATTGAAATTTGTGAACCTAATATGATCATAGTACAATTTCATAGAAAAATTAGTTTATATGAGGCCCAAAATTTTGTACGAGTTGTCTAATGGTATATATTTTCATTGAATTCTATAGTTATTATTTTAGATATTAATTTTAAATATTTTTTCTGGAGGTTTAATACTAAGAAAAATTCATTTCTTAAATGTTAATAAATTTTTATTAAACTAAACATTTTTTTATGTTTGCAATTACTAATAAAATTGCATTGAAAATAAAATAGAAATGCACTCGAAGAGTATCGAACTCTCGGGTCCTTTACTAAAAATGATAAACCTCCAACCATTACACCAACAAAGTCATGTTCAAACATTTGGATAAATAATTTTCATATTATATTCTACATTATACAATAGATTTTTTTTAAGAATAAAGTATATATACAAAAAAATATTTTAAAGGGGGGGGGTAGCTGCCCTCCCTTGCCCCTTAGTAGGTCTGCCCTCCGTGGCTCACGTGCTTTACTTGTGCAGGTCAGCGGGATTAGGCCAAAGCAAGGAGCGGAAAACGACTGCATCAAGACTAAACCAAGACTTATACATTTCATACATTAACAACCCGCCTCAAACTCAAGTGGTAAAATGGATATCAAATTGAGTTTGGAAACTAAATCCTGAAAGTGTCCACGAGGATGGGCTTTAATGAAAATGTCTTGAGTTTGATCGGCGGAATAAACTGATAATAGTCCAATGGTGCCACGAGAGATGCGATGATGTACAAAGTGACAATCAATTTCAATGTGTTTCGTGCGTTCATGGAAGACATCATTGTGAGCAATCTGAATAACACTTTGATTATTACAGTTGATGATAGTGGCTGTAGAATGAGTAACGCTCGTGTCTTCAAGTAACCAGCGGAGCTAGAGAAGTTCCTAAGTTGTATCAGCAAGAGCATGATACTAAGTTTTTGTGCTGGATCAAGCGACCGTGTTTTGCTTTTTGCTATGCCAAGAAATAAGTAAATAACCCAGAAAGAAGCAATAGCCAATGGTATATCGACGATTAGTGGGGTCACCTGCCCAATCTGCATTTGAGTAGGCTCGAAGCTCAAGGAGGAGGACGCATATGAACTTCTTCTATAATATCTCCATTAGGCAAGTTTTTTTCACATCCATTTGAAATAATCCCCCACGATGGATTGTGGCAACTGCAATTAAACTACAGACTGAAGTGAGATGAGCAACTAGAGCAAAAGTTTCCTTATCGTCTATCCAATACTCCTGGGTATACCCCTTATCTACCAAGCGAGCCTTGTACCGATCAATAGACCCATCAGAGTTAGTTTTTATTTTGTAAACCCATTTGCATCTCATATTAGCAAGTTCACTAGATCCCAAGTGTGAGTGTTTTCGAGTGTCTATAGTTCATCAATCATTGCTTTCTACCAAAGAGGTCAGAACTAGCTTCAAAATAAGGCTGAGGTACATAATGAGAAAGAATAGTGAAAAATTCAACAAAATCACGAAGATGAACAAGATTTTTTACCCAGTTACTTTGCCGAGGAGGGAGATTAGAAGCTGCTGGAGCGGATCCATCGGAAGAGACAAGTAGCTCAGGAGAGGGCAAGGTGGAGAGCTCATGTGAGGAGGAGATAGGATTTGTGGGTGGCGATGCTGACTCAAATGAAGAGTCCATATCAAGAGTGTCAGGCAGAAGGGTTGGTGAATAGGAGAGGAGTAGTAGCGTGCGGTAAGTGAAACTTGGAGATGGAGAACATTTTGTGTTACAAGAAAACAACATGGCGAGATACAAGAAGGCTTTTGGAGTGAGGATACCAACATATGTAACCTTTATGTTCAATACCATATCCAAGGAAACAACATAGGCGAGATCTAGGTTCAAACTTGGAGCGCTCATGAGGCTGAAGAAGAACAAAACAGGTATAACCAAAAAGCTTATGATTCCATAGAGACACTCAAATGGTGATTGTTTTCCAAGGATAGGAGAAGACACATGATTATTTGGTGTAAATGGTTGTAAGAGAAACTTCACCCCATCAATTCTCAAGACATGAAAAAGATATGAGAAAGGCATGAACAATGTTGAGAATGTCGCAGTGTTTGCGTTCAGCGCGTCCATTTTGTTAAGAGGTGCATGGACAAAAACGATGAGGAAGAAAGCCATGTTGGCGAAGAAAGCTAAGGACCCCAGAATTAGTGTATTCGGCAGCATTGTCAACGCTAAACATTTTGATATTGCAAGAAAATTGAGTTTTGACAATAGTAGCAAAATCAAAGTATAACTGAGGTGATTAAGATCAAATGCGCATGAGAAAAAGCCAAGTGTAGCGACAGTAATCATCAATAAAAGTTACAAAGTATCTCGAACCTCCCATAGTAGTAGTGGGAAATGGACCCCAAACATCAGAGTAAATCAAGTCAAAGGGTGTAGAAGAAAAAAGTCACTTTATTAAATGGTTATGTCAATTGTTTTGCAAGTTGACAATGAAGGAAATCAAAAAGATCTTTATTGACAAACCCTAATGACCACTGGTTACTAAGAATTGAAGACAACCAACAAAAATTGACCAAGGCAAGAATACCAGAGACTAATAAATGTGGTGGATGAGACTGGAGATGATATTTGAATGGATAAGTGAGATGGAATATAGAAGAGGTTGATTAGCTCAAATAGGCGGCCAACCTTACGGCCTATCCCAAGAGTTTGTCCCATCTTTGGATCTTGTACACATCAACTAGAAGTAGAAAAAAACCAGTAAGACCGAAGTCACATAGTTGACCAACAGATACGAATTGATAGTTAGCTGGGGAATACAATAAGTATTAGAAAGAGAAGTGCGTAATGTGAAATTTTTTCCAATATGGCTCACGATCATGGAGAGCCATCGTAGTTTGAATGGCCGGAGTGTGGCTAGCGGTGCATTTGGTAGAAAAGAGGGTGGCATGTGTCATGTGATTACAATTGGCAGAATCAAAGAACTAAGATGAATTACTTGAGATGACTAACATGAAAGTGGAGGGTGGATTACCAGAATGAGCAGGTACTTGTTTGACAATTTGCTCTATGCCGAAAGCAGAGAAGGATTTGACAGGAACAGTGAATGATGAACCGTCAACAGTAGTGGCAGCGGATATAGGAGGAACACCTCGAGGCATGTATTGTTGGGAATGTCTGTTAGGATTTTGAAGACATTCATGTTGAAAATGACCGGGTGCTTTCTTCTTGCAGAATTGGCAAACTTGAAATCAGCTTTCCAAGCGAGATGTAATTTGTTTTCTTGCAGTAAGTGAACAATTGTGTGAAAGATCCAGATGAATGACCTTTATAGTTTAGTTGAGGTCCTCTAGGGGTGGCAAAAACATCTATTGGGGGTGTCTTGCTAGTGGCAAGGACAATATCTGTAGGGGTGGACTTGCCTGGGCAAGACAAGTTGCTTTCGAGAGAAGTTCACTAACTGCTTGATCCAAAGTAGGTAAAGGGCTGCGATGTAAGAAAGATGCACAAACATGCTCAAAGTCTTTAATGAGAGTCATGAGGAAGATAACCAAGTGTTAATAATCCCGATAGTTTGGAAAGTTTGCATTGTCGGAATCTATATATTTGGGTTCTGAGGAAGCAAGTTGGTCTCAAACATAGTGCATCTTAGATAGGAAAGTGTTGATAGATTATCTGGGTTGTTGTTGCATGCGATGTAAAATGACAAAAAGTTGCTATTAATGAGACACAAATTAAAGGTGGTATGACATTTCTCATAAAGTCCCAAAGTGACTTGGCAGTCTCGAATCTACCAAACTGGAGATTGATGGAGCGTACATGTGTTGCGAATCCATGTGATGATTTGGTTGTTTTTGTTATCATATTCCTCAATAAGGTCCATATATTTTGTGTTGTCTTCTTTATTGTCATGTTTTGGCTTGGTGATATGGCCTGTGACATAGTACTAAAGCTTTCTGCCCTTGAGAAAGCTGAACATAGCTTGAGCCTTTACGGTATAGTTGAGTCATTCCAAAAATGATGGTAATGAGTTGTGAAACCTCAAGATGCTCCATAATTAGATAGGGTGCTAAAGGATGATCTTTAAACTTTGTATCCAACAGTACAAATTCCAAAATTAAGAGGTCAAAGTAATGCTTGCAAGAAGCCGATTTATGGCACAAGTGACAGAAGATCATGGTCTAATTAAGAGTTGTCCTTGTGTTACCACTCACCGGTTGATATGAGAACGGTGTGTGTCAAATACACACTTTAGGGTGTGTGGTAGTCACACATTTTTTTGTGAAATGAAGGACCCACTAGTAGTGGCACTCAAAGCATACTCAACTTAAGACTACATAAGAAATCTTTCTGATGCGAAGGATCCAATAGTAGTGGCTATTACAGAACATACTCAATTCTTGATAGGCCAAAGACTACTAAGATAGTGACTCTGATACCATGTTGAAAGAGAGAGAGTGTGACAATACAAATAGAAGAGAGATTGTATTGAATGGTGTAATTTGTCTAGGCAAGATGAGTTTCCTTCGAGAGAAGTTCAGTAACTGTTTGATTCAAAGTAGGTAAAGGATTGCGATATAGGAGAGATGCAAAAACATGCTCAAAGTATTTAGTGAGAGTCATGAGGAAGATAACCAAGTGTTGATGATCTTGATAGTTTGGAAACTTTTTGGCATTGTTAGAATCTATAAATTCTGGTTATGAGGAAGCAAGTTGGTCCCAAACATAGTGCATCTCTGATAGGAAAGTGTTGATAGATTGTCCGGGTTGTTGTTGCATGCAATGTAGAGTGACCAGAAGTTGGTATCAATGTGACAAATTAGAGGTTGTATGACGTTTCTCAGAAAGTCCCAAAGTGACTTGGCAGTCTCGAATCTACCAAATTAGAGACTGATGGAGCGTACATGTGTTGCGAATCCATGTGATGATTTGGTGGTTTTTGTTATCCTATTCCTCAATAAGGTCCATATATTTTGTGTTTTCTTCTTTATTGTCATATTTTGGCTTGGTGATATGGCTTGTGACATAGTAGTGAAGCTTTCTGCCATTGAGAAAGCTCGGCATAGCCTGAGCCCATACGGTATAGTTGAGTCCCTCCATAACGATGGTAATGAATTGTGAAACCTCAAGACGTTCCATAGTTACATAGGGTGCTAAAGGATGATCTTGAAACTTTGAATCCAACAGTACAAAGTCCAAAATTAGGAGGTCAGAGTGATGCTTGCAAGAAGCCAGTATACGGCACAAGTGACAAGAGATCACGTGGTCTAATTAAAAGCTGTCTTGTGGTACCACTCTGTTGATATGATAATGATGTGTGTCAAATACAAACTTTAGTGTATGTGATAGTCACCAAAATTCTTTATGATATGAAGGATCCACTAGTATTGGCACTCACAGAGCATACTCAACCTTACACATGAAATCTTTTTTATGTGAATGATCCATTAATAGTGGCTATCGTAGAACATACTCAATTCTTGATAGGCCAAGGAATACTAAGATAGTGACTCTGATGCCATGTTGAAAGAGAGGGAATGAGACAATATAAAGAGAAGATAGATTGTACTGAATGGTGTAATTTGTATACAGGTATCCTATTTATAGGATTGTGGAGAAAAAAAAATCACAATTTAGCTAAAGTGGGACTAAACCAAGACTTGTACATTTCATAATTAGTAAATCAAAGTAACAATTTTAGAAAGATTTGATTTCTCACACAAACGCACTAGTTACATAAAGGGAGAGAAAGGGGAAAGATTAGAGAGAAGAAAACAAAGATTAAAATTTTTTTTTATTGTTCAATCAAACATATAACTATTGGATTTTTCACACGAGCTTCATGAAGTTTTCTACTTCAATGATAATGCTTGAAGCAGATTTGAAGAGTGATCTTGATAGCTTCATGGATATGGGATGAAAGATAACATGGCTTGATTTTGAAAGAAGAATCAATGAATTTGGATAAATGAATAATAACGGGTGAGGGGTTTTTGAGCATAATTGAATAAATAGGAGAGAGAAAATGTTAATTTGAATTTTTTTTATTTGATTCTTCCACTTCACGCCACATCAGCCTTGTGTGCAAACCTGTGGCCCAAAACCTTGTGTACGACTCACAGTTATTATTCACAACTAGGGTGTGGACATGCTCTACATGCGTGTCAACACTCGAGTTGTAAATAATAATCATAAAAATTATTTATAGTTATAATATAATTAATTAAAGGGTTAAAGAATATTATGGAATAAAATATAAAAGCATATTTACAATTTATAGATAATTAGGGAGACTTAAAATAAATGATGTTATGATTTTAGATATAACTAATAAATGTTTGAGAGGAGCTGGTTTAGATTGTAAAAAGTATAAATGTGAAGGGCAAAATTCAAAAGTTAGATTTTAGGGTCTATTTATTTTTCTTTGTAAATATTATAAAGTTAGAGGGCATTATCAGAACACAAAAATTAGAGTGAAGACAAAAATGTGTAATAGTATTTTCATTGAAAAGACACAAATACCCTTGTCAATGTTCACTAGGATATTGGTTTTACATGTAATTATTAATAATAAGGGAGGGCAAAATTGGAAAGGAATTTTGAAGTTGAAACATACACAAACACTATTCATTTGGGAACTCTCGTTATATTGTTTAGATATTGAGCTTCATTGGGTTCGGCTATTTTATTGTGGTCAAGGATCATGGACTAAGAAAGGATGGACTTGTGAAATGATATGAAGGTCTCAGGCCCGTGGCTTTGAGTAGACAGAAAGGCCCACACATCCCTGTTCTGGTGGATGAACTAGGGTGTGGTTCAAAATTAACTATTATTTTGGGTTGTGCCATGGTGTTGGCAGGAGTGAATTATTTTCACGAGACTCTGAGATTGTCACCAAGCAGGGATTGTAAAGTTTTCAAGGTGAAATCAATTTGCATTTTTGACAGATTTCCGTGAACCACGTAGGCAAAAAATATGGCTTCTTATTGTTGTTTCGTTATTCTTCTTGGGCACTATGCCAACAAATTCATATTTGCAGGTCTGTTAATTAAGACCAATTTCCCAGTCCTTAATAGCCTCAATGTCGGGACTTAATTTCTTTAGGCTGCACTTCCTTGCATTTCTTTTGCAGTTTTTCTAAAAACATTTTTGAATCTTTTGTGAATCAAAAACCAGCTAGGAAGGATGATCTCCTTGTTTAGAAGACTAAATGCTGGCATTGCCAATTATTGGATTGAAGTTTCAGAATTTAATAGGTAGTTAATATAGTTTCAGCTTTCATCCAGGGGCTAAATTTGAAAAATCAGCTAAGTTTCGGTACGAACATTCTCTACTAGGTAGAAATCTTCCTTACTTAAAAGTCAAAATCAGCTCCAAGGTTCAAACACTTGAAGACACAATAGAAATTCATTTATTGTTATTCAAGTCATATTTCGTTAATTAATTCATAGAATCCTACTTTTCTTCTCACAAATTTTTATTGCTCATTTTGTCATGTATCCAAGGAACCCTCTATTGTCATCGTAAATTTAAGAACTTTTGAAATTACCCATCTTACTGTAGGATTGTATCTTAGATCCGTGTATAAGATTCTAATATTTTGGATTAACCATTACGTGGATTATATATTCAAATGAATAAAATCATTTTATTTGGAACTTACATAAGTGGAGACTTTTTTAAAGTAGTAATCAACTTCGACAGTAGAAAGACAAAGGCTGGTTGAATGGTTAAGGCTGTGGTGGTTTAACCCCCACGTCTTGAGCTCTATACCCATCGACGACACGGTCACCTTTCAAAAAGAAGAAAGACAAAGGCATTAAGAAGATCTGATTTTATGGGGCATTGGGCTAAAAAGAAATTTTTGCAAAGTCTGAAAAATTAAATGAAAAATGCTTTTAAACAATGACTACGTGAACACTTTGCAAACGTTTAAAACACTTATCAATTGGTACTGTTTATAACGACGCAATTTTCACAAGACGTTGTTCACGAAAGACTGTTCACCACCCAAGTACTACTCACGAAACATTATTTCTTGTGAAAGTCTATTCATCACAAAAATAATGTTCACGTGCAGGGTCTTTTAAATACAATGAAAACTTGTTGGGGCCTAACCTAGCAGTAAAACCCAAAAATAAGCCCTTGTGGCCCAATTTCTATTATTTTATTTCAATTTTTATATTTAGGAAGTGAAATTCTATTAATAAAGAAATTCACCCCTACAAACTGGTGATACAAATGCATAATAAGATACTGTAAAGGCCAATGGAGATTCCAAATCAGGGATATGCCTGTGTCAGATGGAATCACAGGTCCAGAGTTCAACTCCATGTTGGAAAAATCCAATAATGTGGGCACACATATGTAATACAATGTGTATTGTTATCTTAAAGTGTAATTCATCTAATATGTGATCTAATAGGGTTGTTGGATTATAAGGTATTATTAAATAATATGGTGTAAATAAGAATGTAATTTCTAATTCAATGATGGGCAGAATTGGAAATTCATAGCCCGTAAGTTATACGGTTATAACTTATGAGCGTTATAAATGTGGTTGTTCCCCAATTGAGTGTTGCGTGAAGAATATTGTTTTCTATATTATTTTATGTATCCTCTCAACAGAGACGCTAAGTTATACGCTTGAATCAATCGGAAGATCCAACTCATCACAATCAAAGGGAAATTGCTATGGATCAATGTATGTTTCTATTCTTTCTTTGTTTCCATTGAATCAACTAGAATTTTAAGTTATTTGGTTAACTTCTACAATTGGTATCAGAGCAACTCCTGTTGATTCCATGTGAAATTATAAAGTGGAAAACGTTTTCATTATTTTGATTATGTGATTCATTATATTGATTCATGTGATTGATTATATTGATTCATGTTCACTGTTACAATATTCCAGTGATTATGCAATCATGCGATTATATTGATTATGCGACTATATTGATTCATGTTCACTGTTACACTATTCACTGTTACAGTGATTATGCGATTCATTATGTTGACAAGTATAGTGGTTATTTGATTATATCTACAATTCGGACCTGTTATTGAAAAGCAAGAAATTAAATAAAACTTCATTGATGTAGCAACACTTGTGGTGCTTCATGAGAAAATAAGTGTGTTTGTATTAACACTTTATAATTGAACTTTTTATAATTGTATTACTATCAGAATCTTTCATCTTGGGTATGCCTTGTATCAAGCAATTGATGGAATCGAATCCCTCTTTTAACCTATGTTAAGAACAATAGATTTGTATATTACAATAATCAATATGATTATATGTTGTCGATGTACCTATTCTAAGTGTATACAGGTTATTTAGGTAAACCATCGGTTTAGGTAATTTTGTTGGGGATCCATTCTTAAATTTTATCAAGGGGTTTTTTGTCCAAGTAGGACTCTAGTTAATTTAGTAGGACTCCAAGTAGGACAATGGTGATTGTTGGGCCTTTTAGTTAACTATTGGGCGTAAGTGTTGAGCCTGTTGGTGACTGTTGGGTCTTACTGGACCTATTGGGCCTGTTGGTAACTGTTGGACTGTCTGATTAATCATGGGCTTTATCCTGTTTATTAGGACCTATTCATTTTTTGGTCTATATTTTATTTAGACCCATGTTTAAATCATATTAAAGTGATAATTTGGTTAGTACTCCATATTTATACTTAGATTATAAATTTGTTTTCATGTATCATTATTGTGTTCCTTATTTAAAATTTACACAATTTAACTAATAGGTTGCCAAAGCACCCACTATTAGGAAAAATTGGTTAATTTTAAATAAGTGAGAATGCTAAATCCATGTGAAACAATCGGCCCAAAGGAAGATTGTTTTGACCGGATAATCCATAGTCTTGAATATGTGATACGTTTTGGTTTGCCATGCTTTTATTATGTCGGTCCAAAGAAAGGCATAATATTAGACCGATTTCGTTGCGTAAGAAGAGTATCACTTACAGATTGATATTTCAGTCCAAAGACTAAATAACAATGTTGTGCTAGGTATCTTGATATGGTTTTTATTTACCTATTGTATGAATTTAAATTTATGCAATTTGAATGATGATGTGAACATGTTATTTATTTAATTTATTCTCTGTACAACTACTATGTCTGCTACTAGTATATCTGCTGGTGTAAATAATATTTTAATGCTTAATGGGACAAACTTCAAGGACTGGAAAGAGAACATTTTAATCGTTCTTGGATGTATGGATCTGGACCTTGCCTTAAGGATTGAGCAACCCGCTCCTCTTACAGATGCAAGGAGATATTTTGAGAAATGGGAACGCTCCAATCGAATGAGTCTCATGCTCATCAAGTGAGGTATTCTAGAAGCCTTTAGGGATGCAATATCCGAAGGGGTGACCAATGCTAATGAGTTCCTTGCTGAACTTGAAAAACGTTTTGCTAAAAATGATAAGGCTGAAACAAGCACGCTCACTATACCAAAAGGCCAGTTTAGCCACGCCAAGATGGCCATGGTTTTAAACCTTTGGTTAATTTGCCACGGCTTAAAACCGTGGCTATAATTACCAACGGCCTAAAATCGTGGCAAAAAAAAAACTGGCCACGGCTGAACACCGTTGGTTTATTTGCCACGGCAAAAAACCGTGGCTATAATTACCAACGGCTTAAAACCGTGGCTAAAACTATGGCCACGGCTAAAAACCGTTGGTGTCTTTGCCACAGCTAAAAACCGTGGCTATAATGCCAACGGTCTAAAACCGTGGATAAAAAAAAATGGCCACGGCTCAAAACCGTGGCTATAATTAGCAACGGCTCAAAACCGTGGCTATAAGGGGAAACGGCCAAAAACCGTTGCTAATAAGAGCGTTTTGCACGTGGGCCGCATGCGTGGAGGGAGGACTTTCGCACTTTGGCGAAAACATGTTTCCCGCTTTGGCGAAAACATGTTTCCCGCTTTGGCGAAAACAGGTTTCCCGCTTGCGAAAAAATTGGGGAATAGAAAAGAGTTTGGGCGGTCATTGGGTGAAAGATTTTCGACACAGAGAGAAACCCAACGGTTTCCTTCGAGGCAGCGCAGAGGAGAGATCGAGGCAGAGGAGGAGAGGAGAGATCGATTGAGGAGCAGAGAAGCGCAGAGGAGAGATCGAGGCAGCACAGAGGAGAGATTGATTGAGGTTTCCTTCGATTTCAGAAGGTTTTGTTTGATCATTTGTGAGCCCTTGTAATGGAAAAAGCTCAAGAAGTGATGAAGCGTGGTTCAAGTTCGGGTCGGGTCATCTTCCCCACAAAGAAACATATGAAGCAATCAGGTTTTGATTCTAAAATTCTGATCATTCGTTTTTCGATTTCATTCAAAGCTTCTTCAAAGTTTTCTCTCTCGCTCTCTCAAGGTAAGAGAGATTTCTCTCTTTTTTTGTTATTCGATTTCCGTTTTTGTTCTTCAACTGATCTGTTTATATGAGTAATTAGTAATTTGAGGTCTAATTGAGGTTTAAATCCGTAATTCATAGATCTGGATTTAGGGTTTCTGACTGATTAGGTGATATTGTTTGGTCCGTAATTAGTAATTTGAGGTCTAATTATGGTTTAAATCGGTAACTCGTAGATCTGGATTTTGGGTTTCTGTCGGGATCAGGTGATGTTGTTTTGTATTTAGATCTGATTGCGTTTTCCAATTTAAAAATTCACGATTTTGATCAATTTTGGAGCTGATTAAATTAGGGTTTTTTGTATGGGGTTGTTTTGGATATGAAATTGGGGGTTTTGGTTTGATCTAAGACCTTCTTATCTGTTTTCAATTGAAATTAATGGTTTTAATCTTGATAATTGATTTGCATGCTTTTCTTAGATCTGTTCAACGACTTCTATTGGTTACGAATCATATTGGGGTGTAAAACGTGATCGGAATTTAGGGTGTTGTTCATGATTTAAAAAAAAAAATTCTAAAATTCTCAGAGAGAAACCCAACCCAACTCAGCATTATTTATTATTTATTATTTTTTCATTTTTCTAGATGATGTTGTTTATGTACTACTTTACTTATAATCTTACCTCTGATGAGTTCTTGTGGAACTCTTGAATTGATTTTGTGAGAAATTCTAGATGATTTCAATGAAATCACTTTTCTTGATTCGGATTCAAGTTCTTTGTTCAAATCGATCTAATAGTTTGCAGTCTTTAAGCTTTTGGAAATTATACTGAAGATTTTTTTTTTTGTTTTTGAGAAAGATCTGTAGATTTTGAGTAAACTTTGTTATTATTTGATGAACAATAATTTTTACTATTATAAGATAGGATCTTGTCCATGTATTGTATTGAGTTGTCCTGTACATGATTTCTTTGATTCAGAGTATAGAAAGCATCATGAGTCTTCTTTTGGATTCTTGGTGGATGATGTCTTTGAGCTTTGATTCATTTTAGGTTTATTGATTTCTAAACTTTGTTCATTTTCTTGTCACTGAAAACTCGCTGGTTGTTTTGAATTTTCAAATTGTTCCGTGCAAAATATTTTGGACAGCCATTTTGAAGTGGTCCAGGGACAAAGGGAGGGAGCACATTTTAAGCTAAAATTTCCAGAACTTGTGGACCTCTGGTCCCAGAACGCAAGCAATGTCATGAATGAGATAAATGGATGCTTGTAAGTTTAAAACCTCCATTATTCTCTGGTGTTTATGTTTGTTTGTTCCTATTTCTTGGTTTGATTAAGTTTCATGGTATTGTTTTGTTTGCTGAGAAAGACCTAATGGGATCTATCAAGTTTCAAAGAAGGGGATTATTAATTTGAGGCACCTATAAAAAAAGGAAAAAAAAAGGGTGCCATTTTTTATGAGCTTTCTGCTAAGTTTCAAAATTTGATATTGTAAGTCATTTAGTTATGTAGTAATTTTGTTTTGGCTAAGAAATTCTTTCCCTGATTAAATATTTTGCTCTCTAGTAATATTGAAGTGGTGTTGGGTCATTTCTTGTTCTAGAGCAATTTACATTGTTGGACATGTTCCCAGATTCATCTAGATCTTTGTTACAGTGGATGAACACATTTCATCTATATTCATTATTTGCTATGGTGGTGTCATACTTTGGTTTCTCTGTAGTTATCTCATATGATCAATTTTTTCATGGAAAACATGCGCCTTAGCTATTACTGCATTCTCTAGGTATGTGTTTAATTTTGTGTAAAAGAGATGGTCAATCAAATGTTGTATCACATATCTGACAGTAAGCTTGCAGTGGTGTGGATGTCTATACAACTCTTGCTGGAGCAGCTGGAGCATTGTACGGTCCTCTTCATGGTGGAGCAAACGAGGTAACCATATAAATGTTATTGATCGTAAAACCTATGTAACTAGCAGAATAGTGTTCCCTATTTTGATCAGGTTTATAGTTTTGTGTCATGGATTTATTTACTTCTGTGAACTTGAGAAAATGAAATGTAAATTGTCCATTGTTTGATGTCTTCTTTTGGCTATAGGCTGTGCTTAAAATGCTGAATGAGATTGGAACAGTTGAGAACATTCCTGAATTCATTGAAGGTGTGAAAAACAGGTGAGTTTTTGTTGTCTTTGCAAATGGTGTCTCATTAACTAATGTGACTGAACTGGAGCCACTGTTGTCTTTGCAAATGGTGTCTCATTACCAATTCTATTCTCTTGAAATGAAGCAAGGTTTGTTTAATGCTTATTCAGATATAAGCAGTTTCTATTTCTGATAAACAATCAGAGCCATCAAAGTTGTTTAATTCAGATTCACAAACAAGGGTTGCTCTCTTATGATTGTTTTTGCTGTAACAAGGTTCTCCCATGCAGGTTAATGCAAGTGGGCAGTTTTGTGGTGTTGCAGAGATGATTGGTCCTGTTGACTTTCACAAGGATATCGATTTCTGGCAACATGACAAATGGAATGGTAGCTTCCTTGTCAAGTGGCATATAGTAAAGGATGTGCCAAACTCTAACTTTAGGCGCATCATTCTGGAGAACAATGAATATAGACCAGTAACTAATAGCAGAGACACACAAAAGGTAAGGGATTGTGTCTGTTACTCCATTCTTCTTGTTATAATGGTTTTTTAGTTGCATTTGACACACCTCAAGTGATAGAGAAGATCTAGTTGTACAACCATTATTTTTCTCTTCTTTTCCTTAGAGACTCTTCATCTGCATCTTCTGCTTGTTTATACATTTTTCATTTTGTGTTCTCCACTGTATAATTATACTCTAGCATAATTTTGTTATGTGATGCTTTGGGCTTGTAGTAAGTGATTTTTATGTTGAAACAGGAGGTAGAAGGTCTTCAGAATCTTGATCAGTCTGCGGAGATTTTAATCCGTTTGTTATGCGCAGTTCCTGGGTGGGCTAAGAAAAATGTTCAGGTATTTTAATTTTGCAGGGAATACTAAACTGAATTTCATTTCTTTAGGATATTACTCAACTTGCTTGAATGTGTGCAGGTCCAACAACAGGTTATCGAAATAATTACTCATGTAGCTGCAACTGTGACAAGATTCCCCAAAAAGTGTGTGGTTCTCTGCATCCTAGGTTAGTAGCCAAGTAAAAAATTGGAAACAACACCTCTCTTTACCAGATTGTGGTTTTGTTTCATTTTGTTTTTTATGTGCTGTTTCTGAAGTTTATAAAAAAAAATCCAATGAAATCTTGAGCTGCCAAGTTAAGTGTTGTAATAAATTATTTGTTAGGCCCCACAATGTAATTATGTTTTTGTCATGCAATAATTAAAGCTTTTCTCCAAATTTGATACCAGCAGAGAGGATTTTGCTGGTGTTGATTTTGCTTGAGTGTGTTTACTTTGCAATGACTTTATTTCATACCCAGGAAACTATTTTACACCTTGTGGTGTTTGATTTACAGGTATAAGTGAGCGGGTGGCAGATATTAAAACTCGTATCCATGCCATGAAGTGCCTAACTACCTTTACTGAGGCTGTTGGGTCAGGATTCATTTTTGAGAGAGTACGTATAGATCCTCACTAGAGCTTTTTTTTCTTCCTCCAATCGGGACTCTCCATCATCTATTGGAAATGAATTTTTTCTGCCTCTTTTGTTAGGCCCCAAAGAGTACTTATAAATCCAAGGAAAATTGATTACTATACTGGTGTATTTGCAAGCAAGGTATAACATGTTTAACACTACTCAATGCATATTTTGTTATAAGACCAATGTATCAGAATTTCAATGGTATTACTTTTGCAGATCACTCCGGAAAAGGATGGAAAACCCGTCCAAATTGAGCTTATTGATGCAAAGACAAAGGAACCGAAGTATACTTTGGAGGTAATTACCAACTGTTGCAGTTAGATACCTGGGGTAAAGACGTAACGTTGTTGGTATCTTGAGATGAATTTCTTGGCCTGATTATTGTTTGTGAAACAACAATTTTCTAAATAAAGTAAAGGAACGTGAGTTACTTCATGGAATAATCAATAACATCCTACTTAGCAAGGAAGACTGAACATACTGATGAATTTGATTCATTGGATACACCTACATTTTCTCTCCTTCATCAATAAGAATGATCTAGGGTTTGAGAGTATGAATTGGTTTTTTTTTTCTTTGGTCCCTTGTATTGGTGTGTGTAAAAGCAAACACAGACATGTTTTATTGCTATAGTTACTGTAATCATAACAAGGTGTTGATGCAGGTTGATGCCGCCCTTATTGCAACGGGAAAGGCCCCATTCACACAAGGTCTTGGTTTGGAGAATGTGAGTGTGGGAGTATAATAAGATTTTATGCTAAAAATGTTAAATTAAAATTTTTTTTTTAATAAACCGGCTTGACTCATTTGCAGATTAATGTGGAAACACAACGTGGTTTTATTCCTGTTGATGAGTGAATGCAAGTAATTGATAAAAGTGGAAAGCTGGTCAGTGGCACATTCCCTTGACGAACATTATTTTCATTCATGCATTTTCGTGTATTATTGACACATACCTTCAATATTTAGGTGCCTCATGTGTACTAAAATGGCGATGCCAATGGAAAAATGATGCTTGCTCATGCAGCAAGTGCAAAAGGAATTTAAGGTAACCAGCTTGCTTCTGCTACCATATATCAAAGAACATTGAACAATGATATTTTTTTTCCTAAATGGATTGCTTTCATTTGACACCTGGCATTATGTTTCCAATTTAGTTGTGGAGCAAGTTACTGGAAAGGATCATGTTCTAAACCACTTGAGCATCCCAGCAGCCTGCTTCACCCATCCTGAGATCAGTATGGTAGAATATCAAGCAGTCTATAAGAAAAATGAAAAACTCTGTTTTCTATCCTAGCACTTGACTTATCCATTACTTTATTTGCATATCACCACAGTTTTGAGTGTTGGGCATTTGAACTTTTGGTGTTATTGTCTAGACTGATGCCAAATTCCAAAACCAGCACTTCCTTAATTGCCATATGGTATAGATTTTCTCCTCACCTAGTTCATGTTCTAACCCTCGTTAAACTCAGTATATTAACGCTATATTTTATTACCCATGCAGCGTGAACATGGAGGCTGTTACATTTATGATGAAATTTGGTTTCAGCGCTGCAGTATGGTGAATTAAGCTGTGTCCATATGCAAGTAGTGTCCATGTCTGATACTTGCAAGATACTAATACTTAATGTGCATATACTGTAACAGCACAAGGGTATCAAACGAGTTGGGAGCTGGGAAGGTCGATTGGGCTAAGGATGTTGTGGCAGTGACACTAAAGCTGTGGGTCATTCTTGTTGTAATAGTTACTCTATGCCTCCTTTTTGGCCATAACAGTTTGTTCAGTAATAGCCCTAAAATCAAGAAGGAATTTGCGTCTATGGCCCCGTTACTAGCAATCTCCATGGTTCTAGATACAACACAAGGTGTTCTATCAGGTGAGTCGTGTGCAGTTAATGTTATTGCTGAAAATGAACTCAAAGATCAATCTTGTCCTGTTATCCTGCATACATAAGGAGCAAGGTGGTGTAGAGAAACTCTAGATGTCCATTGGTACATGGTTGCCTAGCTTGGTCTACTTGTGATTTTGATTGGCTTCACTATTGTGTGGAACCGAGATACAAAGTACATAACACCTGTTCAAGCAAAATTATATCCTAATACGACTAGAGATCTATTGGACCTACATATATATTTTAATATGTTAGAAATGAATTTTTCTAAAATGAACTTTTCTTATATCCTTTAAAATGTTAAAAGTTCATATGCTTGCAGAATTCTAAAATATACTATTAGCCTAGCTAGAGGTTTCTTGAGTTGTAATATTTTCCATTTGTTTGTGCGTTTTATAGGCCAGTGAGCAATGACGACGCTTGCCAGTACTTATACTAAGCTTGAAAGAAAGCAAGCAACAAAATAGACCAGCAGTTGTATTTTTACATAGCACACTTAAATGCAAGGAGTGGTTGCGGCCATTGCTTGAGGTGACTGATTCTTTTTGCTTCTTTGTTGTATGTAGTCAAATCATTTGTTTATGTAGCTTTCCTTTTGAATGGCATGAATCATGACATGATCTACTGATTTCAAACTTATTTTAGGCCTATGCCTCAAGGGGATACCTAATTCTCTTCATAGTTTTCACTATATATGGTAACAAAATTTCTTGTTGACTGTGGAATAGAATCATATCATACGCTGCATTTTGTAGCAAGCTCACTATTTCCCAGCAGCAAAATTTCACATCAAATTTCTTGATATGGAGTAACAAAATTTCACATCAAAATGGTAACAAAATTTCTTGTTGACTATGGAATAGATATGGAGTGTGTTAGTTTGGTTTGCGACCAGCAGCAAGCTCGCATCAGTGCGTCCCTCGCAGGGCAGCAGTTCGTCCCTCGCAGCAGCAGCAGTTCGTCCCTCGCAGCAGCAGCAGTGCGTACCTCGCATCATCAGCAGATCGTCCCTTGCAGCAGCAACATTGCGTCTCTCGCAGCAGCAGCAACATTGTTCCACTTTCTTTGTATTTGAGATATTTAAGTTTGTGTGTGTCATTGTATTTGAGATATTATTTGATAGATTTTGTGACTCAATGTAATACATTATCTTATTAATTACATTACTTTGCCTCCATTCATGGAAATGTTTAAGTTTAGCACATTAAAATTTTTATTTTCTAGAAATAAACTTATAAGATGTAATAAAAAGTCATTTGATAGCAAAAAAAATTTTTAAAAAAAAATAAAAAAAATTAATTAAAAAAAATTATTAAAAAAAAAAAATTTGCCACAGTTTTAAACCGTGGCTAACTGTTGCAACAGCTAAAAGCCGTGGCTACCTTGCCACGACTTATAACTGTGGGCAGGAGTAGCCACGGCTTAAAACCGTTGCTACAGCTATTGCAACGGCTTAAAACCGTGGCCAAACTTGCAACTGTTTTAAACCGTGGCTACTCCTGCCCACGGCTTAGAACCATGGCTAAGGTTTTGGCAACAGTTTATAACCATGGCTAAATCATCAACCGTCTTCGAGATAAAACTGTTGCTAATATTTTAGCCACAATTTTTAGCCGTTACTAGGGATTTAGCGACGCCTCTACAGCCCACGGTTCTAAGCCGTGCCAATGGGTTACCCCCACGGTTTAAAACCGTTGCTAATGGCCATTTTTGGTGTAGTGGGTTTTAGCTAGCTTGATTTCATTGAAGTACAAAGGCAAAGGGAACATTAAGGTGTACATCATGGAGATGCCTTATCTTGCTTCAAAACTTAAGTAACTAAAGCTTGAGTTGTCTGAGGACTTACTCATGCATCTAGTTTTTATATCACTTCCTCCACAATACAGTCAGTTACAACTGTCAGAAGGGAAAATGGACTCTTAATGAGCTCATTTCATTCTATGTGCAAGAGGAATACAGGTTGAAGCAAGACAGAACGGAAAGTGCTCACTTTGCAAGTACTTCTAAAGATAAGGGCAAAAAAATGAAAGAAGGATAATGAAGCTGCTAAGGGTCATGCACAAAAGAAACAGAAATGCAATGAGGGTTGTTTATTTTGTAAGAAAGCTGGACATGTAAAGAAGGAATGTACCAAGTATCACACATGGCGTGCTAAAAAGGGTATGTTTCTTACTTTGGTCTATTCTAAGGTTAACTTAGCTTCAATACCTAGAAACACTTGGTGGTTAGATTTCGGTGCTACTACTCACATAAGTGTTTCTATTCAGGGTTGTCTGAACTACCGAAAGCCAACTGATACTGAAAGAGCATCTTCGTGGGCGATGGAAAATCGGTAGAAGTGGAAGCAATAGGAAACTTTAGGTTACTATTAGGAACTGGTTGTTATTTGGAACTGAAAGACACTTTTGTAGTACCGTCATTTAGATGAAATTTGGTTTCTATTTCCTTATTGGACAAATTTGGATATTGTTGTTCATTTGGAAATAATCAGTTTTGTTTTTCATTAAATTCCAATATTATTGGTACTGGTTCATTAAGCGCATTAGATAACCTTTATCTTCTTGACACTATTGCAACATATAATGAAACCTTGCACGTGGAATCACGTGGTACCAAGCGTAAGCTAACTGCAGAAAATTCATCAAAACTGTGGCACAAACGCTTAGGACATATCTAAAAAATGAAAATGGAGAGACTTGTGTCAGATGGCATATTAGATTCTCTTGATTTTTTAGATTTTAATGTCTGTATTGAGTGCATCAAGGGAAAACAGACCAAATAAAGGAGATTGGGAGCAAATAGAACTTCAGACATCTTAGAATTAATCCTCACAGATATTTGTGGACCATTCCCTTCGGCTTCTTGGAACGGTCAACAATATTTTATATCTTTCATAGACGATTACTCACGCTATGGGTACCTATATCTCATTCATGAAAAATCTAAGTCACTGCACATGTTCAAAGCTTTCAAAGTTGAGGTTGAGAACCAACTCAACAAACAAATTAAGAGTATCAGGCTTGACCGTGGTGGTGAGTATTACGACAGATATGACGGTTCAAGTGAACAACGTCCATGACCATTTGCTAAATTCCTAAAGGAATGTGGATCGTCCCACAATACACCATGCCGGGATCACCTAGCATGAATGGTGTAGCTAAAAGACGAAACCAAAATCTTAAGGACCTGGTAAGGAGTATGATCAATCATTCTACCTTACCTAAATCACTCTAGGGAAAAGCACTAAAGACAACAGCTTATATCCTTAATAGAGTACCAACTAAAGTAGCTGCCAAAACACTTTATGAACTTTGGACAGGCAGAAAACCTAGTCTAAAGCATTTTCACATCTGAGGATGTCCAGCTGAGGCAAGGCCTTATCGGCCAAATGAAAAGAATTGGACTCCAAAACAGTGAGCAACTACTTCATTGGCTACTCTGAGCGATCAAAGGGCTAAAAGTTCTATAATCCCACTATTAAGTCCATTTTTGAAACGGGGACAACAACATTTTTTGAGGATGTCGAGTTTGGGGGGAGAAATAAGGTAAGAGACATTGTCTTTGAGGAGGAATCGACTTCGACTCCTACTACTGTTTTGATAATGTACATGTTCCAATACCTGTCATTGATCAAGAAGCAATCTGGAACCTCAACAAGACAATGTTGAACTACTCCCTGCACAAATTGAAGAACAAACTCAACAAACTCAAGCTCAAATGCCATTAAGGAAATCCACGAGAGAAAGGAGAAGTGTTATTCTGTATGATTATATGGTCTTTCTCCAAGAACATGAAGAAAATGATGGATTGGTGGAAAATGATCCAATCAACTTCCATCAAGCCATGCAAGATTCTAACTCTCAAAAGTGGATAGATGCTATGAATGAGGAGTACAAGTTTATGCAAGACAATCAAGTTTGGGATCTTGTCCCGTTACCTGAAAATACAAAGCCTACTGGTTCTAAATGAATATTCAAAACTAAGAGGAACTCAAAAGGTAACGTGGAAAGATATAAGGCCCATCTTGTAGCTAAAGGCTTCACTCAAAAGGAAGGTATTAACTATAAAGAGACTTTAACTCCGATGTCAAAGAAATACTCATTTCGGACCATCATGGCACTTGTTGTGCACTTTGACCTTGAGTTACATCAGATGGATGTTAAAACAACGTTTCTCAATGGCGACATTGATGAAACAATTTATATGGTGCAACCAGAAAACTTTGTGTGTTGAGACTCGAAGAATATGGTTTGCATACTAAAGAAATCCATCTATGGGCTCAAGCAAGTTTCCCGTCAATGGTACTACAAATTTCATCAAGTAGTTGTCTCGTTTGGTTTCGAGACAAATGTTGTTGATAATTGTGTGTATCATAAGTTCAGTGGGAGTAAGCATATCTTCTTGGTTTTGTATGTTGATGACATATTGCTTTCCATTAATAATATAGCACTACACCAAAAATACCCATTAGCAACGGTTTTAAACCGTGGGGGTAACCCATTGTCACGACTTAGAGCCGTGGGCTGTAGAGGCGTCGCTAAATCCCCAGTAAGCTAAAAACCGTGGCAAAAATATTAGCAACGGTTTTATCTCGAGGACGATTGACGATTTAGCCACGGTTATAAACCGTTGCAAAAATATTAGCCACGGTTCTAAGCCGTGGCCAGAAGTAGCCACGGCTTAAAATCGTTGCAAGTTATGGCCACGGTTCTAAGCCGTGGCAAGGTATGGCCACGGTTTTTAGCCATTGCAATAATTAGCCACGATTTTAAGCCAATGCAGTTCTACTGACAGTGATGCAATACAGGCAATGAAGAGAAATTACAGACTGAAGAACTTGTAATTGTAATTCTGGATTGATGACAGTAAATGGAATGGATTGTATTCAATAAGAAAGCTAATTCGAGATAGCTAATCTCCTATAGAGCAAATGCTCAAGTGGACAATTTTCTTACAAATCAAATGAATCCCTTTTTCTCTCTTATGCTCTCTTATTTATAGTACTACATTTATTGACAACTTATCTAACAGAAATCCTTCCTAAACAACATTACATGTAACAACATAGCACTCTGCAACATATAGCAACCTGCCCCCTTTAGTAACAGCACTTGTGTTAGCAGCCTACATTCCATTCAGCAACAACAGTATTAAAAGAAAGCTAAAAGACTGAGGGGACAAAAAACTAAGCCTTTAGTAACAACACTTGTCTTACCACTTAGTAAGCAACCTGCTCCCTTTAGTAACAACACTTGTCTTATCACTTTTCTTGTATTCATCATTTCTCATTCAACCATATACAGGTGAGAAACTAAAAATGTTCAAGAGAAGTTCCAAGACAAACCTGTGCAGTATTGAATACCACATTTTTACAGTCCGGTAGGATGCTCACAGACCACGAAGGTAAATGATATGTGTTCCCATTGAATTTCACAACTGCATCAGATTTATCATCGAGGTTGGCAAGAAAAACAGCACATACTCCTGAATCTATTTTGTAAACATGTGCCTGAGATGGAGAGAATTTCCAAATTAAACTATTGCTATTACTTATTCAACACTCAGTATAAATGAATTGCAATATTTGCAATATTTGAACCAATAGGAATGTTGGTTGGGTCAGTGGCTACCAATGCTTCCTCACAAAGCTTAATGGCTTTGTGCAGATTTTTAAGTGTCCCCATTTAGGTTGTTTTACGAGTTCTGTAGCAAATGCAAAAGAATGAATTTTGAATTTATAGAGATTGACACATTCAGCAACGGCCTGCAGAGATTACAACTCCTTCAGCAACTAAGTGAAGTCTTCTCTCTTTCCTCTAGACTATTTTACTACCCCACATTTATCATATCTCACTATCTAGAACTCTTCTCCTTACACATTCGATAAAATATCTCTAGAACTATCCTTCTCTAGAGTTTTCCTAGCTCAATCTATAAATAGGCATTGGCTCATTATGTATGAGGCATCCAAGTGAGTGGAGTCTAAGTGAGGCTTGGATCATGTGTGTGTGCAAAGAGAATAGCACTTGTGTGTGTCAACAAGTGTTTGAAGTAAGAAGTGAGTTGTATGTGGTGTAAATAAAATAGGTGTGCACAAGTGTATTGTATGTAATAAGTTGTAATTGTCTTTGTTAGTAATATAAGTCAAGTGTGTTTGTAATCGATCCAACGGGCCGGAATTTTCAACATCTTTTTGTGAAAAAATCAAGTTTAATTATAGGTCCACTCGTCCATATGAAACTCGCTCATTCTAAATTTCCATTAACTAACTAGATCTCAAGCTTTCCCTGAACCACTATCTCGTGGAAGATACTACTTGAAGTAATATTAAACCATGATGAATACTTCACCAAATCAGAGAGGAAAAATGGGCGTCATTGTTATGAGACAGGCCTTTCAGTCTTGAGCAAAATGAAAATATGCATCTAATAGACTTGTAAACCAGACACCGTGACGATTTGTCTATTTGAATATCAATGAATAAGAAAAAAAATGTACCATGGGAACATAGTCATGTGTGAGTAGTATGTTACTTGGCCTCAAGTCCCTATGAATTATAGGAGATCCGCGACACTCTTCATGTAGAAAACGCAATCCTTTAGCTATTCCCATGGCAATAGCCCATCTTCTGTGCCACTCGAGAACAGTAGCAGATTTACCTGGAAATATCTCACACAAATGAGCTCTAGTAAAGCCCAATGAAAGTGAGTATTGGCTATTAGACATGCAGAAAGAATGTGGTTCCAGAATACCCAATATAGAGGAAAGAAACTCAGCCTCATTCAGATTTACAACTTACCGAACAAATGCCAATCGAGAGAATTATTGCAAATATACTCGTAAACAAAAATTTTGTGATTCTCATGGATGCATTAGCCCAGCAGCATGACTATATTCTTGTGACGTGTAAGGCTTAAGACATACACCTCAGAAGAGAATTCAGTAGCTTCTTGTGTGCTTCCTTCCGTTTGTATTTTGGCTGCAATAACCTGTCCGTCTTTAAGACAGCCTCTATATACATGTCCATACCCACCTTCTCCTACTAACTGGTCCTTTGAAAAGTCAGATGTTGCAGCTTGAAGAACCCCAGGAGGAGAAGAACAAAACCAAATGTGAATCCGGCCAAAGGTCCAACAGCTCCTAGCTTCAAAAGGTCCTCACGGAGTGGAGGGATTCCTCAAACACTCCATTAGCGTCTCATAACCCGAGAGAAGGTGTTAAGTGTCAACAAGTCAATATTACTATATTAGTAACTAGACTAGCAACAAGGATTTGAAATACAGGAAAGCAAATATAATATTATCAATAAGGATTGGTTATCCCTCCTGGAATTCCATTTTCATCATATCCTTTTCTCCTCGGTCTATAATTGTATCAAAGTGATAAAAGAGAAAAGTAAAAGAAATTCATATCAAAAGCGCACCTCAACTGTTTCCTTTGGAATCCTGACTGGGTATTGCACCGTCTATACAAAACAGGAAGTAGTAAATAAAACAACAACAATAAAATGAAACAGACACGATATAACTAATCCACACAAAATCTGCAAAGATGCCTATCATACTGGAGAGGATGAATCCATCCACTTGTATCTCAGTCTTTCTGATCTGCTTAAGTAAGTCATTGGCATCAGATATGTATCCTTCTTGAATGTAACCCACAATTAGTGCAGTCCAACAAATAACATTCTTGTGTATAATGTCTAAATATTTGCTGTGCCTCAGATAAGCGCTTGCATTTTACATAAAAATCAACAATGACAATTGATATAGACAGTTTGAGTCAAAATATTTGAAGTTGAGGTACATGAAACATGATACAAACCTGGATTTGCGCAAAGAAGTTTAGCACACATATCTACACAATCAGGGTGCAGCCCAGAAAAGATGTCCTTGGAAAATGGTAAACTTGTACACATCTTGATGTTTTGCAGCAGCTTAATTTGATGGTGGTTATAAAGCAACAGTTAGAACTTCATATTAAAAGAAAATGATCATGACAAAAGAGTGAAAGGAAGGAGGTACCTGCACATTGTTTCTACCACGAAAAAGGAGGGTTACCATTCAGAAGCTAAAAAATAATTGCACCCAAACTCCACATATCTACCTGTATTTAATCTCTCCCCTCCCTGGATGTGATTATTTTGTATGTGATAAATGGGACTGAGAAATTTTGAGGGGTGAATCTCAAGTTCAACTTCATTACCTTTTCATCGTATCTATGAAATTGCAAGATTTCAGGAGCCATGTACATGGGAGAACCACAAACTGTTTCTGCATAGCTACCAGGACATATACTTCTATTGGCAACAAAAAGGAATTGTAAGTTGCAGAAGGATAAAGCTTAATTCAATAGGAGAGTTAAACCATTTAGCCTTGTTACCTTGCAAGACCAAAGTCGGCAATTTTTATCACAGCGTCGCTGTCGGCAGTTGATAGAAGAATATTCTACTCAACAGAACCATCAATTCACTTCTGTTAAATTTCCCATGCAAACAACTATGTAATGACAAAAACATCATATGGAGATACATGCACAAATTAATGAAAAATCACTCATCAAGTGTATTAGGCAGTCTAACTCCTGGATATTCTTACTATATTACAGTCGTAACTGTCTCAACATGAATATATCTTGGACAAACAAATCAAAGCCCAAAAAGAACAACAAAAACTGCGCTCAAACACAACCAAAGTTCAATGTGGGTACATAAGATCTTCCCTTAAATGATCACCCCAGAATCCAAACCAAGTACCTCAGAATCATAAACATAAATGAAGTATTAAAAAGTGAAGAATCAACAAAAGGACACTGAGTTCAGTTCAGGGGATCAAATAACCACACTAGGAGGCAGCACTAAGTAAGAAAAAAGAACCTTAAAATCGGAGCTGAGAGTGAGTCAGAGCTCTGAAATAGAGAAAGCAGAAACTAAGAAAGTTAAAAGAGAAAGATACCCATTAGAGATTCTTTGCTACTTTTGGGTACTCTGCCTTCTGTTCTGTTCAAGCTTTACAGCACCCCCGAGCTTCATTGTTGCACTTCTTCCACACTGGGTACACAAATTTTAAAATCCCGATCAGCACTAACTATGAATCGCCCATCAGGAGAAAATTCATGTAAACCGAGTACCACATGAATAACTTGATAATGATAATGTAAAGCTAGAATGATGAGAAATGCTAACACTCGAACACTCAAGAAAAATATTATAACAACAATAAGAAAATGAATATAGGAAAAGCTTACTACACATCCTTAAGAGAAGAAGAAGAAAGTAAACAAAAATGAAGGATATGTTGTGATCTACAATCTAGCAACAAGTAAAATGACAACAAAAATACATCATATTTGAGCTAAAAGCAAACATGAAGCAGGATGCAACTAATGAGTAAATTTTTTATATCATGAATATAAACGAAAATAGAACGACGTACCAGGCTCATAATGATACTACAATAGTGAGCTAGTATTGGTGTCGCCTTGTCATTTCTGCCACTCTCCTCTTTCAAAGCAACCACCCAAAAAACACCAACCTTATCAAAGAAAGTAATAAAGAGGCCATCATGGCTTATAGCCAAGGCACTCACTCTCTTCTCAGAACATCTGAAATACACATAACATTATGCACTGTGATCACATTTCTTTGAAAGAAAAGTTCCAAACTTTATCAAAGAACAAAATAAACCAAATCAAAGTTCCTGAGACGATAAATTCCAAAAATCTAATACTTACACAGTGCCATGTATCTGTGCTCCAAATTTTGACAAGCTTGTCATCTCCGGCAGATGCAAAAAGCATTCCATTTGCACCAAAGCTTATTCTCTTATGGAATCAGAATGCAATGGTACACCAGAATCATCCACCAAACTAATAGCACCATCTCTTCTGTCGAATCACAACAACACAATAAACTACATTATTTTTCAAAATCAAAATTTTAATTCTGGTGAAAATTACTTCTATGAAATACGTTGCCAGATTCAGTTTGACATGAATTGGTTATGCTACAGAGCGGTAGCCATAGAATCATGTTGTTTGATCTTAAATGAAATGAATATAAGGTGGTGTTCTATCAATCCACCATCTTACAGATCATGCAGCAGATTACCAAAATCTATTATAACTGACCAACATCAGATTCCCGAATTGACAGGGTGGAAATCACCATAGCCCGTAGTTGTAACCGTACTGATAGCAAAGTAAAAGGTTGTTATGTATATGGACCAAACGTCTACAGTAATGTAGTCTTGCATGTATGTAGCAATCCATGTCTTTGAATGGTCGGGGTAATGATCCGTAAGAAAATTGTAGAAACAACTAGCACAGTGAACATAAAACAGAACAACCTACAAGATCAATTCAACCGAGTCAGAGACCTATTGCTAATAAACCCTACCTATTGTGAAAACAATGGAATTCTTCACATAGAAACTTACAACAATGAGCTTCACAACTCGAACCCAAAAATAGTTGAAGTTCCTATCTTTCTCTAATCTGCCAAATGAGAAGTGAAATAGGTAAGTATAATATTTCATATAGACCAATTGGAAAATGGAAATAAAATGTTCAGGTCTTACCTAGCAAACAAAGCACTAATTCTTCGGACTCGCCATAAACTAAGCATGTTAAACAGGCCATACGTCTAGAGACTCCTGGGTAATATCTTCATAGCCAGTTCTGTGGGGATTGTGGATATGACATCAAAAACCAACCATGTACTTGCGTACTTCTTAGCAATATCTTTATGATCATTGACAAGTAGGTAAGTTTTCTTGTCAAGGTAAGCTACAAAGAATGTGAGGACGATGTCTATGAAAAAGAAAGCATTAACAATGTTATCGGTAATCGCTAGAGCTCTATCCGATTTGTCAAGGAACCTGAATTCAAAGGGCGAAACCCACGCTATATAAAGGACTAGAAGAACCAGAAATGTCTCCCAGGTTCTGCATCAACACAAACAACCAGTTAATCCACATTTAAATTAAGCCATAAAACATCTTCAAATCTTTATTAATCAATACTTAACATGAAATAAAATAAGTAAAAAGTTCTTATTGCGTGGCAGCGAAGATAAGGGAAGCTCCTCCTCGTCTTCCCCTTCACCTTCGGACCAACCACCACCCATTTGGCTGCTCAAATTCATTCTAGAACCTCTATCTTTATATTTCTTCGATCTCTCCAAAACACCCACATCACCATTCAAAGCTACTAATACAACCAAAAAAATAAATAAGAGAATATAACAATAAAAACACCTACACAACCCAAGATAAAAGATAGAATTATTTAGAAGAAGACAGATAATAATAAATAATGCTGAGTTGGTTTGGGTTGGGTTGGGTTGCTCTCTGAGAATTTTAGAATCAAATTCTGATTGCTTCATATGTTTCTTTGTCGGGAAGATGATCTGACCCGAACTTGAACCTCATTTCATCACTTCTTGAGCTTTTTCCATTACAAGGGCTCACAAATGATCAAACAAAACCTTCTGAAAAATGACCTTTTGGTGAAGTTCTCTTCACCACCTTCAACAAGAGAAAAGGAAACAAACCATTTGAGCAAAAATCATTACTGTGGGCTCAGAAAACAGAGGAAAATGAAATTGAAAAAGGTAAATTGGCTTTTTATAAAGAAAGATGGATAGAGAAAATAAAAAATTGAGTTGTCTTGGCAGATCTCTCTCTTTCTCCCCACTTGCTTACACTGTCTGTCTCTCCTCCTTGTGGAGTTTCAAAAGAATGTTTTGGGAGATAAACGAGAGATACCCAGAGAGTGAAAACAACTGAAAAAGCAATCAAAGTGAGTAAAAGAGGATAAAAGAATAAAGCAAAAGGTGAATTGGGTACAGAGGAATCTGGTTCTTCTTCTCTTCATTTCATGAACTAAAATAAGCAAAGCACATAGAAGGACAGAAGTAGAAGAAAAGCTCAAATAAACACAAAAAAAAATCCCTTAGATATTGATCGGATCTCATGGAATTAAAAAAAAAATCATTAGTGGTCGAATCTCCTACAACTCCCAACAAAACAATCTCACTCTGGATTTTCATTTATTTCTCACAATTTTTTTTCCTTTTGGGGGTTCGTTCTCTCGCTCACTTGGATCTTCATGAATCTTTGCAAAAATCCTTCAGAACACAAAACCCATATCGATTTCACCAAAATAGACAACCCCAAATCAACAAAAAATAGAATCAAAATCAAAATCAAAACCCATATCGATTATAAAATACCAATTTTATCTCAAGAAACCCAAATTGAACCAAAATGCATGAAACCCTAAAGAAACAAGAACTTAGAAAACTCAAACTTGAAAACCAGAAAGCAACTTACTTTGAAACCACGTTGAGGAAAGCGAATGCGGAAGCAGTAAAGACGGAACGCAAAGAAGGAATGCAATTTTTTTTCGCAATCGCGAAATTTTAGGGTTTCGGGAAATCAGTGTGTGCTTTCGGGAGATCTGTGGGGAGATGGAACGAATTTTAGGGTTTAAAACAAAGGGTTGAAAAGTGCAGAGTTGGGGGGAGATGATGCGGGAACGCAAAGCGGGAAGCAAATTTTTTTCGCAAAATTTCGCCTGTGAGAAATCGACTTACTTCTCCACACATCCACGTGCAATTTAGCAACGGTTTTAAGCCGTTGGGCACTTTAGCCATGATTTTTAGCCGTAGCAAACACACCAACGGTTTAGAACCATGGCCAAGCCTTTTTTTAGCCACGGTTTTAGGCCGTTGGCCATTATAGCCACGGTTTCTGGCCGTGGCAAATAAACCAACGGTTTAGAGCCGTTGCCACCTCCGTGTAGCTAAACAAGCCTTTTGGTGTAGTGTAGACTTGTTGCACGAAACCAAGAGATTCCTATCAAAGAAATTTGAAATGAAAGATCTTGGTGATGCTTCTTTTGTCTTAGGAATTCAGATATACAAGGATTGTTTATGAGGTATTCTTGGATTATCTCAAAAGGGCTATAAAGAAAAAGTGCTTAAAAGGTTTGGCATGCAAGACTGTAAACCAGGAAACACCCCTATATCTAAAGGAGACAAATTCAGCCTTAAACAGTGCCCTAGGAATAAACTTGAAGTTGTAGAGATGCAAAAGGTCCCCTATGCATCAGCTGTTGGGAGTCTTATGTATGCTCAGGTATGTACACGTCCAGACATAACATTCATTGTTGGAATGCTTGGCAGATATATGGATAACCCTGGGATGGATCATTGGAAAACAGCTAAACGGGTTATGAGATATTTACAGAGAACTAAGGATTACATTTTCACATACAAGAGATCGGATCAGTTGGAGACCATAGGGTATTCTGATTCTGATTTTGCTGGATGCCAAGATAGTAGGAAATCTACATCAGGCTATATTTATCTATTAGCTGGATGAGCTATTTTCTAGAGAAGTACTAAACAGACACTCATAGCTTCTTTCACCATGGAAGCAAAATATGTGGCGTGTTTTGAGGTATCCAACCATGGATTATGGCTGCTTTATTTTGTCAATAGGTTGTGCATTTGAATGACATAGAAAGACCACTAAAGTTATATTGTGACAATAAGTCAGCAGTTCTGTACAGGAGCTCGTCTAGGTCAAATCATATTGACATAAAGTTCCTGGTTGTGAAGGAGAGAGTAGAGAATAAACATATTTTCATAGAGCATATTGGGACAAACTCCATGATTGCGGATCTACTTAGTAAGGGATTACCACCCAAGGTCTTGCATGAGCACATCACTCATATGGGTGTTATATCACATGAGGATTTCATGGTTTAGGAGTTTTTTGTTGTTCTATGATGAATTTTTGGACTCATTGGTGTAATTTAATATTTTTTGCAGAAATAAAGTATTCGGTCAATTGTCTGTTTATTATATGTTTGATCTCATTAAAGATTAAAGTTGGACCAGTTGAAAATAGGCATGTTTGGATCACATTACATGTAATTTTCATGTTTTACATCCATGTTTGATCTATGTCATTTGATTATATTGGTATATGTGACTTTTATTGGATTTAGTTAGGCTAAATGTGACGAAAATCGCTTTAATCATATATCAGTATAGTCAATGGACGAGATTGTTTAGGAATACTGTTACTTATGATAGAAATTTTTGGAACTCATAAGGTTATACACATTTAAATGTAATATATGTGGCCCAAGTGGGAGATTGTTGAAAAAATTCCAATAATGTGGGCACACATATGTAATACAATGTGTATTGTTATCTTAAAGTGTAGTCCATCTAATATGTGATCTAATAGGGGTGTTGGACTATAAGGTATTATTAAATAACATGGTGTAAATAAGGATGTAATTTCTAATTCAATGAAGGGCAGAATTGGAAATTCATAGCCTGTAAGTTATACGGTTATAACTTACGAGCTTTATAAATATGTGGTTGATCCCTGATTGAGCGTTGCGTGAAGAATATTGTTTTCTGTATTGTTTTCTGTATCCTCTCAATAGAGACGCTAAGTTATACGCTTGAATCAATCAGAAGATCCAACTCATCACAATCAAAGGGAAATCGCTATGGATTAAGGTATGTTTCTATTCTTCCTTTGTTTCCATTGAATCAACTAGAGTTTTAAGTTATTTGGTTAACTTCTACACTCTAATGCCAAATAAGAGAGTGTAAACACTTCCATAGCCACCTTTGTAATACCATTTGTCCTGTTTTTTAATTGCCAACCGTTTCAATTTTTACAAATACTTATATGAGCAACTGAAAAAAAAAAAAAAAAAAAACCGAGACCAGCAGGAAGAACATTTCCCTAGGACTGTATGAGGTAGCATATGGATGGCATTGATTTTACAACTGGTTATGTGGATATCAAAGATCTCTAAATGGGTTATGATTTGTGTTAATTTAATCCTAATTGCATTTCATTTTCAAATTAATTTGCATTGTCATTTTGTTGCCCTTGCATTATTGTTTTTTTCTTTGAAGGGAAAACAAGGTTTTAAAGACCCTTGAACTTTATCTTAGATAAATTTAGCCCAAATAATTAGTCTTTCATAGACCTTTCTGCTTACATCCTCAAACCTTTATTTTTAGCTTGCATTATGTTGGAACAAGTAAAGTATTATTATTTTAATTATTATTCTATTTTTTGTATTTACTTGATAGTGACAAAACATGAATATATAGTTTTTCATAGGAAGGTTCTCTCGTGGAAATTCTTGTGATGTGGGTCATGTTAAGATTTGTAGAGCTTGAATATTTTTTCCTTGCACGGGAGAATAAATTTTTTAATGATAAGACATCAGAGATTGACTAGGTGATCATAGAGGTCTTATTTACTCCCTGGTGTTCGGCGTCTCACCTTCATTTTTTAAATGAGATTTCTGGAATTTTCTTTTAGAATCTGTTTGCTAATTGGGATGCTCTCATACTGGGGTTTTAATGCTTTTATGGTCACCGTTTTGTAATTTCACATTATATTCATAAATGAATTTCACCTTTCAAAAAAAAAAATCCATTAACACGAAAATGTGTTCATTTTAAGTGGATGTTGGTGTTAGCAAAAGAAATTTTTAGTAGCAAATAACTGATACATGTACATTCATTCATCACTAGAAAAAAGGCATTGTTTGTAGATGGAAGCAGAAGCAACGAGACAACAAATCGAGCTATGGAAAAGTATGAGAAAATGTCAACAATTTGACTCAAATGTGAATATCTAAGCAACAATTCTGGCCACCCACTACACCAAAAATACCCATCTGCAACGGTTTGGGACCATGGGGGTAAGCTATTGCCATGGCTTAGAGGCCTGGCCATTTGAGGCGTCGCCAAATCACTTTTGACAGCTATAAACCGTGGCAACACTTATTAGCAACGGTTTTATGTTCGAGGACACTTGATGATTTTCTGCATTTAGCCACGATTTTAAGCCGTGACAAGTGATGGCCACGATTTTAAGCCGTGGCAAGCATGAAGTACCACGATTTTAAGCCATGGCCAGTCAAAACAAAATTCAAAAAAAAAAAAAAATCTAATTTGTTACGAGGGTTTGAAACCGTTGCAAATTAATATAATCGAAAAAAAATTACATTTTTTTTGCTGCTGCAGCAAAATCACAGCCCCACACCTGCAAAATCAATCCTTACTAAGATGAATATTTTCTTCAAGTTATAGAGTATATCATAACAAAGCATTCATATAAAATCAAATCCTTAAAACAGTCAACTCAGACTACTACAAGGCAGCAACCACAACAATCTTTGCAAATGAATACTTTATTCCTAGAATATTAGAATAGGCAAAAATGAGGAAATTATGAAAATATAAGACATGGTATTGTATGAACCTAAAGAATCAAACAACAACGACAAAGTGCCTTTGTAGACTCTGTTCTGTGCTCGAAGCTTTGCCTATGCAGTGCCTTGTGCTCGAAGCTTTGCCTTTGCAGACTCTGTTGCTGCCATATAGCTTGGCAACTTTGGATTGTTATGTGACCCATTTTTCGGATATTTCTGCTTTGCTAGAAATGAAGCTCTCATCTTGCTGGCCTTCTCATTGCTAGTTTTAACTTCCCTTGAGAACAACTCCTCATTTGTCACATGACCATTTTCTTCCTTCCAATTGGTGTGGACAGAATACCAAACTCATGTAAGTTCTAAAATACTCTACACCATCACAAATAAAGATGCAAGTGTGACCAAACTCACTGTTGTGCAGCTTGTGCTTCAATAAGACTTCATGCAAATACCATAGCATTCATGTAATAAAGGGTGATTTGACAAAATCATCAACGATACTTACCTTAGAGGTAAATGGAATAACTGCAATCATTAATCCCTTCTCATAAGCATGGGGAAACCAATAACAGGATTGAGATAAATAAAATCATCATACAGGCACTTGCAAGAGAGTCGTCCTAACGAGTTTAAACATAAAATAATTCATTTTTTCAATACAAAAAGAAGCCTAATATTAATAATAATCCAAAGTAAGAAGCCCACAAGGTAACAACGATATAAATGAGGAACAAACTCTCTCAATCAAGCACACAAACATGAAATTCAACCCAAGAGATTACTCACCAAATATTTCCCTAAAGCCAGACCAGAGCCTTGATGCCTTCACAAACAATCAAACACTTTCTCTTAATAAATAAGTTATCATCATCATAACCTCACAGCACAAAGCAACTAGAGCATACCGAATTCTGATGTCACAAAACATTATTAAGAGCCTCATTATGTCAGATGCAGAACATGCCAGTAATCTTGTTGTTATATATATTCTTTGAGCTCGAACTAGAGGTCTCAGTATAATTATTGTAAGATATGTCACTGCATGAAAAATTGGGGTGATATCAATCTTGTGCATTTAAATTGTTAAGACCAATGTAGGTGAAGAGAAATTCGTACAAATTGTAAGGGGTATCTGATATCCACTAGGGCACTTGTCCAGTCAATGAGTTGTTAGTGAGATACCAGACAATGCTTTTTTTTTTTTTTTAATTATTACAATTTGAAATAAGATCTGCTAGAACTTCTATGCTTAGCGTAAGTAGCATGTCATCAATGGCAATCAACATAGTATATAAATCATCTTAAGTGCAGCCAATACACTCTAATAATAATGAGCTTCACTATGAAATGTAACTTCGATGGTTATATTACCTTAGACAAGATTCCAGGATTAGTAGCCCCTCCAATGTAATTCAAAAGCAGCACCCTTCCAGGTGGTGCCCGGTTTGGAAAAAGTGATGAACTGTATATGGTTCCTGCATGTCATGAGTAAAACAACTTTAGGTTCTCTGATATTTTCTGAAATGTCATCTTCGATGCAAGGTTAATTTTGAATTCTGGTTTTTCTGAACAGAAATGGAGCTTGTAATGCACAAGGAGGCAATTCTTATGACCTTTTAGAAATTGCATCTGGAAGCATGGAAATCCCTTTCCTGAATGATCCAGCAGTTTGTCCTTTTGGTTTGGGCAAACGCCTGCACGTTAAGTTGGTTCAAGAAGTTGAAAATGTTAATTGAGAGGAACCAATAGGTGAGCAGAACACAGCTGATCAAATATATCACGGATCTTGAGGTGCTTTAGGACCCTTGCTCCTCTCCTGAATAGCTCTAAAGGCGCCACCAATGATACTACCGCCATTATGTTCAAGGTTCCAAACTTTTCCAAATGCGGCTTTCATACTCAGTTTTGCAGGATCACCAGCATAGACACCTGCGTAAGCCATTTTTAGTAATGAGATAAAGCCATCTAGTAGCATAATAGGTGCACTTTGTACGGATGAGAATAGGATAATTCAATTTATGCAGAACCATAGTGCACCAGATGTTACACATACAAAGCATAACTCAGCAAACTAGAGGATTGGCCCCATCACATGCTGTACTTCTACAAACTATGTATTGATATTATGACATTCCATGTAAGGATCAAGTAAAATAAAGGGAATACTGATTGTCCTAAGCATGATAGAAGGGGGACTGGTTCTGCTTCCTCTCATTTTTTTTAAAGCCAACTATGAGATCTTAGTTCTAAAAAATTATTCCAACAAATAAATAAATAAAGTTATGAATTTTTGGCACTGAAAATATATAAAGGTAGAACAAATGTAAATGATAGTTATTTCAATATTAAACATTCAAAGTATCAAGTAGATGCATAAGAATCATGAGGAAGTTTTTCATTTCTCTTTCGGAAAGAAAAAAATCATGAAAAAATAAGATATGAAAGAGTACAAACAAAATTTTAAATTGTAATCACTATGATTTTTTATTCTTTCAAAAAAC
This sequence comes from Berberis thunbergii, assembly GCA_003290165.1. Lineage (NCBI taxonomy): Eukaryota > Viridiplantae > Streptophyta > Magnoliopsida > Ranunculales > Berberidaceae > Berberis > Berberis thunbergii. Next base: position 48,464 of record QNQO01001260.1, read on the forward strand.
AAATATTTCAACTATCACATCAAGATCTTATTGATCTAACGATAAGATAAAGTCATTGCAGTTATGGATGATTGATGAACGCATCTTTGTTAAATCATGTTGCTAACTAGATTATTAATTTAATTGGGAGTAACTGGAGAGAATAAAATATTCATGGTCTTCAATGTAAATCTACATTCTAGGTCAATGTTCCTTCTTTTTTCCTTTTCTGTTGTGTGTCGGGTGGGTTAGGGTTATCTCAATGTCTTCGTATGCAACGGACAAAAATAAATCCACATTTTTTTTTCAGGTTTGTTGCACAAACAAACACTAAAAAGAGCTGTGAATAATTTTCCACATGGAGCACATAAAACACACAAGAAGTATTTATACACCTACAGAAGAGCACAAGAAGCCTTTCTCCCTCTCCAAAAAGGCCGAGAGAGCCAAGAACTCAATATTTCACCCATGGAAACCACCACCCTCCTAAAGTCAAAGTCCCAAGAGGTGGATCAACCTTCCACCGAAACAAAGGCCATCACCATTCCATTCATGCAAACACAAAGAATATAGAGCCTAAGGATGCGAAACATGAGACTTTCCTAAACATCCCTTGAACTGTGTCATGAATTCCAGGCTTTCCTCAACAACACATCATGTATTCACACGGAGAAAACATATGAATAACAACTAGGCTTTCATGTAAGTCAGTGTGACAAGAATACAACAGAGGCTATAACAGCAAATGAGAATATTAAGATGGATAACTTGGAAGATGACTGATCTTATTAAAAAAAAAAAAAACAGATGAAAGATGCACCTTGAAGAGTCATTGTGGGGTAATGAAGACATATTGACATTCGAGAATACTACGAACTTTGGTCTAAGTATAGAAAGCGTATCGGTTTCACCATTAAATAACACTTATTTGTGTCAAAAACATCATAGTATGCATCTCTAAATTGATAAGCTAAACTTATAACTCAACCAAATATTCCATAGGCTCCTACAATCCTAATTATTCAACCGCCATTCAACGAGGGAACCCCAGATATCACTGCCCTGGGTCTCCTCGCTTCTTTATCTCTTGGGGAGATGATGCCTTGGTGCATTTGTAAATATTAGAGGGGAGGTTGCTCTGGATGCACAAGTCAGACAACTCTCTCCTAATTAAACTTATACAAAATAAGGTAATAAGGTCGTACGATGGAAAACCCCAACTATTAGGTTTAATTGGTTTTGAGGATCATACGTACCGGAACAGAATGGCTCTATCAATCATTCAAATACTTCGTCACCAAGGTTACGTTGCACAAACTCTTCAATGGATTCCTCATGACCCTGTCACCTTCGTAAAAAATTATTACATGAGAAAACATAAGTGCAAAATACACGATAAACGCGTTAATGAAGATTTAAGAAATATTAAACTAATAAGACAAGAAAATGAACGCTAACTGGTGGAGGCAACCGAATGCCAAGGGCACCGAATCCAGCCCGAAGCTTCCCTGAAAAGCTCATCAAATCAAAGAAAGGCAAATCAGTTGGTTTTGCAGGAACTGGTCTAAGTTTTCCTCTTCAAAAAACAAAATGAAGAGCATCAGGATTGCCCAGGACAAGATCATCCTTCAAACCATTATCTACCTGTAGCAAAAAATAAGTTGTACATGTCATATGTAGCAATGTAAATGATTGAGGAGATTGACACGTTCGACAATATAGATTGGACAATGATACACCCTCTAGCATATTAATGAACAAGAAAATGATCGTTTGAGTAACCACTGATCAGGACAATCCATAACAATGACTGAGCCTTCCATACAATTCTTGTATAGTGTGTCCCTAGGTTTGACGTTAGATACATTATACCCTTCCAAAGTGGATAGTCGTCTAATATGCTTGATAAATAAGTATTCAATAGTCTTTTATGAATTGAGTGTACAGTTTCTAAGGCACGAGAATCTCTCATTACTTTAGAGGGTCCATTGGGTGAACTTATATAAGATCTTTTTTTTTCATTTAGTTTATTTCAAGCAAACCTCTTTGCTTTTGGCCTCTTTTTATTTATCTTTGAATTAGGATTAATCATAGATTTAGTTTAGTTCTAGTTTTAACTTTAGGTTAATTTAGTTCTATTAAAATGCCACCCCTGACTAATGCTTTAAATTTTTTAGTAATTCGCTTCTTCCAGCCACCTTGTCATTTTCATATGTCTAACCTCAAGTGCGGGCATTTTACAATGCAGTGTCTGCTGCTATAAAAACTTGATGTAAAAGTTGCTTATATTTAAGCTATCCCAAATGGGGAAAATGCAGCTTAATATGCTTCTCCAGACAATATTAACACATCATTAGGTAAAAGAAGGGTCGTATTAAGTATTAAGCATGTCATTTATCAATACAACAAACTCATTCTCTATAGGTAAGTAGTTAACACAATCGAACTCCAACTCCTCAAGCAAATGCCTCCAAATGCAACTCAATATAGCACTTGCCATTGGGTTACTATATTCTCAATGGTTTTAAGAACACAATACAAGTAAACTGAATAACCAATTGCCTAACTTATGCAACAGTAACAGAACAAATTGGGCAATAAACAGAGAAGAAAGAGGCGGTAACCGTACGTACCGCCAAGGTGAGCATGGAATTTGAGGGTTGGAAACTGTTGGAACCTTCTTCCCAAAGAAACCCATCTCTCTCAACCGTTATAATGTTTCCTCCAACCCGATATCTAGCTTCCGTCACCATCACCTTAACAACGACGTCTCTATGCTTCGTCTCCAAAGCATGAGCAACACATAGACCGCTAATTCCACCACCAACAACAACGCAATCGACAGAGTAACCATTGGATGTGTCCCCATCGATCTTGGATGGCGAAATGGAGGCGATGGAGCATCGAACAAGTGTTGAAGAAGAATAAGAAGATTGGAACTTAATTTTGTGAGGGTTTCTTGAAAGGGGTGAATGATGTGGAAAGCAAAGTGGTGAATGGAGGGAGGTTTGTAAGTGTGGCTGGCATGGCGGTTAGTTTGGTTGGTGGAGAGTAGAGCAAAGAAGAGGCAACAATGCCTTCACTTTTTATGGGTTTCTTTTCGATATCCTCTTGATCACGGTGATGGGGTTTGAAAATTTTCTCTCCAAATAATGAAATTTTGAGAAGTTTGGTCTCATGAGCATTGAAAGATAGGATTTTATGTCAAGAAGAAGTACCTGTAATGGGTGAAGAAGGCGTTTCCAGCCATGGCGTCTCATGGAGTAGTGAGGGGGATGAAGATATGGAGGGAGTAGTGAGGGCGATGGAGAGGGAGATGGCGAGATGGAGGGAGCAGTGAGGGAGATGGAGATATGGAGAGAGCAGGGAAGGAGATGGCAAGATGAGGAAGCAATGAGGGAGATGACAAGATTGAGGGGAAGGTGAAGGAGCTCTACGTCGAGCGCCAAGTAAAATGAGAGAAGAAAGAATTGAGCGCCAAAAAGCCCGCCCAAGTTTTTTACAGCATTTTTTATTTGTGTTGTAGTGTAGCCACGGTTTTGAGCTATGGCAAATAAATTAATGATTTTGAGCTGTGGTCATCTCTATGTAGCTAACAGTTTTAGGCTTTAGCCATGGTTTTGGGCCGTAGCAAATAAACTAACGATTTTGAGCCGTGGCCATCTCCGTATAGCTAAGCAAGCCTTTTGGTGACCTCTTCTATAAATAATGTTTGTGATTGTGTTTTAAAGAGAAAGGGTAAAAAGTGTAAAAACAAAAAAAAATTGCCAAAAAAACTACTGAACAAGGCTGCCTAGACTTACTCGTATCTAAGATATGTATCTTGGGAACTTATGGATGCCAAGTAGATGGCATAAATTACATTCTGAACGATGATATCCCTCACTATGGTTCTTAAATTTCTCGTTGTTGCTAGTTCAGGTACTACATTGATATACATGATTACACTGTGCGGTTAAAAGGTGCCACAAACTTTCTTAAAGATGGAGACAAGTTTGATCAAACTTTCTTGTACTCATGCTACAAAATAATACTTCTAGTCTATTTTTCCTTCATGTTACCAATTGATATCTTAAGAGCCAATTTCTACATGTGAAAATAATGGTGAATTGGAAGGGTCATGAAAACGAGTTCAGAGATAATGCTATTGAGCTTATCAAGCAATTTCAGAATGATGTAGGCGAAGGTATGGATTATATTACTTCATCACAAATCAAAACGTGGAGATCATGTTTGAGATCGATGTTGTTATGTGTTATTTATTTTGCTCAGTTAATTAAGGTTTAATTTAGTTTGTGAAATCGTATTTGAGGAAATTTGATATGTTCCTCACATTTTCAATAGGGTTGCACAAAAGTAGGAAGATTAGTAAGAGCTTGTGGTTGTAACTTAATTTGGATACATGGAAAGTAACTTCCTTTACTCAAATCGAAGAGAAAGTGAGGTTTCTAGGGAGTAACCACAAACTCTTAAAGAGATGGCTGTCACATTTTCACAGGAAGAAAATATCCTATAATTTATGAATTGGTTACTTATTTTTTTTAATTTGGTCAAATTTGGATTTCTAGATAGCTAAATGGGGTTGAGTAATTCATTTGATGATAATTACTACCTCAACTTTGCAGAGAAGGAAAGGAATCCTCATGTCCATCAAAAACGTTTGCTTCTCAATCTCATATATTGTAAAAAGAAAAAAAATACCCTTAGAATTGTATTGAATTATTATTATTATTCCTTTACTGAATACAAACTTATATAAGCTAACTCTTACCTAATCTTGTGGAAACAGGAATCTTATGACTTCTTATTCCATTTTGACTTTCCTAACATATTCTATACTGACTTTTCAATTCTGTAATATAAGTAGACTTTCTTTCTTTAACACTCCCTCTCATGTGGGAGTGTATGTTTGTAACACTCAACTTGCTAAGAAGATTATCAAATTGATATGTGCTCAAAGCTTTAGTGAACAAATTTGCCAGTTGATATAGTGTTCCAACATGCTCAGTCTGAATAGTACCCTCTTGTATCTTCTCTCTAATCAAATGAAAATCAGTCTCAATATGCTTCGTTCGCTCATGAAAAATTTGATTAGATGCAATATCGAGTGCAACCTTGTTGTCACAAAACAATAGGGTCGCCTGAGGATGATTAATGTGCAAATCATTAAGAATGTACCTCAACCAGGTTAACTCACAGCATGTGGAAGCCATGGCCCTATATTCTGCTTCAGCTGTAGATCTTGCCACTGTAATTTGTTTCTTAGCTTTCCAAGAAATTGATGAATTGCCAACCATGACACAATAACTTGTAATGGATCTCCTAGTATCTCTACATCTAGCCCAATCTGCATCACAATAAGCTTTCAGCTGTAATGAGCTGGTGGAAGAGAAAAAAATATCCTATCTTGGTGAAGCCTTGATATACCTCAAGACCTTGTGTGCAACATCCAAATGTGGTATTTTGGGCTTGTCTATAAACTGACTTAGGACATGTACAAAATAAACCAAATCTAGTCTTGTGATCGTTAAGTATATCAACCTTCCAATAATTTGCGATACGTTGCTGGATTTGGTAGTAAATCTCATCATCCTATGTGAGCACCAAGTTTTGATCCATAGGATAACATGAAGGCTTTGCTCCAAGATACCATCTGTCCTTCAATATTTCAAGTGTATATTTTCGTTGAAATAAAACAATCCCTTTGGATAACCTTGCAACTTCAATGCCAAGGAAATATTTCAATTTTCTTAAATCTTTGAGCTTAAACTTCGCAGCCAAAAAATGCTTTGTCTCTTTAACGTATTGGAAATCATTACCTACCAATATTACATCATCAACATATACAAGAATTGCAGTAAAATTGTTACCCTTGTATTAGACGAATAATGAGTAATCAGTCTTAGACTAATTGTAGCCTGCTGATATGAGAGCAAATGATAACTTAAGGAACCATTGTCTCAAGGCTTGCTTAAGACCATATAAGGACTTGTTTAACTTGCATACTTGAGTCTCCCCCTTTCAGTCAAATCCAGGAGGAAGACTCATGTACACATCCTAAAAAGGATCATCATACAGAAAAACAATGTTGACATCAAGTTGACATAAATGCCAACCATGTGTGGCTGCAAGAGCAATGAGAAAATGAACAGTAGTCAATTTAGCAATAGGAGCAAAGGTCTCTTTGTAATCAATAACTTCAACTTGATTGTATCCTTTAGCCACAAAACGGGCTTTGTAGCGCTCAACACTACCATCTGGATTAAGTTTGATCTTGTAAACCTGTTTACAACCAACCGGATGCTTGCCAGGAGGAAGAGGCTGTAAAGTCCAAGTGTTATTGGTTTCTAGAGCATCAATCTCACTTCTCATGGCTTGACGCCATTTTGGATCTTGCATAGCCTGCATAAAATGGGTGGGTTCTTTGACTAAAAAAACAGAAATGATGTAAGTCTCGTGAGAGGTGGATAAATTGTCATAGGAAAGAAAATCAGAAAGGGGGTAAACAATACTTGTAGAAGGCCCAACGTTCGAAGCAGATGAGTGATACGATCGGGAAGGCAATCGAGCATCAAAATGATATTGTTGAAGATAGGATGGTTCACGAATGGCACGAGTGGAGGTGCGAGGTAGGAGAGGGGGGGGGTCAAAGGATGGAACAGGGACAGGGGCGCCGCTTGGGGTTGGGGTTTTTGATCAATCGATGACGAAGGCGTCGAATTGGGCGACCGATTGTTGGGAATGGTCCGATCGATAAGAGAAAAACATTGTTAAAAGATCAATAAATGGAGCATGAGCGACCGGTCGGGGAGGTGCGTCGGATCGGTCAATGAGGTGATTGTGCATTTTGTCAGAAAAAATAAGGAAAAGTCTCCTCATGAAAGATGACGTCATGAGAAACAAGGACCTTTTTGTGGGTGAGATCATAGACTTCGTATCTTTTTTGCCCGTGAGGGTATCCAAGAAAGAAACATTGTTTAGAACGAGAATCAAATTTGCTAGGACGTTGGGCGTGGAAGCAAAACATAGACAACCAAAGACTCGAAGGTGAGAGTAGGTGGGTGGTTTGTTATAGAGAAGTTCAAAATGCATTTTGCCTTTGAGAATAGAGGACGGTGTGCGATTAATGAAATAGGCAGCGGTGACAATTGCTTATCCCCAAAAATGTTTAGGAGGTGTGCTTGAAATAAAAGAGCACGAGTGACATCCAAAATATGTCTATGTTTGCATTATGCACCCCATTTTTTTGGGGGTAGAGACACAAGAAGTTTGATGGGTAATGCCTTTTAAAGCATAAAAATTAGTGAGGAAAAATTCAAGTCTATCGTCACTGTGAATGGTTTGAATTTTGGAAGAAAATTGGTTTTCAACATAATTAATGAATAAAATTAAGAGTGTGCGTGCGTCAGACTTGTGTTTCATGATGTAAATTCAAGTACATCGTGTATAATCATCAACAATAGTGAGAAAATAACGCGCTCCAGAAAGGGAGACAACGTGATATCCTCCCCAAATGTCAATGTGTAATAAGGAAAAAAAAAAATAGCAATACTTGAAATATGGGATAAAGGAAATTTATTTCTAGTTTGTTTGGCCAAAGGACAAATAACACATTTATTGGAAACACAAGTACTAGCATCGCGTAAAGAGGCGGGAAGGAGATGGAAAGTTTTGTCCGAAAGGTGACCTAGGCAATTGTGCCATAACATATGGTTGTTCTCTTGAGTAATGTGACAAGTGGTGTAAGTTGTGGTGGTGGTGCTGTCCAGGTAGTAAAAACCATCAAGCTTAGTTGTTGTCCCAATCATCTTCCTCGAACAAAGGTCTTGTATCAGACAAGAATTGTTGAGAAAAATGGTGAGAAAAGCAGAATGTTTTGTGAGTTTGCTAATGGAAATTAAATTAAGATTAAAAGAGGGAACACAAAGAACATCATGCAAGGTAAAAACAGAAGAGAAAGTAATGGTGCCATTGTGTGTAACAACGAGTGTACCATTAGGAAGCTCAACGGTTCAATTGTGGACGAGTTGGGAAAAGGTAAGTAAATGAGGGTTATAAACTATATGATCAGTGGCACCGCTATCAAGGATTCAAGATGAATGAGAGCCATGAGATTTGAGAGAGAGTACTTTACTTGTCAATTCTGTAATAGAAATGTCATTACCAATATTGTGAGTCTTGGATTTGTTGTTGGTCAACAAGGCCATGATTTGCTTGCACTGCTCGAAAGTAAATGGAAAAGGATTGTATGGTTGCACATATGAAGAAGTAGACACATTATTTCCCCTAGGACGATCTTTTTGAAAACATCGTTGTTTAGTGGGATCAACTTTCTTAAATTTCCAACAATTGTTGACAGTGTGGACTTTCAAACCACAACAATAACAAGTGAGATGAGAACGACAGTCAACAGCGATATGACCTACCCTGTCACATGTTCCACACTTGACGTCGAGATTAAAGGGCTTTCGGGGTCCTCCCAACTTATCAGTGTTGCGTGCACCTTTGGGATCAATATTCCGCATGGCAAACGCTGTAGCATCAGGTATGGTGCCAATAGAGATCTCTTACTGGCGTTCGTGATGAAACACAAGGGAGTAAACCTTGTTGAGTGGAGGAAGATGATCCATCAAGAAAAATTGACCCCTAATAGAATTGTAGGTGTCGGTTATCCCCATCAAGAACTTGATCGAGCGTTGACTGTGGACATATGCAAGAACGATGTTCATGGTGTCGCTAGTGTCTTCAGCAAAATCAACGACAACATCCAATTCATCCTATAGAGCCTTCAATTTGGTAAAGTAGGCACTGACATTGATTTTTCCTTGAGTGCATCCAGGGATTTCAAATTCAATATGATAGATCTGCACGCAATTAGTTTGTGCATACCTTTATTTCAAATCAACCCATACATTTAGGCTAATTCATAGTACATGGCACTTGCCTGGAGGTAAGGTGAGATGGCGTTGATGAGCCATCATTTCACCAAGTTATTGCAACGATACCATTGTAGTAGCTCATCATTACTGGCATTGACGTCGGGTTTCCTGATAGATCCATCAACAATACCCAATTTGGCTTTGAAAGCCATAGTCATCGCTCAACTCCATATGCTGTAATTGGTAGGAGTAAGCAGCTGTGAAACAAGAGCTACTCCAGGTTGATCGGAGTGGTGAAGAAAGTATGGGTAATGAGGATTGTTGTATGGTGACATGGTGGTGTTTGAACCACTGTTTGTATTGTCGCCCATGGTGGCGGCAGCTACATAGTGTACTGACTTTTAAAATCAGTTAGGAGTCTGATTTTTTCAAATCAATTGGTGTACTGACTGAATCGTGGGGTGCTAATAGCCCGTGGGTAGAGAAATTGACTCATGAAGGATCTACGAAGATTACTTTGGCTGGAGGACAACTTAATAAGTGAAAATTCTTTGTTTTCTTTCAGACTGCCTTTATCTTCTTGCTTCTTCTTCTTTACAAAAAAAAAGAGATGATCTGATGATGGAGACGAAGTGATTCAAGTGAGAAGAGATCTTCTTTTGATGATGGAGTCGAAGTGATGCAAATGAGAAGAGATGATGGAGATGAAGTAATGCAAGATCTGACTGATGAAGTGATGCAAGATCTGACTTTCACGCTGATCTGAGAGTAGTTGATGATCCGGAGTTTGCTTTCACGTTGATCTGACAGTAGTTGATGAGTTGGAGACGTTTGTTGCAAGATCTAACTAAAGGTGAAGAAGGCGGAAGCTTATTGGAGTTTGATTGGGGTGAGGTTGGACGATCGGTGATTGTGACAACCAACAGTAAGGGTTACCAGACTTTACAGTAAGGGATTGTTTGGCTGGCACCTGGCGATCTGTGATTGGTGATTGGCTGGCTATTTGTTGGTTGTAACTGTGTGATGAGAGGTCTCTATGGATGATGGAGAGGGGTTTGATTTACCTGAGAAAGTGCAGCTAGGGTTTAGTTCAACAGAGAACTTGCTCTGATACCATGTAAAGCAAATACCCTTAGAATTGTATGGAATTGTTGTTATTATTCATTCACTGAATACAAGCTTATATAAACTAACTTTGACCTAACCTTGTGAAAAGAGAAAACTTAAGACTTCTTATTCTATTTTAACTTTCCTAACATATTCTATACTTACTTTCCTATTCTATAACATATGTAAACTTTATTTCTTTAACATAAATACTCCATTAATTTCTTCTGTCGTAAAAGCCTCTGAGACTTTGTATCATTTGTTCTCTTGATGTATCCAACTGATCTTGTTCCAAGAAAGTTCATTTGAGTGAAAAAAAATCCACTTAAAGAAAGTAAAAATGAAAGTTTCTCGGAATGCATGCAACTGATTTCATTCCAAATAAAGTTCATTTGTGGGCTAAAAATCCACTTAAAGAAAATAAAAACTGAAAGTTTGTTCTTTCATTGTGTAATGCACCTAATATGTATCTGCAATAATGGATAACTTTGGAACAAATGAGTGTCCTGTGTATGCGCATAATGTCTTACAAATTCACAATTCTCACTTTTTGGTGCTATACTTTGTGGCATTCAGTGAAAAATAAATTCCCATATAGTTTGAATGATAAATATATGGATGTAATGGATAATTCTTGTTAGCTTTTGGTCTGGAGCTCCCTAATGTATGTGCATGACCACGTGGTTCCCAAGTTTTCGGTTGTATATACATCTCGAGGGGATGGGTGGTTACACCCATTTCCTCGACACTTAGAATTTCTGAAGAAACAAATTCTTACTCATCACTCTTGCTGTATCCCAAATTTTGCAGCTGGCTCAAGAGGAGAACAAAAGCTACATAGATAGGAGTGTTTTCGTTGTTATTGGTTCCAAATAAAGCAATTGTAAAAAAAGTGCAAGAACAGCCAAAGAAGGAAAAACCTGTAGAAACTGAACCGAAGTCTCAACTAATGCCTGATTAAAGTGGGTTTTTTTCACGGAAAGATTTTCCGATCAAACAGATAGCAGACAGTCCTCATTTGAGTTCCACATGCATGGAGATAGAAATAATCTGTGTACTAATGTTGTATAGAGTCCCCCTCCTAATTGTATTAGTTTTCATAGTCACAGAGGAAAGTCTTTTCTCTTTCCTCAGTTTATTTGCTCTTATAATTAGAAATATGAATTGCATATATACTAATGTAAACCTGTGTCGTTGGCACAATAGAAAGTGGGTTGTGGGATTTAGTCAAAGTATTATATATTTAAAAACCATCGCAGTGAATTCTCCACAAACTTTGACTTTCCAAAATATGGAGTTTGGGGCTACGTTTGAATGCATCTTAAGATGCCATCTCATTCTTTGATTAATATTGAAATTTAAGATTGAAATTTAAGATTGAAATGCATTTAGAATTTTTAATGCATATTTTAAAAACTTAAGTGTTTTTATTGGTCATTATTTTAAAATAAAGATATATATTTTTTTATGAAATAGGAGATTGTTCGATGAATCATGTTCCATTCTAGGAATTAATAGATATTTGCGGATAATAAAAAATAGAAAATCATTTAATACATAAAAATATATTTTAAATAGAAACAAATGATAAATTAATAGATATTTGTGGAAGAAAGTAATGAGAATTTCTCTAATATATATTTTGGAATAGAAACAAATATGTCATGCATTTGATCGTATCATCAAATTAAGAACAAATTCAATTCTTTTGATTGGGTAACCACTTTTAATGCCATTCTATTGCCTATATAACACGCAGTTGAGTTCTTGGGTGTATATGTACGTGAGGAAGAATGGACAGTGTCAACATTTGTTTTACTACATCTAGAATTTATGTGGTGGGTGTGGCACTCATGTTTTTCATCCTTTCGTCTAATTTTAATGTGAGAGTCTCGGCAAGAGTTCACGTGCATGTTTCCAACAATTTGACTACCCATACTATGTTGTACATCCACTGTAAATCATCTGACGGCAAAAATGATCCAGGTGAGAAGACACTTCTTTATGGTGGGGATTACACATGGGATTTTAAAGTTGATCAGTTGTTGTACAAAAATAAATACTTGTGCGATATGAAATGGTTAGACGATGATAGGGTTTGGATTCAAGGAAATTATTTGATATATTATGGTCCAAGGGATTATTTCAATTGTGGATACCCAGATTGTGATTGGACAGCTCAATATGATGGATTGTATCTTTTTCAAAAAGACCTGAACCAGAATACAAAGATGCTCGATTGGGTCTAGGACTTTATGGACTCTTATATTTATCGTAATATTTATGTCAAACTTCCTTTTGGTCTATAAATAAATCGTTTTTGTTGGGATTGTTATTGTCTTCGTGATGATATTCTCATATATTCTTCTCTTTATTATTATTATTATTTTCTTTCCATTTTTTACTTTGCGTTGGAACATTGAGAAAAATGATTAGATTCCACTCATTTTGCATTCAAAAACATGAATGCCCCTTTCTGGAAGGGGGCGTATTAGACACCTTGCATACCCAAAATTTGACGGATTTTCTACATGTTTTCATGTGTTTGTGTTCTTTTACATTGCTCTATCTCACAAGGCAATTCATAACAAAAAAAAAATTTAAAAATTGTTTAACATGGTTCAAACGAATCTCACCATGATCGGTCTTCGAACAAGAAATAAAGATATTTAAACTCTAGCTCGATCCATATTTTGTTGAAGATGAACTATAAATCAAATGTCAACTATTCAGGTGAGAAGTCAATTGCTTATGGTGAGAATTATTCATGGGTTTTTAAAATTAACTTTCTGTTAAAAAATATTTTAAAATGTGATAAGATATGGCTAACCGATTATTGAGTTTGGATCAATGGCAAATTATGTGATTATACACTCAATATGATGGAATGTATCTTATTGTGAAAGGCCGTGAGAAAAATGTTTTCTTTGGCCCGAAGTTTTTGTATGGGAGGAAAATCCAAAGTTTTACAAGACGACATTTAAACACGCAGTCTTGTTTCTCCGTAAATTTGTACCCTCTTCGTACAAGTCCTTCACTCGAATCACTCCTCAATCACAAGAATGAGTTTATAAGCCTTTAATGGCACAATGAGTTTATTTCACAACCTTTTTGCCAAGTTTCAAGGTTCCCTAACCTCGTGTGGTCTGATCAACATGCATAATTTTGTATGTGTATGACCAGATTTGAGATTGTACTATCTGCGAAAGAGTTTATACAAGTTCTTAAGCAAAGCTAAGTAAAAGTACAATCAAGAAACAGATACAGCCGCATATTGATAATTTTAGGTCCATTTTCAAATAGACTTGTTAATTAACTGATAATGACCACCCTGTCCCTGCTCTGCAGATTAATAATTACTTTCTTTCAACAGTAGTATTAAGCTTCTATATATAAAAAGGATCTAAAAGATGGATAGAGAATTTCGTCCTTCATGACAAAGCCAATTTTAATTCTGATAAAAAAGAAGAGAGTTAATTTTTTATAAAAATTAAAGTAGAAGCAGAGGTGATTACAGTGGAAATGGAGTTATCCCAGCTGAGGAGGTGAAATACATAAAGGGACTTATCGATACACAAAAAAAATATATTTCAGTTGAGGGAATTTCGAACATTATGCTCTCTGTGGAGAGATCTGATGAAGCTTGTATGTATGTCAAGATGTTACAGTAGGGCTGAAAATCGAATTAATGGTTCGGTTTTTCACCTAAATCGTGAATCGAACCAATTTAGGTTGGTTTTAAAATTTTTAAATCGTAACCGAATCGAATCGACTAAAATTGAATTAAAACCGAACCGACCGACTATTTTAAACATATTATATTATTTATATATAAATATATATTATTTATTATATATATTCGATCGGTTCGGTTTGGTTGGTTAAAATCACATAAAACCCAAAATCGAACCGACTACTTCGATTTTGAATTTTTTAAAACCGAAACCGATCCAAACCGAATTTAAACCCAACCAATTGGTTCGATTTAAATCATTTTAATAGATTCTATTATTTTTTACTCGTGTTTTACTTTGTTTTTTAATGTTTCCTAGGATTTGATTTGGTTACCCTCTCGATTATCTTTTGTTCTTTTGCTTTGTAATTGGTTCAAGAAAATCGCTGGTTAGTAACGTTTTACTATACCTTATTTTTCAGGTGATACTATCTGCAGAGGCCGATCTTCCTGTTTGTCTGCAATTAGATCACGTCATCTAAATGAGTTGTGAGAAGTCTTATTTCCCCCTTTTTTTTTTTTTTTTTTTTTTTTTGCTTAGAAATAACTAACTTAAAACACCAAATGACCCACGAAACCCAAAAAAAATGGGCCTCAAGTATTTTAATTAACATAGGCCTATGTCTAACAGCCAGTGTCAACAGTGATTAAACCAAACAGTGTCAACAGTGATTACACCAAAGGGGGCAGGAGAATGAAGTCACCCTCATATAGTCTGTGACTCCGTTTGTCCATACCTACATGGAGACTCTAATCTATCCTCTCTTTTTTTCAGAAAATTTAAAATACCACATAAATGAAAATAGACTAAAATTATGAGAGCAAAGGCTTAGTGATCTAACCAAAATATTCTTCAAAAGTTTAATGCAATTGGGATATTCTTAACAAAGATAGTTAAATTGCATGTGCATTTACAAATAATTGCTTGTGCATGATTTTGCTAAGTTTTGTATTTTTCACTAAATTTTATCTGTCCATCGTTGGAAATGAACTAAAAACATGTTAATTGACTTGATCAATTGAGCTAAGCGGAATGGAAGCTTTGAATAATGACATTGTTTAAAACAAGAAAAAAATAGAGTTGATTCTTCGACTTTGAGATATCATGAGTCAAAACCCAAGTCAACACACCATTTTATTCTTGATCGACCAACCGAGTTTTTGTTTTTTTTCTCTTATTAAGCCCACCGAGTTGATGATTAGCCGATAGATAGTCATTTTTAAATAGGAAAAGGAAAAAAATTCACTTATCTTTGTGTTTGTAAAAGATGCAATCAAGCAATAAATAGTTCATTGTGAATGTTTTTATTTTTAATTTATTAAACCTCCAGTGTGGAGGGGCACCTCTGGAATGCCAGATCTTTATTATTGATCAAAAAAATTGATTTACAATCAATACGGGAGTACATGATGACTTTACCCATGATATAACTAAAACAAAAAATTGAGCCGCATCCGAAAACCAAAATGCATAAAGCCAACATATCACCAATGCTGGCAATGAAAGATTATGACTCTATGATCAACAACCATATTTTTTATCCTCCTCCTTGTGGCCTTATTGCCAAACCCACGTGCATTCCAAAACATAAAATTTTCCATCATCTTAAACGCGGGAGGAAGATTTTTCCTTCTTAGTCTTACGACGCTTGCCCGGAAGGACCATCGGATTGACTTTGTTCTGTAGATCCTTATCGTAACGGGCCCCCAAATTTATATCATTAATAGCATGTGATTCCAGCCCCAACTTTTATTCCGAAACCGCCTCGTCACCATCATCTGTGGCACTATCCAGAGTATTAGAGGTCCTAGATTGTTTCTTTAGTCGCAAAACACGGTTCTCCTCAAACAGCTGGATGGCGACTTCAAACAAGCGCTCGTCCTCGTCGTTCCTGGATGCCGCTGGCACTGAAAAATTACCAGTTACCGCGGATTGAGCACGCTTAGCCATAACCTCTGTCAAAGTTCCATCACTGTCGACTTTACCGTGGCAGCCTCTACTTCCTGTAACATTTCACTCGAATTTGTTTGCGTAACTAAAGAATCACCAACGGCGAGCAAGACACGTGCTGTCTGAGGTAGCACGTCCTCTGGGTCGGGGCCGTGGAGAGACTGGGGTCGTGGATTGGGAGGCCGTGGGTAGGCCGTGCTCGGACGTGGGCTGAGGTCTGACTGTTGTCCTGCTCGAGTGAGGACGTGATCAGGATGGACCCGAGGAGTGCCCAGAGCCGTGGTTGGGCTGAAACCGTGATCTGACGTGGGGCTTTGACTAGTGGTGAGCGCATTCTGTATTGGTCCGTGAGCTGGTTGGGGCGAAGCCACTCCTAATTCCCCTGCTAATGCAGCTCGTGTCTCTGATCCAGGATGTCCCAATTGAGCATCCCCAAAGTCATCGTGCGACCTTGCAACAGATATTGTCATTTAGCATGTCGTCGGAAATACCACTTTTGGCCCCCGAGATTATGTCATCTGTTGGCTGTGTCGGCTGTTCTTGAATTTCAAAAACATATGCAATCTCCGAAGTGGTATATCTTGCCTCTAGGAGGCATTCTTCCGTAGTTTTTGTAACCTGCTCAGCACTAACATGAACCATGTTCTCACTCTCCTTTGCATCAATGTTTGCAGTGAGCGACTCAAATTTGTTTGACAAAGCCACCTTACCCGGATCCATGGCCACCGGCCTCTTCTCCTCACCTTCCTCATTTATCTCCTCCCCCTGACTATTCGTTAAGCTACTCGGACCTGCTGCGGGATTGAGAGGCTTAGCTGTTTTTATAATAGGGACATATTGTTGCTTGACAGTGTTGGGTTCAACCTTTGGCTTGGTCAGCTTCTCATTACCAAGATCCGAAGCATTCCCTCTGCCCTTAAGACCCAATTTTTTCCTACAAAACTCTTCTTGGTGCCCTATCAGAGAACAAAAATCACAGTATTTGAAACCAGGGTATTCTATCTTCTGCCAAAAACCCCTATTGTTGGCCCTGTCAATCCAAACTCGGGTTGGTAATTTCTCCGCCAAAGTCATCTCCACGCAAACACGGGCAAAGCCCGGGCGTGACAAACAACGAGTATGATCATCCATCCGCAAAAAAACCACCAAAAGAGTTCACAGTTGCTTTTAAAATAGGGGGATGAAATAAATGTAAAGGTAAATTAGGCAACTCTACCCATAACGACACCGAGATCGGGTCCTCCTTCAAACTGAAACCATCATGCCATCGAAAAGATTTGAACCGAACTCCACAAATCAAAAAGGAGTCTCTCGACAGTACTTTCTTTGCTTCCTCCTCAGATTGAAGGCGGACTAACACATGCCGTTGATTTAGTAAACCGAGTGAGAAATTGCCTAAAATGCCCCAAGTTCTGTGAATTGAATCTCGAATATCTGCCAAAGTTGGTCGGTAACTGGAGAATTTTAGGACAATCACGTGTTTTTTCATGAAAGCTTCTCCACGGACTTCATCCGTGGCCGTGATTCCGATTGTTGGGGCCCCCTCTTTGCGGAAACGGGTTCCTTCGACCGGAGTCTCTGCAGCGTCTACCACCAAATTTTTTTCCAAAATCTGGGCGAAAGAGGGCTTAGAATCCCCATGACCCGATCCCGTGGGGGGAGGGGTGGAAGGTGGGGCCGTGCCCATCACATCCAGATCGGATGGCTGATGTCCAGATCGGATGGCTGTCCTGTCGCGGCGGCGGCCGGTCGATATCCAGGCAGATCTCGCGGCGACCGGTCAATCTCCAGGGAGATCTCGCGGCCTGGATTGGTGGCGGGCTCAGTCGCAAATCGCTTCGTTGCGCAAGTCGTTATAGGCCAGTTGGTCTCGCGAAGCGACCTCCAAGTGGCTGCCAGTCCTAGCGGCCCGGATGGCGGCGGCTGTTGGTTCCCAACCCTAGCAGAGCCGGTCCTAACAGCCGGGATGGCGGCGGCCGTTGGTTCCCAACCCTAGCAGAGCCTCTCACGGCGGTCGGGATGGCGGCGGCTGTTGGTTCCCAACCCTAGCAGAGCCCCTCGCGACGGCTGTTGGTGTCGGCTGTTCTCTCTGGTGTCGACTCTTCTTACCCTGGGGAAATCATCTCAAATCATTGTGAATGTTTGTATGTGAGTTTGCATGACAAGGACTCTTTCGTAGTTAAGAACACTGGATAGGAAAACACTATGGGAAATGCAAACCCCACAGGTCTGGCCTCTTCTTGATTTCTTTTACTAAAATTTTCTTACAGTGAATATGCCTACCTAAAAATTTATGGCTGTATATTTCAAATGAGGCATGCATATTATCAACCTGAGCTGTTAAGAAAAGGTTATGAATTGTGTTACTTTCCACGTTCGTGATTCTATATTAGCTCGTGGTATAAGGTTACTGAGTGATACAAACTTTCAGAGTTGTTTATTCCCTATTTGCTTTAGCTTCATAGTATTATGTTAGTTAGTTGATGTTAAGTTCCGAGTTCTTAATTGTGCATAACATCTAGAGCATTGAATGGGATACGGCTTTTGTTGGGTACCGGACCATGTTTCCATGTCAAGCAGAGGGAGGCCATGCTATCATTAGCCAGGGCAGGTATATCCACTCTTCGAAATTACTTGTTATGAAGCTTCTCGTTAGAGTTGTATGTCACATCATTTTTTTTCACAAGTATGATTTACGTTTCTGGTGCCCTTCCATGCCAGTGTCCAATAGTTTACAAAATTCTAAATGTTGAGGAAGTGGGCGAGGAAAACAGCGAGGGAGGGGACCGTTCATCCCCCTTGGGATGCATGCAGAAAAAGTCAATGTGCACATCCCAAGGGGGATGAAAGGTCCCCTCCCTCCCTCTCTGTTTTCCTCGGTCGTTTCCTTGCCATGTAGCATCACTCAATAGTTTATGAATATTATGGAGGGGGAGTTAGTTGGGAATGTCCAAGAAAGTTTTTCTTCATTGTTGGTGTTGAAAAAATGAGTTTGAATTTTAAAACAAAATGGTTTTTGAACTTTGAAACTCTCTCTGTCTATTATTTAATCGAGAAATTCTAGCTGGCCTGGGAGGCGCGCCTGAACACTCCTTGGCACGTGGGCACGTGAAAGAATTTTGGTTTGGAAGGAGTTTCAACAACATATTTTTTTCCCAATTTCGATTTGGAGGGAGTTTCAGCAGCAACAGCAGAAAACCGAGAAGCTCCCAATTTCAATTTCAACTTTGGTTTATCCTCCCCATCGAAGAAGAAAATCGAGAAGCTCCCAAGTTTCTCGAAGCTTGGTTTATCCTCCCTCCATCGCATCTTCCCTCCCATCCATCGCACCCTCTCTCCCCATCGAAGAAGAAGCTCCATCACATCCTCCCTCCCCATTGTCGACTCCACCGAGAGAAGAATCGAGAGAATCAGCTCCCCATCGCACGAAGAAACCAGAGAAGAAACTTGATTTCTTCTTGTGGGGTTCTAGATCTAGGGTTGCTGACAAATTTTTTTTGCTACATTATGTACTACTATAGCTTCTCTCTCTCAAAGTGTCTGTCTCTATCGATCTGCAGATCCACTCTGAACAATCTTTAAGACCATTTAATTCCCAGAACTTGAGTTCTAGAGTGTCTGATCTGTTCTCTCCCAAACTGAGGTTTTTGAAGATAGAATTTAGTGATCATTTGGTCTGTGTTTGTGGTTTAGATTTGAGAGGAAATTGAGTTTTTTTATTTATTTGATCAAGGATCAGTCTTTTCATCCGGTCAACAAAGGGAGCAATGGTGTACATCCTGCATTGGGTTTTTTGGTTTCAATCAGATAATCTGATAAAGGTACGGTCTTTTTGTCTGGGTGAGAGACTGAGAGGGTTGTGAGATGTTGAACTGAAGCAAAACAGCCAGTAAAGATGTTCAAATCAGCCAGATGGAGGAGCCAAAAGAACAAGATCAAAGCTGTGTTCAAGTTGCAGTTTCATACAACTCAGGTATTAAGTTGACTTTTAATGTATGAAAATTGTTGGCTTTTGGTACTAAATCTGAAATGGTTGTTGTTTAATTTTGTCTTAAATTGTTGAAATATGATTGAAATTTAAAGTTTGGATTACTGAGTGATATGGGTTGGTGAGATTTTGAAATGTGTTTTAAGAAATTTTATCAGACTTGTTAATTTATTTCTGTGTTTGATTGCTCTCATTTTCCTCAGGTGCCTCAGCTAGGAAAAGATACATTGATGGTATCTTTGGTTCCAATGGATGTTGGGAGGCCAACTGTGAGATTGGAGAAGGTGGCAATACATGACGAGAGTTGTCGATGGGAGAATCCTATAAATGAAACAGGAAAACTTATCCAGGAAATAAAAACAGGAAAAGTGAATCAGAAAAAATACCACTTCATTGTTTCAACAGTACGAAATCCCCAACTTCATTTCTTTTTCTTTCTATTCATAGATTTTTGTTTGGTGCTTATTAGTTTAGGAATTCTTGCAGGGATCTTCGAAAGCCGGGGTTTTGGGTGAAGTTACACTCGATTTGCAAGGAAAGGATACCTATCTCTTTTTAGTGTTCTTTCATAATAGTGTAATTTATTTGTTTCTCAAGTGTAGATGAACATAGGTCAGAAGTTTGTTGTAAGCCTGATCTTAAGTCAGAGGAATGTAACGTTGTAGTACATTGGAGGTTTGTTTCTTGCATTTTTTTGCAGTATAATGAATGTAACGCTGTAGTACATTGGAGGCTTGTTTCTTGCATTTTTTTGCAGTAAAATTCATTTCCTTTTCTTTTTCTTTAGGATTTTTTGCATTTATACTATTTTGCAATTTTTGCTGCTACTGCTGTAATTCTATATTGTTTTGTAATCAGAAGTACGTTTGAGTTCTAATTAGAGTAGAAGCAACCGTGCATTTGGTTTTGGTTTCCAAATGCTACCCTGCCACAACTTTGGATTTGTTGAGTACTTCCCCCACGAGATTATTTTCGGCACAACTTAAGACAAATGATATATTCTTTAGAAAGTATTAGTTAAATGGAGGAGTATAATGGAAAAACTCCGAAAAAGAAAGGATTTGTAACTCAAATCACGCATGTTGAACACATGAAACTAATTTTGATTTGTCATATAGGTATCAGAACAGCCACAAAAACCATGTTTTGTCCTAATGTTCAACCTGAAATAAAGCTTCAACTTCCTAAGACCAACTTCTATTACAACAAACACTGGGGGGGGGGGGGGGGACTCAAACTGACTTGATGATGCATCACAAAAAAAGTGGGGATCCATTTTATGAGTTGCAAGGTTGCTTTCATGTATGCTAGATGAGCTATTGCAATATCCACAACTTCTGCTCAACTCAAATATTGTTGATAGCTAAAAATGTAATAAACACATTTCTAGTGCTATAAATCAGTGGATCAATGTATTTGAAACCCACTTCTCAGAGGCAAGGCAAAAAATTCTGCGTAAACAAACAAAAATAGATGATAAGTGAGAAACTTATGACAGTCTTCGAGTCTAAATCTAAGTTAAACCACAGAACAAAGTTTATTAGCTTCTGAGTTGCAGACATCAGGAATCCACAATTCTTGCACACTCACATACTAAAAAGAATAAGTTAAACCACAGAACAAAGTTTGTTAGCTTCTGTGTTGCAGACATCAGGAATCCACAATTCTTGCACACTCACATACTAAAAAGAATGATGTGAAATATAATTATACAAATTTCAACATCAGCTTAATTGTAACACACCTATAAATTTCAACATCGGCTCAAGGGTCAAGGTAGTTCTGAAAAATTTGAAATTCATTCATAAAATCAACAATAGCCACTCCCAAGTGTTCTCTTCCATCACAGAGTACTTAGCTTGCGCTTCTTTGCCTCAATCAAAAGCAACACCTGCAAAGAGTGGTCATCTCCGAATTCACCGCTGGGCTAGCTTGCGCCTCTTCTCCCTTCTCAACCTCTCCCGTCTCTCCTCTTCTTCAATGAGGTGAAGCTCTCTTTCATCCTCCTTTTTTGTAATCCTTGCACTGTCAAAGTATACTAGAATGTGAGTCCATGACAAGAAAACCATATAAGCCATCAAATAAGTTGCAAACTGCAATGGGCATAGCAGAAGCATAATCCAGTATTGCACGATTCTGGAGTTTCAAATAAGTTTTACATATTCTCTTGTTTTGGTAGCCCGTGCCTCACACTTGAGATTGGCAAAAGGCACACAAAGCAGTAACTATGTCAAACCATTGCAAGGTAATAATACTTTACATAAGTCCCACTTTATTTTTCAACAAATTCAATACATTATGTAAAGTGACTGTGCAACTAGACTTTATGTAAATTCAATACCTTATGTAAATTCAATACAATATTCCATGACATTATGTAAATTCAATACCTTATGTGAAGTGATTGTGCACGACTGCTACCTAAAAGTATACCTTGTAAATTCAATATTCAAGGATGCTACCTGAAAGTATCCCTATCACTATCGCAGCCCACGACTGCACCACCCTTGCATCAGACCAATAAAATGTCATTCACCATCAACCAATAGTTATATCCTTGTATTATTCTACTGGTGTAACTCTCATTCATTTAATAAACACTATCCTAGGGTCTAATAATGTATAAGACTATTAGTCATCCTATCCATTTTGGTGTGTATTAGCCTAATCAATTTTTGAACTGTAAGGCCATTATTGGTGTGTGTAATTCAAACCACTATTCTACGACATGGTACGGTTATGTACCTACTCCAGGAGTGATGCAAGCAAGACCAGTCATCATGCCTTGAATGGCTCCGATGACAGAAGGTTTCCCAAAGAAGACAACATCAAGAGAAGTCCACACAAGAAGGCTTATTCTTATGGCATCAAGAGAAGTCCATACAAGAAGTCATCATTCAATATTTTCATCATTCAGCATCAAATGATACATTAATTGTAGTCGCATGCAACATCTGAAGATGCTCGCTCCCTTGGGTCAAGGATGCAAACATTTCAACCCTCCCATTGCCGCCATAGCAAAGCAACATAAGATAGGTTAGATGTCATTTTAAGTTAAATAATTAATTGAATATAGAACCTTCAAAATGACACAATGAAGGAGATACAGGCAACTTGGACCATTAAATTAATAATGTATCAAAAGAGTCTTAACTTCTTAACTAATGATAACCTCAAAATCACACCATTTAAATAGCTTTAAAGTTCAATGGAAAAAAAATGCATGAGGTAAGGCGACATTGATAGTTCTCATTGAGAATCTATTGTGGTTCATTAAACAAGATCAAAAACTTACTTCCCATTGCCAATGAAGTCATCACAGGTTAAAGTATTGATGTTCCATACATGAACATTAAGCTCTCTGAGACCTTCAATGAGGGGTAACACAAACTTTTCTTGAAAGATAGGATTTTTACCACTATTTCAAAAAAAAAAAAAAAAAAAAAAACAACAACAACAAAAGGGTCATCGAATTGAAGAAATTTAAGTAAAACCCATATTCACAAATTGAAGAACATAAATTCGAAAACCCATCCACACAATGAAATTAAAAAAGAAATTTCAGTTTATAATTCAGAACTTTCGGAGTAGAAAATTAGTAGAAAAATGGGAGTAGAAAACCCATCCCTTCCAATTTCGTAAAAATCAGTTTTTGTATTTCTATTTCGACATTTCAAAACATATTTTGTTTGTCAAATGAGTCAAAATCAGAAACCCTAGATCTAGATCTAGAACCACACCCGTTGAAATCAACACGAAAAATGAGTATAAACCCTAGATCTAGAAACCCTCAAGAAGAAATCAACAGTAAATGAATGAGGCACTTACCTTTGTAATTTTGAGAGATGGCTTGAAGATCGAATTGGGACTTCTTGTTCGAGGGAACTTGTTCTATGGTTTCTTGTTTGTTGTTTGGAACCAAAAACCAAAACGAAAAGTGAAATAAGGGAAAATGTGATTGGCTGCTGAAACTCCCTCCAAAAACTTCTTCTTGTTCTCGATTTTTTCTCTCGATAAATCAAACCAAACCAATCTCTGAAACCTATCTCGAAGAGAAGAGGTGTTTAGTCTCTCGTTTTTTCAATCTCTTGTACTTTCTTCTTCTCGATTTACAGAGAGTTCAGAGGAGGGAAGAGGGCGGCATGGCAGGGGTTGATTTCAGATAGGAGAAGATCGGGTTGCGGTGGAAGGAATGGAAGGGAAGGGAAGGTTTTCTTCTTCGGTGGGGAGTATAAACCAAGAGCTCATAAACCTTTCAAAGTTGAAATCGAAATTTTCCCAAATTTTTTGGCTGCTGAAATCCGGCCCAATTTCCTTCATTCAAGTGCCTTGGACCCTCCCAGGCGCGTGCCAAGGAGTGTCCAGGCCCAGCTAGAATTTCTCTATTTAATCTCATATCTCTATGTAACTCATTGTGGAGGAGTTAATAAGGATAGTGGTTGGACTTGGGCTTGGACCCCAAAGGGTACCCACACTTTTGTGAAGGAGGGGAGAGTTAGACCAATGTTGGTCCATTCCACACGAGCACCGCCGCCATCTGGCCGAGCCGGATCTGGTCGTGTCATTTCGAGATTAAACCATTCTTTTTGTTGAAGTTTTTATTTGAAAAAATAAAATATCTTTTTTGCTGAAGAGAAGAAGACTGAGTCAAGAGATTTCCACAGCCATTACAAGGATTTTTTCTCAAAACCGATCCTCTCTTAGCCTATAAATACAAACAAACTTTGAGTTAATTTAATATCTCGAAATACATTTTCATATTCAGTTTTTCAATTCAGAGTCCAGAGTTCTAATTTTAAATAGTGTTGTTTACCTTCCAGACTTTTTGTTTTAGTATATTTCAGAGAATTCTTTATTAATTGATTTCGTGATTCTGAGCAATAGGAAATTAAAGGTGAATAAAATTCCATTCGCCAAACAATGCATGTGATTGAACGAGATAGATACAAAATTCTAGGTTGTTTTATCCTGGGGACGACGGGGCTTTCAGACTACTTGCACAATTTTGGGCAGAGCCTTGAAACGTCTTAAAGAAAGCGACCTAGTCTGCGACTCAAACAAAGAAAATTGGTAAATTCGTTCCTGTCTTTTAAATTGCAACATTTATATTTCCAACAATTTTAAGACGTTACATATCTATCATGTCTACTATTACTGAACTTGCTGCTAAGGACTTAAACAGACCATTTCGTTTTAAGGGTCAACATTTTAAAATATGGAGACAAAAGATGTTGTTTTTCTTAACTACGCAAAAAGTCGCTTATACCTGCAATGCTGAAAAACCAGATTTGCCTGCTGAACCTGATGAAACCAACACCAAGGAATTAAATTGCTGGATAGACAATGATTTCTTGTGTAAGAATTTTATTCTGAATGGCATGTCTTATGAACTGTATGATTATTACTGTTATGAAAAAATTACTAAGGATATTTGGGAAGCCCTTAGGAAAAAATATGACATTGAAGAGGATGGCACAAAGAAATATGTCGTCAGTCGTTATCTGAAATACCAAATGACTAATGATAAGTCTGTGGAAACCCAATCTCACGAGCTACAGAAAATTGCTCATGAAATCATATCTGAAGGCATGACCTTAGATGAGCAATTTCAAGTAGCTGTTGTGATAAACAAATTGCCCCCTAGCTGGAAAGACTTTAAGAATGCACTTAGGCATAAAACCAGTGTTCTAAAATCGCTAGGCGCTGGGCGGGCGGCGAGCAGGTGCCTAGCGCCCAGGGGCCTAGGCGGTCTTAGGTTTTGTATTATAACTTTAATAATTTACAAAAGTTAAGCATAATACCTTATCAATTACATCCAATTTAATGTCAATATATATATGCAAAATTTAAAAACATGAAAAATTAACAATCGTGAACAAAATTTATTAAAACTCAAATGACTGAAGTTGGTCATGATGGGTACTTTATATAAATTTGAATTTGTGTACTCTTTTATTTTTCTTCAAATTGCATGAATAACCTCAGTTATGTTTGATAAAATCTACATTAGTAAAATTGGTACCGGCAGATCCTTTGAGAATTCCATTAAGTAATCATCCTTCGCTACATTTAGACATATCATCATTATCATCATCAAAGCCCATTCCCGAGATTTTCTAAAAAAACAATTAAATAGTTTATTTCTAAAAATAGGAAAGAAAAATAAAATAAGAACACAATCAACCTTATTAAAAAAAAAAAAAAAAAAAAAAATCTGCCAGACCGCCTAGACCCCTCCTAGACCCGCCCAAACAGCCGCCCAGGCATTAATCTGGGCGATTTTCCACCTTCTAGCTCCTAGGCGGCCGCCTAGACCGATTTTTAGAACACTGCATAAAACCAAAGAGTTTTCTCTAGAAAGTCTGATTACCAGACTTTGAATTGAGGAGGAAGCTCGAAAACAAGATCATAAAGGTGAAATTCTGATTATTTCTAACTCGAAGAAATCCACCCCTATGGCTCTGAAACTCGGTGGAACGACCATGAAAAGTCAAAGTCACATAAAAAGCTGAAACAATTAGAATCGGAACCATCAGAACCGCAACCAACAAAATTAGAATCCTCCGCGAAATCAGAATGGACAAAAACTCCCCTCAAGAAATGAATCAACACAGTTCCTATGTTATACTTGTGGTAGGCTAGGGCATATGGCCAGGAACTGCCGGAATGGATCTCGTCCTGCTCCGCAGGCGAACCTAACCGAAGACCAACTTATTTCCATTGGTGATTATCGACATGTCTGCTATGATCGAGAAATGTTCAAGTCTTATTTTGAAGCTGAGGACAAGAAAATATTGTTAGGTGATTCTCACTCCACTATCGTTGCTGGAACTGGAGAAGTAGAGTTGAAGTTTTCCTCTGGAAAGACTGTCATCCTGAAGGATGTCTTGCATACTCCAGAGATGAGGAAAAACTTAGTTTCTGATTACCTTCTGAACAAGGCTGGATTTATTCAAATAATAGGGGCTGATTTGTATACCATTACTAAGAACAATGTATTTGTGGGGAAAGGGTATGCCACTGATGGTATGTTTAAATTGAATGTTGATGCTAATAAAATTTCTAGTTTTGCTTACACGTTGTGTTTTTTTAATATCTGGCATGCTAAACTTTGTTATGTTAATAAGCGAATAATTAAACACATGAGTAACTTAGGACTAATTCCAAAATTGTCCTTAAATGACTTTGAAAATGAAACTATTGTAGCCAAACTAAAATAACCAAAACACCACATAAGTCTGTTGTTAGAGAATCTGAACCCTTAGATTTAATACACTCAGATATATGTGAACTTGATGGTGTTTTGACTAGAAATGGAAAACGTTACTTTATTACGTTTATTGATGATTGCTCCGATTATATCGTTGTCTATCTAATGAAAAATAAAAGTGAAGCATTTGACATGTTCAAAATATTTTTAACAGAAATTGAGAATCAGTTTAATAAAAAAAATAAAGAGGTTTAGGAGTGATAGAGGCACTGAATATGACAATAGTGATGTCACAAAGTTTTATAACTCTCATGGAATTATTCATGAAAAAACTGCACCGTACTCTCCTTAAATGAATGGCAAAGCTGAAAGGAAAAATAGAACTCTTACTAAGTTAATAATTGCCATTCAACTTAACTCTGGTGCTGCATCGCACTGATGGGGAGAAATTATTTTGACGGTTTGTTACGTGTTAAATAGAGTCCCTAAATCGAAAAGTAAAACTTCTGCTTATGAGATTTTGTAAAATAGACAACCAAACTTGTCATATTTCAAAACTTGGGGTTGTTTAGCTTATGTTAAAATTCTTGATCCTAAAAGGAACAAGCTTGCTAGTAGGGCATATGAGTGTGTATTTATTGGATATGTCATTAACAACAAAGCCTATAGATTCTATAACCTTAGTGATCACGTTATCATAGAATCGAACGATTCTATGAACATAGATTTCCTTTTATTTCGTGTAATAATGGGGGAACACCCTCTAATAACGTGCCTATGATCAGGATGAATGAACACGATAAAACCACAAAATCTTAGCCTAGGAGAAGTAAACGGAACCGAACTTCTAAAAACTATGGCCCCGATTTCTATCCCTTTATAGTCAAGAAGGATCCCCTTAGCTTTCAAGAGGCCTTATCCCCTATTCTCCATCAACCACTGCCACCACCTTCTCTTCCTCCCTCTTTCATCCTCCTCTTCCCTTCCTCGTTTTCTTCTTCTTTTATTATTATTATTATTATTATTATTATTATTATTTATTATTATTATTATTATTATTATTATTATTATTATTATTATTATTATTATTATTATTATTATTATTATTATTATTATCCTAATTTTTTTCTCCCTAGCGGTGGCAAGGTGGTGGTGGTGGTGACGGTGGTGAGGTGGTGGTGGTGAAGGGAGCATGAGGAGAGTTGGTGGTGTCCCACCACCTCCCAATTTTTTTTTCTCCTCCTCTTTTTTTTTTCTCCCTGGCGAAAGCGAGGTGGTGGTGGTTATGATGGCAAGGTGGCGGTGGTGGTGAAATGGAGGAGGAGAGGTGACGGTATCCCACCTCCTATAATTTTTTTTCTTCTTCTCCTCCTCTTTTTCGTGGTGGTGGTGGTGCTGCTGTTGCTGGTCGTGTTGCTGGTGAGATGGCGGTGGTGAGGTGGTGGTAGTGAAGGGGAGGAGAAGAGGTGACGATTTCCTACCTCCTCCAATCTTCTTTTTTAATTTTTTTCTTTGCCTCCTCCTCTTTTTATTCTCCCTGGTGGTGGTAGTGATGGCAAGGTGGCAATCAAGAAGAAGAGGTGACGGTGTCCCACCTCCTCCCATTTTTTTTCTTTTTCTCCTCCTTTTTTTATTTTTCCTGGCGGTGGCAAGGTGGTGGTGGTGGTGAGGAGGAGGAGAGGTGGCAGTGTCCCATCTCCTTTTTATTTATCTTCACACTCTCAGTGGTTCCTGCAAGTGGGAACCCACGCCCCCATAGATTTGGCCGAGTATGGGTTCCCCATTCGCAAAAACCACTGCTAGGGAGAAAATAAAAAAGGAGGGGGAGGCCACCGCCATCCCTCCTCCTCTTTTTCTACTTCACCACCACCACACAATAGGGAGGAAAAAATGAGGAGGAAGAGGAGGCCACTGCCACCCCTCCTCCTCCCTTCACCACCACCACCACCACGCATTAGGGGAAAAAAACAATGCCACCTTCATCCCCCTCCTTCTCCCCTTCACCACCACCTCCCCGCCACCACCACCACGCAACAGGGAGAAAAATAAACAAGGAGAAGGCCACCACTACCCCTCCTCCTATGCCTCCAGTAACGACCCGATCGGCACAGTATCATATTGTCCGCTATGGGTCCAACATGCCCGCACTGCTTTAAAACACGTGATACTATGGGGATCCAACCTCGCACATATATGGCACTTTCCCTTCTGCACCCAGGCAATGTGGAACTATGTCCCCCTTTGTAGCTCGTCCAACCCTTCTCGGGCCTATTGGCCTGTTGGGTTCCAATCCTCACCCTCAGCTCCGCCCACTCCAGGGTCTCACAGTCGTTGGGGCCCAACGTCCATGTTGGCACGCAAGCCCAACGTACACATCGGCACACTTTCGACTGGGTTAGACTCTGATACCATTCTGTAACGACCTGATCCGCACAGTATGATATTGTCCGCTCTGGGCCCAACCGGCCCGCATGGCTTTAAAAGGCTTGATACTATGAGGATCCAACCTCGCACATATATAGCACATCCCCTTCTGCACCCAAGCGATGTGGGACTATGTCCCCTTTTGTAGCTCGTCCAACCTCTCTCGAGCCTATTGGGCATGTGGGGCTCCAACCCTCACCCTAAACCTCACCATCAAGTCCGCCCACTCCAGGGTCTCACACCTCCCCTTCACCACCACGCCACAGGGAGAAGAAGAAGAAAAATATAAAGAAGAAGATGGGATGAGGAGGAGAGGTGGCGGTGGTGGGGTTGACGAAGAAGAGAGGGTGAAAGGATAAGAAAGGGAGAGAGGAGAAAAGGGGTTAGGGTTAGGGTTTTATTTTGTTTATATAGTGGTGGTGTTCTTTAGGAGATCCAAAAAAATGTGGGTGGTGGTGTTATTTAGTAGGGGCCAACAAAAGATGAGAGACAACGAAACAAAACCCTAGATATTTCTGGAGTTTCTTCGATTTAACTATTTATTCTTCCCCTATATACCCATCTTTAACCGCACTCTCTCCTCTCTTCTCTCTCTCACTCTCTTGCAATTTTTATATTGGAGAAAAACATAGAGAATTCAATGCGACTTCTCTTTTCTCTGTTTGATGTTTTTGCTTTTTATTTATGTTCTTTGATCTCTTCCAAGCTCTCACTTTTACTACTTTTTAAGAGAACTCATGCTTCCACAGATAAGAGGATGAGGAGAACTTGTCTATAGAAGATAACAAATTCTTCTTCATCATTTTCATTTCTTCATCTTCTTCTCCTTCTTTCCTTCGTTGTTGATTCAAATGATGGAGGCTTGATGAGGATAAGCGACCATTGCTGGTGATGGAGTAGGACGAAGGGAAGTTGGTGGCTCGATCTAGTTTTGGTGGTTCTTGTGGTTAGAACTGGTGTTGGTGGTTTGATCTGTTGTTCTGAAACTCAAATTCAATCAAACTCAAATTCGATCCGTGGCTCTCTGTAGGGTTTGTGCGTGTGTATCCTTCTCTATAGGGTTTATGACTTCCAAGTAAAGTGACCTAAAAGATAAAGAAATGATCTGTTACAGTAGGTTTTTTTAATACGAATATTTGGGGCGGGGCATATATCCTCCAATCCGGCCATAGAGGGATGGTTTTACAAATCTGTATAATCAAATATTCGGGGCGGATTCGGGGATACGCGATCCCCAATGGGGTGGGGATGGATTTCCCAAATTCCCTATTGCCATCCCTAGATTGCAGTATGAGAAGTGCCAAAAACAATTTTCCATGGTAGTTGTGATGGTGGTGGTGAATTGTGAACTGGGTTTTCTTGTGTTAGGAGGTTTATTTTGGATGGGGTCCTAGTGGTGAATGAAACCTTGGACAAGGTGAAAAGGTCAGGGAGAATGGATTGATTTTGTGTGGTTGAGTTAGAGAAAACGTATGACCATATGAGTTGGAACTTTCTTACTATATTCTTTTCTGGTTTTGGGTTTGGTGGTGGGTTGGATTTATTTATTTATGGAATGCTAGACCTTTATTACTTGATCAAAAAGATTTAAAATCTACTTGGGGGTGCATTACAACTTTACCCGAAAATAAAAACACGAACTAAAAACATTTATAATGTAAAATGACCAAGCAAAAATAAAGCATTGTAATGCTAGAAAAATTGTTCTCCAAAAGACACATACCAATTGCTCCATACCTTCGAATATGTTTGACGCCAAACAACACGTCTTCCACTTTGCGAACACATAACCCGAACTGAAGCGTCCAAATCTCGTCCTCCTGTGAGTTTGATATGCAAAACAGATGTTAGACTGTCAAAGACCACCTTTTTGGTGGCCGAATGCACTCTGATGCTTCAGTCAGCAGCTATGTTGAAGAAGGAAGTAAATCTGGGCAAAACTCAGTTAAAAGTTGCATACTTTGGTTGATTGTTCCCTTTACCTTATATCAAGGATTGTGATTTCTTTTTTCGAGGTAATTTAGGTAAGTTGATTTTAAGAAATATTTCGTGAAATATTTCTTTGTGTATAGAAAAAATGTAAAAATTTTGATTGTAATTTTGAAGTTATCAGTATAAGTTAAGCATTTTAAACTCTTACATATTACATAAAGATTACCATGAGACTCATAAAGTCATACAAACTACATATTGCATAAGAATAACTTATATAACAAAATTTTAATACTAAACTAAAATTATAATGGGTTAAAATATACTGACATTGAGATTGACCTAATGAAAAAATAAATATTTTGGTTTCAAAAGAAATTTTGGTAACTAAAAAAGGAGAAATATTCGGTGAAATTTTGACATTTTTCGAGAAATCACATTCCTTGCCTTATTTAATGGTCATGGTTAATTCTTTGCGTGACTTAAGCATGTGAGGCGCAATGGAAGGAGACGTTCTTCGTAATAATCTCATCCTTTACAAAGATGCGTTCGTGGAGGTATAACTCCCTCCATGACCCTTTTCTTATGTAACATTTCTCTTATTTATGAAAGAAATCACGCGGACCTGGATTTGGGCCTTAATTATAACTTCTTTTAGTTGGCCATGTTTGGACTTTTATGATTGGTTTTGCTTTCTTTAGGTTTTATGAGCTGGCTAGTAGATGGGATGCCCGATCCCCATTGATGCATCCAAAAATCGTCATCCTGTGAGTTTGACCTACAAAACAATTGTTAGACTGCTAATGACCACCTTTTTTGTGGTTGAATGCACTCCGATGCTTAAGTCAGTAACTTTGTTGGAAGAATGATATAAATCTGGATAAAACTCAGTTAAAATTGCATACTTTTGTTGAATGTTCCCTTGACCTTTTATAATGGTCGTAGTTAACTCTCTGCGTGACTTAAGCATGTGAGGAGCATCGGAAGGAGATGTTTCTTATAACAATCTCCTCCTTTATAGAGATTCGATCGGGTAGACATAACTCCCTCCATAGCTCTTTTCGGTGCAATGTTCCTCTTCTTTATAAGAGAACTCATGTCAGTCTTGGATCTCGTTCTCTTCGGTGCCACTACCATAACCCTTTGTGTTTGGGCATGGATTTAAGCTCTGTTTACATTTCTTTATTTGCGAGCCTCAGTAGTTAGCTTTATTCTTTCTATGCTTTATGAGCTAGCCCAATAGATTGGGCGTTGTATTCTAGTGATGAATCTTTA
The DNA here is from genome assembly GCA_003290165.1 of Berberis thunbergii. Lineage (NCBI taxonomy): Eukaryota > Viridiplantae > Streptophyta > Magnoliopsida > Ranunculales > Berberidaceae > Berberis > Berberis thunbergii. Next base: position 80,942 of record QNQO01001260.1, read on the forward strand.
TGCCACTTGTACAGCTGTAATGTTCGATCTATTTTGATATATCATCAGCTACTCCCCATTAGTTAGGGTGTGTTCACGTATCCACTAACTGTGTGATGGTTGGTATTTTGATTGCGCTATTGCACTGAACTTGATGTTTAATAACTTTTGGTTGGTTGATCATCTCGGTTACTTCATTGTCTGTTCATTTTCACTCACATTTTCTGGGAGTTTTAGTACACCATTATGTCCTGTATGTAGCTCCGTGAGCGATCTCTTCATTTCCTAGTTGTATATATAAAGGGTGTTATAGCTACTTTCCTCCTTTCTTTACGCCATCTTTGTTGTTAGTGTTATTTCTTATCCCCTATTTCCTCATTTTCTTCATCTCTTTCTTCCTGTTTGCGATGTTTGTTGGTGACATGTTGGTCAGTGATCAACTTTCTACCTGTGAGGCTCATTTTTCCCCAAGCAATGCTTCTCAGGTTACTCTGGATAGTGTCTGTTCCAACTATGCTTTGCCTGACGACCTTGAAATCATTCTTCCTCACGAAAACGACAGTCCTTGTTGCCCAAGAAAGGGATATATTGCGCTTTATCCTCACGTGTTCTATGCTGGTGTTCGGTTCCCAATTCTGGAGTTGTTCTGGTCATATCTAGACTTTCTAGGTATTCCTCCTGCTCAGATGGGCCCGAATGGTTGGAGGATTATGGTTTCCACGTTTGCCAGGGCCATTCTTTCTGGTGTCCCTTTAACCCCTAGAATCTTGTACTCTTTGGTGGGGTACCCAACCATACTTGCTTCTTGTATTCTCCAATGACAACCTCAGGGGTTGATCACGGGATTGGTTTTATGCTTCTATCGGCTCTGGCTACTTCAATTTGCAGGGTGTTCAGTTTGTAAGGTCTTTCCGAGATCCTATTAAGCACCAAAATTTGAAATCGATTGCTGAGGAGTAGGTTATCAATGAGGGCTTTCTAGAGCTTCTAGCAGTTTCGTTGGACACCTATCTTACTGATGATATGGTGAGGCGCAGTGGTCTATACAACATGAGTGAGATCGAACAATCTTTATTGATCGAGAAGCAGGCCACGGAGATCGTTCCCGTGATGACATGGTCATTATTGGAAAGTGAGCTCGGGTGTTACAAATCTCAATGCTCCTGTCCGTAGTGCTACATGTCCTTCTTCTAGAAAGAGAAAAGTACCGAGGCATGTTAGTCCGACGAAGCGATTGTTTTTGCCTTTCGACCGTGTTTCGAAGAAGAAATGACTTGTTGATTCTATGCGTTGTGCATTTCTTTAATCGAATTATGTCGATAGAGATCCTTCGAGGGAAGACATGCTCTCTGCAAGAGGCGAAATAGATGAAGTTGGTTTTGGAGAGGAATTAGAAAGATACAGTTCATCTGCTGGATGACGGGGAAAATAAGCTTCTATCTGCATATGGCAGCCTTGACACTGTCAAATGTTCTGATGAGGATCATCGGTTCTTAGATGACAAGTGTTTCAATTGGCTGTTGTTCAATCTAAGGAGCTTGGCAGTTGTGATTGGGTTCCCGAGTTGCAGTCTTATCCTTCTTCTTCCCCTCTTGTTGATGGAGGGGTAGAGATCCCTCCTTCAACAACTTACTTGAGTTCTTCTACCCTTTTTGGGATTGCCATTCGTTCCATTTCTGCTGAATGACTAGAGGGTGATGGAGGTTCTCCTGTCGTTCCTTCTTTTTCCTCTACTGTTGGTGGTGACGGTTCCTCCATACTATCGGATCCTTGTGTTCTTTATTCGCAAGTTAGTTGGAAGGAATCGACTCCTGGAGAGATTCGAGTCAAATCGAATGGGCAATTTTGTTGGTTTTCTTGTTTTGGAGCGCAGGATGGCACACATAAGCTGATTAAAGAATAACACAGACAGTCGGTGGATAGGCCTTCGATGTTCGTGCTGAACCCGAACCTTTATCTTGAGGATGGTGTCAGACTTGTAATGGACAAGATGGCCCATCTTTCCTATGCAGGAGTGATGGGCTTGAGTCATCAAGTTAATCACAATCTTTTGGTTACTTTAGAGAAGAAGCTCTCCATATTGCTATTGGTATTCTCCCATGTTCTTTACCAGTATGACGAGTTAAAAGTGGGATGCTCTGAATGAACCAAAGCGGCTGAGGTTGCTCAGGCATCGTTGGCCGAAGTGGAGAGTGCGTGGAATCGGTATGTGGTCGCGCTTGAGTCCCTGAGAGCTGGCCTTAGAAGGCCTCTACACACATTTGCACGATGTGGAGAAAGAATTTTCCGCTAAGAAAACGCTTCATGACAAGGCCACGCGTGCCATGATAGAACTTTCTAACAATAGCAACATCGCTGAAAAAGGATGGAGCAATTACTGACTTCTGTTGATGAGGTCAAGGCCGATTCCTTCCGCGATGCTTACTGCTACTAAGGGCCAACTCGTCACGGTAAGAAGTGAGCTTGCTTATGTCAAGGATAGACTCTGTGTTATGGAAGTGGCAGATTGGCATCGTGTTGTTGATGGTTAGACTGAGCTTCTAGATTATATTGAGGGTCTCAGTGTCGACTTGTCTCAATATCGTCATCTGGTCTATCGAACCTTCGCAGATGATGAAGGCGCCAAAAATCCTTCGGGCGATCCAATAGTTGAAGAACCGCCTCCTCTTCTTGAAGAAAGAGTTCCTGTCAACGATCCAGGTTTCTGTAGATGATATTGTTGAGGATGTTATAAATCTTTCTCCTTAGTCTTTCATTGCAACCTTTGAATGTAATCGAATAGGTTTTGAAATGAGTGACAGGAATTGGGTTTTTTTTATTTTTATGTATCGATTTTTTTGTTTGTCGTTGTCGTGCAAACTTGCATTTGAGCTTTGAAGTTTCACAGACATATCTATAGCAATCGTTTGGTGATTTGAATTTTCCTATTCTTTAGCATGTGTGTCTTGATCTTGTTTTTGTCGTCTCTGAATTTATGTGGAAAGCTGTTTTGTTTGCTCGTTTTCTACTTTGTCATGATCTTTTACTTCGTTAACTTGACATCTTGGTCGATTTGAAATTTCTGCGTCCAGTTGAACCGTTCACTCAACTTTTACTTCGTTGACTCGACATCCTGGTCGATTCAAAATATTTGTGTTTAGTGGACTCGGGTGTCCAAATTTTACTTCTTTGGTGCGACACTCTAGTTAACCCAAAATCATTTTAATTAGTTGACATGTTCGTCCAACTTTTACTTCGTCAACTCGACATCTTAGTCGATTCAAAGTGTATGTGTTTAGTTGATTCGGGTGTCCAAATTTTACTTCTTTTGTGCGACACTCTAGTTGACCCAAATTCATTTTACTTAGTTGACTCGTTCGTCCAACTTTTACTTCGTTAACTCGACATCTCGGTCGTTTTGAAGTTTCTGTGTTTAGTTGACTCGGGTGTCCAACTTTTACTTCTTTGGTGCGACACTCTAGTTGACCCGAAGTCATTTTACTTAGTTGACTCGTTTATCCAACTTTTACTTCGTTAATGACATCTCGGTTGATTCGAAGTTTTTGTGTTTAGTTGAGTCGGGTGTCCAACTCTTACTTCTTTGGTGCGATACTCTAGTCGACCCGAAGTCATTTTACTTAGCTGACTCGTTCATCCAACTTTTACTTTGTTAACTCGACATCTCAGTCGATTCAAAGTTTCTGTGTTTAGTTGACTCAGGTGTCCGAATTTTACTTCTTTGGTACAACACTCTAGTTGACAAAAAAATCATTTTACTTAGTTGACTCGTTTGTCCAACTTTTACTTAGTTAACTGGACATCTCGATCGATTCAAAGTTTTTGTGTTTAGTTGACTCGGGTGTCTAACTTTTACTTCTTTGGTTGATCAAACCAGAAGTTTATTGTGAATACTCAACTTGTGTTCTAATTCCTTTTGGGCTCTTTATGCTAATTGTTTTGTATATCTTTGCTACGAAGTTGTTCGCCTTTGTGGGATGTCAATTCCGAAAATGGAATTTTATTGATTATTTGACCGTTTCTAGCAGTCGTTTTTCTAGAGTGTCTTCATTACACTGTGGAGCGTTTCTTCTTTTATTCTTCCATTGCTAATGTCTATCCTCGCATTGGCATCTCGTGCCTCATTTGTTCCTTTTAATTTATGAACTTCTACGTGTGGATTGTTATTGCTCCTCATTTGGCATTGCATTTTAGGGCCTAATAGAATTTGTCATTGTTTATTCCCTTATAAGCAATTTTGGTTGAATTTGTATCCACTATCAGAGTCTTCGAGTTGGTTTGTGTAGCCGCCTTCAAAGCGTTGACCTTTCGACTTCGATGTAGGTCTGTTCGAGTGGAAGATGCTTATTTACCAGGGCGGATGCAATGTAGAGCATATATCCATTCCCTGGACCATTTTTTTGATCTTGTAGCTGCAGCGTCCGCATTTTCTTTACCTTTGAACTGTTTGTCAAGTGTGCCAATAAACTCATCTAATCGTCCCCTTTGGATCCAATGCTCAATTTCTTCTTTTAATTTGTAGCAGTCATCGGTATCATGTCCATGATCCTTGTGAAAAGAGTAGTATCTGCTCTTGTCTCGTCCTTCTTAGTTTCCTTTCATCCTGGTTGGCCAGTGATGTGTTTTAAGATGTTGGTTCAGCTTGCATTTAGGGTTGTGTATGGTTTGTACTACTTCCTCATTACCTTGGTTATTCGCTCATGACTAGGTTGCACCGATTGCGATTTCTTGGATTCCCGCTAAGTGGACTCAGTACATTCGTCGCTCCGATGTTTCTTTGAAATACTATTGTCCTTTCATGGTCAATCTTGCCTTCTTTCATCTTCCTTTCTCGTTTCCTCGAATGGTTCTCTATCTCTTGCCTCATTCTTTCTCCTTGCAACTTTCGTTTCTTCAAGGGAGATATGTTTATGTGTTATTTTAGCAGGACCGCCATGTCTTTTGGAGGTTCCAAGTTAAGGGGGTCGAAGAACGGACCTCTCTTCAGTCCGACAATGAAAGTTGTTGTGGCTGTGTCATAGTTGCATCCATCAATCATCGTTAACTCGTTGGTGAAGTAAGTGACAACTCCTGTATCATTTCTGCGGGCTTCTGTCGAATGTGCAGGAGGTAGTTGGGTTTTTTCCTCATTTGTTGGCCCCCAATGATCTGATAATGAAAAAGGTGACTAAAGCTTGTAAAAAAGTCTATTGACCTCGGTGGTAGGCTATTGAACTAGTTCATTGTTGTGGACATGAAGCTGGTTTGAACGTTCTGCACAGGATCGACTCTGTGGTTTCTTTTAGTGCCATTATGTGATGAAAATGTCTTAGGTGGTCCGTTGGGTCGGTGGTACCATCGTACACTTCGAATTTTGGTGTAGTAAACATTTTTGGCATTGCCTTATTCATGAGTGCGTCAAAAAATGGTGGCTTGGCTAACTCATACAATACGTTGGGATTCATGAATCCGATCCTGAACGAGATCTCAGCAATCATTCCACCGTACTTTGGAGTCTTGTCTTGGTGGAGTTCCCTGCTTTCGACGTTTCCCTGTTGGGTTCTGCTAGGGCTTTGTTACTTCTTTGAGTTCGGATAGTAAAATTTTGTTGAGGCAATGTTGGAGCAAGGTCGGCTGGTTGAACGCATTCCTAGGTGATTTTCTCCAACATCTTTGTCATGTTTTTCATCTGGGTCATGAACAAATCTATCCGAGGGTTCGTGGTAGCGTCATCGAACGTTTGGGTTATCTGGACTATTGCGTGCAATGAATCCGCATTCTCAAATGCTATTGGTCTGATAACCCGAGTTGTGTCTTCCCCCTGAGTTGTTAGTGATGCGTCGGTGGGAGAGTTGTTGTGATCATTATTGGATTAAGGATCTATAGACTGCATTATTTCCTCTGATGGCTCGTCAATATTTCGTTAGGTTATGGTGAGCATTGTCACTGTGTATGTTTTTTTTAAAAAAAAAAGGGAAACTCATCGTTCCCCGCGGACGATGCCAAACTGATGCGTCCAAAAATCGTCCTCCTATGAGTTTGACCGGCAAAACAATGGTTAGACTGCAAAGAACGCCCTTTTTGAAGCCAAAGGCACTCCGATGCTTTAGTCAGTAACTTTGTTGCAAGAAGGATATAAATCTGGTCAAAACTCAGTTAAAGTTGCATACCTTTGTCGAATGTTCCCTTTAACTTTTATAATGGTCGTGGTTAACTCTTTGCATGACTTATGCATGTGAGGCGCATCGGAATGCAATCTTTCTTGTAACAATCTTTTTATTTATGGAGATGTGTTCGGGGAGGTGTCCCTCCACAACTTTTTTCGGTGCAACGTTCCTTTTCTTTTATGATAGAACTCGTGTCGGTCCTGGATCCGGGCTTTGATTTGTTTTGGCTTGAATGTAGGCTCTGTTTATATTTCCTCATTGGAGGGCCTTGTCTGGGCCTCAATAGTTAGCTTTATTCTTTCTGGGTTTTATGAATTGGACCATTAGATGGGCGTTGTATTTTGTGATGGATCTTTATGCCACGCGTACAGCTGTGATGTTCGGTCTATTTTGATGTATCATCACTCGTGATGGATGATTTCTGCCATGTGTATGACTGTGATGATGGTCTATTTTGATGTATCATCAGCTACTCCTTTCTTATTTAGTGAGTATGCTGATGTGGCCACTAACTTCATGACGGTTGGACTTTGAATTTCATCATTGCCTCGTATTTAATGTTTGTTAACGACTCTTGCTTATTTGGTATTAGATCTCTTGCTTGTTCGTTCATTTTGCGCATTTTTTGGGATTTTGCGTGCAATCATATCTCACATGTCGTCCCATGAACAATCTTTTCACAGCTCGGCTCTGTAAAGAGAGACCTGACGAGTTTGTTTCCCTCTTTACGCCATCTTTGAAATTATTGTTCTCTCTTCTTTTCCTCTTCATTTTCTTCTTTGCTTGTTCGTTATTTTGTTTTTCTTGTTCTTTCGCAATGCCTGCCGACAATTTACTGGACGGTGAGGAGCTTGTTTCCTACGAAGCTCATGTCTTTCTCGAGAAGGTTTCCCAGGCGACGCTGGATAGTGTTCGCTTTGACTACTCTTTACCTTCCAATCTTGAGATCATTTTGGTCCGGCAGAGTAATAGTCCTTGTCATTCAAGAAAGGGGTATATTGCACTCTACCTGCGCATGTTTCAATCCGACCTTCGATTTCCAGTTCCAGAGTTTTTTTGGGTGTATTTAGACTTTCTGGGCATTCCTTCTTCTCAGATGGGCCCTAATGGTTGGAGGGTTATGGTTTCCACTTATGTGAGAGCCATCTTTTCTAGTATTCCTTTGATTGTTAGGACTTTACACTTTATGGTTAGTTTGTTGGTGACCAAGAGTATTTGATTTCTTCATTCTTCGGCGTGTTTTGATAATCTTAACGATGATATCAGGGGTTGGTCGTGAGACTGGTTTTATACTTCTATCCATTTTGGCTACTTCGGCTTGCGATGTCATCAAATAGTAAGGTCCTTCTGGATTCCTAATAAGCGGAGGGACCTACAATTGACTATGGATGGCAATGGGCCGATTGGGGAGAATTTGAGAAAATCCATCCCCGCCCCATTGGGGATGGCGGATCCCCAAATCCGCCCTGAATATCCATTTATCATATTTTTTTAAAACCATCCCTGCACCGAGAAAATTTGTGGATATCTGCCCCACCCCATTTAACAAAAAAAAAAAACAGATCTGAAAATGAAAAGGAAGTGAAAAGTAGAATAGAACCAAGATTTGTGAAGATGAATAAAAACATCAGGGTTTCTTCTCTGGAATCTAGGGAAGAATAATATTTCAATGAAATATTGAAATGCAATAAAATCTTTCCGAAATAAATCTACTACAAAAACAGTAGCCCTAGTATGTATATGGTTATCCATCAAAACATGATGTTTTTATTGTCATGCTCATTGATCACAACACACAAAATAAATCTGCTAAGTTGTGGCACTTCTTCTCTTCTTCTTCTTATTCACGATATGTTCCCTATGGTAACCGTGTTCTTGAATTATGGTCAACAAACAGTCCGAGCAGCAAGGTATATTGGTCAAAGTTTTATGATTACCTTATCCCACGCAAATCGTTTACATATAACTATTCAATATCCTTATGAAAATTGATCACATCAGAACATTTCCGTGGTCGAATACATTTTGAATTTGATAAATGTATTGCTTGTGAAGTATGTGTTCGTGTATGCCCTATCGATCTACCCGTTGTTGATTGGAAAATGGAAACTGTTTCTTGGTTGGTTTTCTCAAACCCCCACTGAACCCATTCCCCAATTTCGCCCTTCATTTTTGTTCTCTGTTGTTATATTTTATTGTGTGCAGAGGAAGTAAATGAAGAGAAAGGCATCGATGAAATTCGAGAAACCTATTATGGAATTAGTGTGGTTTGAGAGAAAGAAGAAAGTTTTTTTGATGAGTTTGGGTTACACAAGAATTCTACGTTATTTCTCTTCTCTTTGTATGGGGTGTTTTTTGTTTTCTTTTGTTGTGTGTGATGGATGGATGAAATGATATATCTCTCTTCTCTCTGTATGAAAATAAAATTGAAGAAAGAGAGAGGAAAATAGAGAAAAGGGGATCTTGACAACCTGACACTTTTTGTACAAGATGGGATGGGTGGGTGGGAGGGTCACATGGGTAGGTACTTTATTTAATTTTAATTTTTAAACTCCCTCTCTCTACAAGATGCTATTTAGAATATTATTAAAAATAATTAGGTGGGGCGGATGTGGTTAAATCTGTATCCGCCCCGAAATTAGTTAAGATAAACCCAAATCTGCCCCAAATGGTTTGGGTGGAGCGGATATTCGTGAAAATTCGCCCCACTGCCATCCCTACAATTGATTGCGGGAGAACAAATGATCAGTGAGCTTTTTTGCAGCTTCTCGAGGTTCCTTCGGAGACATTTCTTTCCGATGTCATGGTTTAGCGCAGTGGCTTGCACAACATGAACGAGGTCGAGTGGGCTTTTCTTACAGAGAGGCAAGCTAAGGAGATTGCTGTCTGTGTTGCTTCCATTGGCGTTAGTAAAGCTGACATTGATAGGAAAGTGTGTTTGGATGTTACGGATCTGAATGCTCTTGCATGCATTGGTGTTGCTAGCCCAACTTCTAGAAAGAGAAAAATCTTTAGGCCTGCTAGTCCGTCGAAGCGGTTGTTTATAAGTTCTGACCGTGTTCCAAAGAGGAAACGACTTCTTTGCTTTATTCATCGTGCAATTCCTTGTCTGAGTTTTGTTGATAGGGAACTTGCAAAAGAGGATTGCTTATCTCTTGAAGAGGCTGAAGAGATAAGGTTGGTGTTGGTGAGGAGTGAAAAAGAGACTACTCTCCCGTTGGATGATAATGAAAAGAGGCTCCTTTCTGCATATGGTGGGCCTAACGCCGTCGAATGTTATAATGATGATCCTAAAGCTATTGATGATAAGATGTTTCAACTAGCAGTTGTGCAATCTAAGGAGATTGATGATCGCAGTTGAAGTTTTGATGTGCGCTCTTCCTGATCTCTTTTTGTTTCTATTGACCGTACGATGGAGTTTTTACCTTCTCCTATTTGTTTTGGTTCTTCTTCTCCCATTGGTACTACTTCTTGTTCTACTTCTATTGTGACTACTATGTAGCAAAAGGGTAATGATGGTTTTTCTGTCGTTTCGCCTTCTCTTCCATCCATTGGAGATGGCTCCTCCGTGCTTCCGGATCGTTGCGTCCTTCATCCGTGGATTAGTTGGAAGGAACCTATCCCTAAAGAGATTCACATTAAGTCAGATGGGAAGTTTTGTTGGTTTACCCAGCTCAATGTGCAGGAATGGTGAGCGTACGTTGATCAACGAATGGCATAGGCGGTCAGTGGGGAAGCCTTTCGATGCCTGTGTTGGATCCGAGCACTCATCTTGATGATGGCCTTAGACAAATATTGGACGGGATGAATCATCTTACTTATGCAGGGGTAATGGGCTCAGATTGCTAAGCTAGTCGTAATCCGGGTGGGCTTTTTTGGAGAGGAAGTTTGTGATGATATTGTTGGTGTTTTTTCACGTCCTTTGTCAATTTGACATGTTGAGGGCGCGATGTGCAGAACAGGAGAAAGCAGTCGGGGTTGCTCGAGCCTTGTTGATTGAGGCGGAGGGTGCATGGGATAAGTCTGCAACTAAGCTCGAGTCTTTGAGAACCGATTTGAATGGGGTTTACGCGCCTTTGCAAGATGTGTCGTGGTTGAGCAGTCCATCATTCGTGACGTCGCTAAGAAATGAGTGGAACAATTAATGGCTGCGCTTCGACAAGGTCAAGGTAGATACATCTGCAATGCTTACCACTGCCAAGGGATAACTTATTGCTGTTAAGAACGAACTTGCTTCCGTCAAAGACAAATTTCGCATTGTGAAGGTGGTAGATTGGCAGCGAATCATTGATAAATGGACTGAGCTTATTGACTATATCGAGGGGTTTGGTGTTGATTTATCTCAATACCGTCACTTGGTGGATCGGGCCTTTGAAGATTAAGATTGTGATGAAGACGATTCGGGTTTTTTGGTTGATCTAGTGGTTGAAGAACCATTGCTTCCTTCTCCTTTTGAAGAGAGAGCCCCTGCTAATGATGTGGCTGCCTTTCAACTGTCATATGATGTCACCAACGATGTTGTGATTGCCTCTGCTTTATTTCCCACTCCTTTATCTTCTTCTCCGAATGTAATATAGTTTTATTAATGAAAATAACTTTTCTTTTTGGTATTCTTGTTCGCATGTTTTTCCATCGTAGTCATAATTTGTATTGTTGACTCGTTGCATGTTGCTTATAACTTTTTTTGGCCAGTTGTAGTTGTCGAAGAAAGTTGTACTACGTACCTCTAGTTTGATCTTTTCGACTGGCCAGGGGGCCTTTACAGCTTCATTTTTAATCATGTCTGAATTTCTTGATATGAATTCCTTTATGGCTATTTTTATGTTTTGACGCATCGAATGCCTCAAAGTGTGTTGACTTTATCCTTTCTTCCTGATATGTTGGAGTTTATTCGAGCAAGTTGACTTTTTTGTCTCGACTTTTACTTCGTGTTGGTTGTCCTTAACTTTTTATGAGTAAGTTTATTTGTTCATCCAACTTTCACTTCGTTGGTCCGACGTGCTAGTCATCCCGAAGTTGTTTTTTGTTCGAGTAAGTTGATTTGCTCGTCACGCTTTTACTTCGTTGGTTCGACATACTAGTCGACCTGAAACTCTTTTTAATTTAGTTGACTCGTTCTTCCAACTTTTTCTTCGTTGGTTTGACGTTCTAGTCAACCCGAAGTTCTTTAATGAGTAAGTTGACTTGTACGTTCATCTAATTTTTACTTCATTGGTTTGACGTACTAGTCAACCCAAAACTCTTTTTTAATTAGGTTGACTTGTTTGTCAAACTTTTACTTAGTTGGTTTGACATACTAGTCAATCTGAAGTTCTTTAATTGAGTAGGTTGAATCGTTCGTCCAACTTTTACTTCGTTGGTTTGACGTGCTAGTCCACCCAAATTTTTTATTTTAATAAGTTGACTCTTTTGTCCAACATTTTTTATTTGAGTAAGTTGACTTGTTCATCCAACTTTTACTTCATTGGTCCAACGTACTAGTTGACCCGAAGTTATTTTTATCTAAGTAAGTTGACTAATTCGTCCAACTTTTACTTCGTTGGTCCAACATACTAGTTGAACCGAAGTTGCTTTTATCTAAATAAGTTGACTCATTCATCCAACTTTATTTCGTTGGTTTGACGTACTTGTCAATCTGAAGTTCTTTTTATTTGAGTAAGTTAGTCCATTTGTACAACTTTCACTTCGTGATTGATCAGACCAGAAGTTTATTGTATATATCCAACTCGTGTCCTAATCTTTTTTGGCTTAATATACTGATTGTTTTGTATTATTAAGTTTTGATGCCTTTATTCTGTTGTCCATGAGTAAGATGAGGATTTTGAACTTGTAATTTTATTGATATTCCCTTCTCGGGTATTCTAACCAACCCTAGTGGTTGTTTTTCTTGAAAAGTTACACTAGGTTGTAGAGTGGTTTGCTTCATCCTCCCGACCTTTGCTTGATTAATGTCAATCCTCGTGTTGTTAGAGATTTAAGTCTTTGTTGCTTTGTTTTGCATCGTTTGTATCTTTAAGTTGTCGGATTTGTTATTAGTTTAATTTGTTTGTCTCGTCGTTCATTAAATATGTTGTCATTGCTAATGGACTTAGGGTGCTTTCTGACTCGGTCACCGAGCATTGCTGAATTGTCTAATCATGCTCACATCAGTGCCAAACTGTTCAATCATGCTCACATCAACACCAAATTGGCCAATCATACTTACATCAACACCAAATTGTTCAATCATGCTTGCATCAACACAAATTGTGGAGGTTTAATCGAGCCTGTTGTCATCAATTTCATCATTGGTAATTCGGGTCAGGCTTGCATCTGTTAGTAGGGTCTTTGAATTATGTTAGTTGATTGGTGCAATCTTATCCATGTTCTTTTATCGTGCATTGGTATATTGGTTAGTCTGGTTTCATTTGGCATTATTACTCCTACTTTGATATAGATCAGCTTGAGTGGTGGTGTTTTTGATTGCTTTTTCAATTGGGTTGATCGTTTTGTTCCCTCCGGCTATGCAGTGTAGATTGTATATCATTTCACTAGGCTATTCTTTTAATCCCATAGTGATGTCTACCTTTTCTCTTCCTTTGAGCTATTTGTCTAGCATTCCGATGAATTTGTCGAGTCGTCCTCTCTGAACCCAATGCTCAATTTCATATTTTATATTGTAGCAGTCTTCGATATCATACCCGTGATCCTTGTGGAATGAACAATACTTGCTTTTATCTCTACCTTCCGGGTCTCCTCTCATTCTGAGTAGCTAGTTGACGTCTTCCCATTTTGCCATGTGTTTCAATATACTAACCCAATTTTCAAGGTTGTGTACGGTTTGTATGTATTTTTCATCACACTTGGTACCCGCTCATGTCTAGGCATTGCTGATTGCAACTTTTCAAAATCTTGTTGGTTGAATTCGAGCCTCCCATTGATCTAATGCTTCTTTGACTGAATGTTATCCTCTCGGGGTTTGTTGTCTTTGTTATTTATTGCCCTCATTTCCTATTTCTTTGAGTGGTTTTCTCTTTCAGGGTCATTTTTCTTCCTGGCAGTTTTCTTCTCTCGAGAGTAATGTGTTTTGGGGCAGTTTTCAATAGGATCCATATGCTTTTGGGGGTTCCAGGTTGAGGGATAAAAAAGGGGCCAAAATTTCATTCTGGCGGTGAAAGTAGTGGTGGTCGTGTCATTGCTGCATCCATCAATCATTGTAACCTTGTTAGCGAAACAAAAACGTATTCCCGTATCGTCTCCTCATGCTTTTGTTTGATGTGAAGGATGTAGTGTGGTCCTTTTCCTCATTCGCTGACTTCAGATGAATCTTGTGATAAAAGCAGTGGCTAGTGCCTGGAAAGGAGTCAATTGACCTCGGTGGTAAGCTATTGAACCAGTTCATTGCTGTCAAGGAAAGACTAGTCGAAAATGTTCTGCATAGGATGGACATCGTACTCTCCTTTAACACCATCATATGGTGAAAATGGCGCAAATGATCTGTTCGGTTGGTGGTGCCATCATATGCCTCGAACTTTAGTGGGGTGAACTTTTTCGGCATGAGAGTTATCATGAGGTGTTAGAAAATGGTGGCTTGACTAGCTCATACAATACATTGGGATCCATGAATCCGATCAGTGTTCCGTCACTTTGTGGAGTCTTACCTTGGGGAAGTTCATTGCTTTCGATATTTACCTGTTGAGGTTTTGCAGGAACCTCGTTGCTTTCTCGGGCTTGGTTGGTAGAGTTTTGCTGGGGCGGCGCGCTAACTGAGTTCGTTCTTATGTGAGTTTTTCCAACATCTTAATCATCTGGTTCATCCGGGTCATAAGAAAATCTACCCAAGGTTCAGTAGTAGCATCGCCGGATGTCTGGGTTGTATGATCTACTACGTGTTGTGGATCTTGACTATCGGGTGCAATTGGCCAAGTAGTTATTGTTGGGTCTCGATCACGAGCTACTGGCAATGTAGTGTCGCCAATAGGAGGGTTACTGTGATTGTCGCTGGGTTGATGGTCTCTAGAGTGTTCCATCTATTCTGATAGCATGTTGATCATTGATCAGATTTTGGTGAGTTTTGCCATTGTGGGCCTTTTTTCATAAAGGAAACCTGTCGTTTCCCATGAACGTCGCCAAACTGATGCGTCCAACTTGTCCTCCGATGAGTTTGACCTGCAAAACAGATGTTAGACTGCCAAAAAACACCTTTTTTGTGGCTTAAGGCACTCTGAGGCTTAAGTCAGCAACTCTGTTGAAGAACGAAACAAATTTGGACAAAACTCAATTAAAAGTTGCATACCTTGATCAATTGTTCTGTTTACCTTATATAATGGTCGTAGTTAATTCTCTGTGTGACTTCAGCATGTGAGGCACAATGGAAGAAGATGTTCTTCGTAACAGTCTCCTCATTTACGAAGATGCATCCGTGGAGGCGTAACTTCCTCCACGACTCTTTTCTTAAGCAATGTTTCTCTTCTTTATGAAAGAACTCGCGCGGGCCCGAATTTGTGTATTTATTATGACAAAGAACCAAGCATCTATACATTTCCATCTCATTGAACCCGAAGATATGCAGTTTTGGCTCGGTCTAATCTTATCAAACCTATGATTCTGTCTGGTAGACTATTTGCATCAAAGGCTAGAACATCTTTCCTTATGCGCCTTGTTTGCCAACGAATCTACGACTGCATTTTCCTCATTGAACATGCATGTAAAATACTTCAATGCCCTTTCGAAGTCTATGAATGTCCTTCCAAAATTTTTTAAAGAACCAAGAATTTAAGAATTCATCATAAAACCATTATTTGACTAAAGCTGAATCAGTCTGAACAATAATCTTAGTTGCTCCCACCCTATTGCAAATACGCAAACCCCCTAATAAATCTTAAACTTCGCCTTATTATTCGAACCTTCATTGAAATAAAATTGTTGGGCTGCCAAACAAAGACCGAACTCATCTATAATAATTTGCTCCGCCTGCAGCCCAAATGTTTTTGGAGGACCCATCTACATTTAAAGCCACAAAACATGTCTTGAGGGAAAATACGAATAAACAACTCTACTACTTCTAGACATCACAGGCAACGCTTGGAATCCATCACTATTCAAACTTCCCTGCTTTGTAACAAAATCGCGTTTGCAATTTCAACCATCTACTAACAACACGATTACACCAAAAGTATTTGTTTTAGCATCCTCAAACACACCTTTGCATTGTTGCTTCCATATTCCCACATCACAAAAGAGGCGTTAACAAAACATGATGTCTGGCTGCGAATTACCATTAGCATGTATGTGCAAATCACATGCATAAGGGAAAGTTGGTTATTTTGAAAATTTTGAATGGAGTTTTTGAGTACCAAACTGAGATAATAGTCTAGATTTCTGAAGGCCGCCTAATATAGATGTTAAAAATCCCTTCGAAGTGTTACTAGACCTTAGAAGCCAAATCCTCATCAATAAACAGATGATTCAACGATTCAACCCTCGGGTTAGTACATCAACAACATCTAAAGAAACTAATTCAACACCGCGGAAGCTCTCAATCCACAGGAATACCTCTTCACAGTAATTTCCAAATAAACACTGAAATTCTAGAAGGAACTAAAGGATGCCAAATCTTTTTAAATAAAGGTATTTATGGGCCCTTACCTTTGATCACCCCGTAGGCCAACCTAGTAGAAAACAAATCATCTACATCAAGCATCCAGATACATGAGTTCATAGCAGTACCCCGCAACCTACTTTCACAAAGTTCCATAGCCAAACCACAAAGTGACGAGCTAATTAGCTCAAAACTACCATTTCGAACATCCTCAACTATTGGCAATGAATCCAAATCCAACAAATCCAACGGTCTAGAGAAAACCACTGAGGCATTCAAGTTTTCATCAAAGAAACTGGTTTTCCCCCTGCCAATTCGTCAAGTTAAATTAGCCAATAAATCATTTCTAACATTCATCAATTCTTATAAGAAAAGGAAGACCTCACTTTTCACTAACTGTTTGCTTAGAGGCATTCCTTGTTTCCAATACTTCTTCCCCATGAATTCAGCCAACAAAGAACTAGAGGTCAAGATATTACACAAGGCCTTCATTCTTAAAGTCTTAACTACCAATGTAAAATCATGTACACCCAAACCTCCTTCTTTTACCGGGGAGCTAATTTTATTCCAACCAATTCACTTCTTTCTAAGCCTGCCTTCACAATATCTCCAAAAGAAATCCGCTACAAGCTTTTTGACTTTAGACATAATCTTTTTTTGGCATGTGCATAAAACTCAATATGTAAATTGAAATGAAACACGTGACACTTTTAATCAGAACCTCTAGGAGAAATCAGTTTCGCTCTCCATCCATCCATTCGTTTATGCACATTTTGTACTAGTTCTTCAAAATAGGCAATTCTACACTGACCTTGATACATTGCCCCACAAGTATTTCATCAGAGAAGCTTTAAAATTGAACCCGATATAACTTTTAATTTCCACAATTTGTTCCGATGTTACATTCTCATCCAACATAGAAAAACTCTTAGTATCATTAATTTTCTGACCCGAGGCATGAATGTATCTCCCGAGGAATCATGCAACCTAACAATGAAGTTTTCTCCCATTCAATGAAATCAGCGTGCCATTTGCATAAATAAGGTGCGTGATGGGCGTGAAGTATTATCTAATCTCCCCTTTCTAGAAAGCTTTAGATAATGCCCTGTTAAGGACCTCAGAAGCAATAATGAAAAACAAAGGGGAAAGCGGGTTTCCCTGCTTCAATCCTCTGGAAGACTTAAAATGCCCCTTGTATACCCTTGCAATAAAACAGATAAGTCACAATTGGATAAACAATTAGTAATGACATGGTCACATGACAACTCTATTGCTTAGACCAAATCTTTTGAGAACTGCTAATAAAAACCCCATTCTAAGTGATCATTCTCCATGTCAATTTTAAGCACAATATTACTTCCAAATGCTTTCTTCCCTAAGTCTTTGTCTAGCTCATGCGCCATACCTATATTCTCAACAATGAATCGCACTTTGACAAAACGCGTTGTTCCTGAGAGATCACATCTGGAAACAACAATGCTAGTCTACTACATAATATTTATTGAGAAGTTTATAAATGACGTTACAAAGGCTAATCAGTCTAAAGTCCTAGAATAAACCTGGATCATTCACCTTAGGGTGAGTGCAATCAGATTAGTAGAGAATGTCGTAGGAAACGCTTCACCATTAAAATATCCATACCAGCTATCTCCCAACATGCCTGAAAAAAATTTCAAAGTGAATCCATCTGGTCCCGGAACACTATTTTTTGGAATATAAAAATCGTCATTTCACTTCTTCCAAAAACTACCAAATTAACAAACTATTACAATCTGTCGAAGAAATAACTTGAGGAATACACTATAGTATATCATTATCGACAACATGGTTCCCTTGTGCTGAAAGCTTAGCCTGAAAAAAAGTCAATATGTCGCCGGCATCTAAAATTTCCCTACCAAAAGGTAACTTAATTTTACCAATCACCCTACGCTTCACAGACGCGAAAAAAATACTTCGTACCAGCATCCCCTTCCTTTACCTATTTCTCACCTGATTTGTCACCAATACATTTCCTCTTGTTTCAAAGCCAATTTGTACTCAGCCTGACAACGATTCAACTTGCACACTGCATTCGCATCCCAATGTGCATTAACAATCATCCCATTATCTCCCTCATCATTCCAGCCAGCTAGTAAAACAGACTCTAACAGCTGCATTTCATCTTCTAAAGCTTAGATCTTGCTAAAAACATTTCCACATACATCTTTGTTCTAGGTAATAAGTTATCCATGGATGACTTTGAGCTTAATGTTTATCTTGTCTAAAGCTCGCATACTCTCCAAGTCTCGCAACCGCACAAATTCCACTGAACCAACAAAAAAGGTATGACTAGTTCACATATTCACAAATCTAAATGGCAATATACCTTATTTCACTAAAACTGGCAAGGACGCCAACATAGGTGCGTGATCTGAGAATGTGCAATGTATATGTTTAGCTCTCGTACTTGGCATTTGCACCACCCATTCTGAATTAACCAGTATTTGTCTAGCCTAGCCCAAATATGATCACTAACCCTCCAATTATTGCACCAAGTGAGATGGGGACTAGAGAAACCACAATCATTTTATACCACAATTTGCAATACAATCCGCAAATTCCACAATACTAGTTAACCACTACACCAAAAACCCCCATTAGCAACGGTTCTATACCGTGGGCGTAAGCCATTGCCACGGCTAAAAGCCGTGGACTATAGGGGCGTCGCGAAATCCTTTGTAACGGCTATAAACCGTTGCTAAAATTGTAGCAACGTTTATATTTCAGGACGGTTGATGCTTTAGCCACGGCTTAAAACCGTTGCTAAACTTTTAGCCACGGTTTTAAGCCGTGGCTAGTAAATTTTTTTTTTTTTTTTTTTTTTTTTTTTTTTTTTTTTTGCTATCAAATTCTGCTACTGCAAGGTGAATACACTCTGATAACTAAAAGATACTATATTGGGAAGGATTAATTAAAGAAAATTTTGTACACAATTGTTCACAGCTAATTATGATTGGAAATGAGATTCATCCAATAAACAGAAAAGAATTAATCAGTGAATGATGATCTTAATTGACTATGAAAAAACATGAAGGGTATTTCACTTGTTTCTCTAACTACCCACACATAACTCATGTTCCACACAGCTAAACCAATTAACCATGTTACAACAACAAAAGAAAAAAAAAACTAAAACCAATGCATCAAACCTAGATGGACACTGAAGTGAGGGAGTGAGCTTTCTTCTTCCTCCTCAATGAAGTGGACACTTCCTTAGATGATGCTCTCTGACTTCCAGTATCTGGGCTTATCTCAATTATCATCATCTCGAGTTTAGACTTATTTTCAGTTGATGTCCCTTCAGATGTATCTGGACTTATCTCAGTGATCATTTCAGGTTTAGGCTTCAGAGTAACCAGTTTCTTATAAGCTGCTTTCCCAGCATCTCCATCTTTTCCAGCCCCATCGATCACTGCCGCGACTTGTTTCTGCACATCACAATGATTTGTAAGATTATGGAGGTGGACTGGTGATGCAATAAGCAATGTTAGGCAGCTGATCCTTGGCTGGATGCGGCTGCAACTCATCCTGTTTGGGTGCTGGAGCTGCTCCTCCTGCCATGATTTTCCACTTGTTCTTCTTCTACTACTACTATTTCTTATACCCTTTCTCCTCTTCTACTGAAATACCCAATAACCAACACAGTACAACAAAACCCAGATCTCAGATACTTTACAACCCAATAACAAAAGCTGAAAAGAAAAGAAAAAATACAATATTGAACCCTGAGAGATCTCAATACCCAAACAAACACAAGTAGAAGTAAAACCAACTTTGCAAATAAAAAATACAGAGATGCCCAAAGCAAAAAAATACATAGCTAAGTGCTTAACTTCTAGGTTGCAGTGCACCTCAGAGATCCGCGCATGCCAACATTTGATTCAACCTGAAAAGAGAACTGACCAACAGATGCCAAAGGAAATGTAAGAATAGGAATATTAACAACTTATGTATTATCAATAGAACAAATGTGATTCTGTCAGCAAAGAACAAAAATTGCCACCATATAATAATTTGATTCATGCATCTTGTTGCTATTGTTTTTGTAGTCTTAATGGTATGGAAGATTATGGAAGAAACATTAAAAAAAATCAACTACTAGAAAACCAGAAAATAGTACTAAATTCACTCTTTAATGATTTCCCAATACCTGCTAATATTCTTGAATAAAAATTGCAAAAGTATATGTAATATTTCCCAAGACCTGCTAATATACTAAATTCACGTCAGATAACCTTTTTTTATTATTCTTGAATAATAATGTATCACAAGTATATGTAATATTGCAAAAGGTCAAATCCGAGTTTTGAGGAATAAAAATACAAATCAGAAGCGTAAACCATCAAAGCAAGTTTAGTATTGAGAGATTGAGAATCAAAACCAACGCGTCCTATCACCATGCTTCCATATGAGATCATGCATTTCCATAGAGCAAGTTAAGAAAGTCTTGATTCAATTCACATTCCAACCAGCTGATTAGGGGAGTACCTGATCAGGGGAGTACCTGATCAGCAAGAAGAGTCACATTCCAACCAGCTGCCAATGCAACAACTCCATCTCTGTCAGTGTCCATATAGTCCCACAAATCCTTTATTTCATCAATACTCAGTCCATTGGAAGGATGATTAATAAAGCCCAACTAATCAAAGGAAAAAGGCATAACAAAATTAGCAAACTATTTCCAATTTTCTATCATGTTATCTCTTGGATTACTATATTCAAATGTGGAGGATACCTCAATAAAAGCTTCATAAAATTGAGGATAGGTGATGAAAGTGTTGTGTTCGAAGTGGGTTTTAAGTTGTATCTGATCTGTACATGTCGCTGATACTTCTCTAAGATGGTTCTAATGTTTGAAGGTAAAACAAGATCCAATTAGTAAGTGATTATATGTGAAGAACAAAATGGAAATTTTGATCCTACATACCTTGATATTTCCTAGAATAGCTTCAATGAAGCTCTCCTTTAATGGTTTTTGAGGATTATTTGGATTGAGAAGCCA
This sequence comes from Berberis thunbergii, assembly GCA_003290165.1. Taxonomy (NCBI): domain Eukaryota; kingdom Viridiplantae; phylum Streptophyta; class Magnoliopsida; order Ranunculales; family Berberidaceae; genus Berberis; species Berberis thunbergii. The sequence continues at coordinate 101,685 of QNQO01001260.1, forward strand.
TATGAAATCCACCCCACATATGTTACCTCTATGGTTTCGATGACTAACCCACTGAGACAGAAAAATAATGAATACATTTTAGCTTTTGTCAAATTTATTACTTTAATATGCTTCTTTTTGTAGAAAAATATACTAACCTTATGGGCATCACTATCTGTGAACTGATGGTATTCTTTACAATCCAGCCTAATGAGATGGACACCCTTCTGTGGAACCAACCTTGTTATGCACCCAACCTAGTTCAGCATACATCAAAGAATTCAAGTAAGAAGTATGAACATAGTGAAAATTTAAGAATGATCAACTGCTTAGAAACCATCTGTAGAGACTGAATGTTTATCGTCATGTAAACAATCCAGCCTCAAAGACAAGATCATAATATCATGATTTATTCTAGTCCATAGTAGAAACCATCGAATTTAGGACAAGATTACAATATCATGATTTATTCTAGTACATATTTCATAAGACACGCTTCAGTATATAGTCCTCTCTCTTATCTTCACTTTTAACCCATATTCATAAACAGAATGTTAAGAACTGACCTACTTTGTTCTTGTTTCTGCAGAATTTGGGGTTCCAAGCAATGCAAGATCAGCACCAATGTCAGATGTGGATAAATCTCTGTATATTGTGGAACCAAATCTTGATATGAGCTGCCTGTTTCAGTTCCAGAATCTGACAAAGACTGAGATTATGTAATACACTCCCAAGAGCAAATGCTCTGATGTATACTTCTATTACAATCAATGAATGCCTACTTTCTTCCTAAACTATTATTTATAGCAACATACTACACTTACAGTAAGATAACAGAGTACTCATCTAAGGCTATTTGGCCCTATCATTTAACTACCATAGGACATCAGTTGAAGATAACTAAACACTCCAGAGGGGGATCTTATGCAGTAGAATCAGTTGAAGATAACTAAACCTTTCCAGTTGAAGATATGAATGATTCAAGGTACCAAAAAAATCATACACAATATATCATTCTTTTCTTAAGCTGCCATATTGGTGTTTCAAGGTACCAAAAAAATCATACACATAAATACCCCTACAAAACCCAAAAACATAGAAAAAATACCAACAACAGGGAGAAGCAAAAAGTCCTGACATAGAGGTGCAACACTTTTGCTATCTATGAATTATTGGAAGCATAGAACAAACTAATGGAATTCAGTCACTGCATGCCCCCAGAAAAGAAAAGGATAAAAAGTCTAACAACAGGGAGAAGCAATTACTGAAGCAGCTGAAATATTATACAATAAGTTTTCAGAGGCATGCCCATTTTTAGAATGATTGGTCTAAACCGAAGTGAATTTGCCTTCCTTCTCCTAGTATAGGTGAACCTAATAGGGGGCCTAACAGACACCTTTGACAGCAAACCAAACTTGATATGGCTAACATGAAGCAGACTGTCCCTGAAGTTTATCAGGTGTGTATTCATTCTTTCATTCATTAAAAAATGTCAACTTCACGAGCCTAAAAAAATTGGAAACAAGAAGGTGCAGTCCTGTGAGATGTCTTACAATGAATTATAATCAAACAATGATCACATGAAAAAAACAAATCAACCCAGAAAAAAACAATGTAATTACACCTCAATGAATGGTGAATTGACATCTAGGATTTATAACTTAGAAAGAAAATGGATAAAATCTAGAAGATAAGAATGCAGCCACAACACCATAAAAAGTGTAAAAGGAGAGGCTGTTTAATCAATGTTAACATAATCAGAGATCTAATGATCGTGCCAGGAAATAACCAAGCTATGTGCCCAAACAGTTCAGCATTATTAAACTATGCTAAACAACACCAAATAAAATAAACGAATGTGAAGCATTATTAAACTATGCTTCAAGAGTGAGACATCGAGTAAATTATGAAACATGCATGACACAAGTAGGTCAACATGATCACTTCTTTTCTATCCCAAAGTAGAAGACCTAGTATCTATTATGATGTTTGATCAGAAGAATAATAATCGTCTACGATTAGAAAGGGAAAACAAATGATGTCTCAATTAAATATTTGAGATAAGTTCTGCAATATGGATTTTCATATACGAATGTATAACTATGGTCTACAAATGCCATACAAAAATCTTTCTTCTTAACTTGATCTCTTGATCAACTGAACCAAACCAAGCAACATAGGAACTTCTACAAGACCATGTACAAGAAAACAATAGCTATAACCATGACAAATTAAAAAAACACACACACAAATCACTTCACTCCCAACATTCTTGAGAAATCCAACATTCTTGAGCAAGATATCAAGTCAAATTGACACTGTAAAGGTGGTTAAGAAAAGACCTCAGAACCTACTTACGACTTCTAATGACAGAAAATGTGAGAACATACCTGCTTACGGCTTCTCTTTCCCTTCCCCAAAGCAGTAGTCTCTTCAATTTGGTGAACTTCTATGACATTTGACCTATGACATTTGACCAGAATTCATCAGGAAAAGGAAAGAATATAAATTCAAGAATAGAACTTCTACAAACTTCAACCAAAATAAAGAAAAGTTACTCATCTGCAACATCACTGATTTGTACACCATAACAGAGTGCTTTCTGCTGCAAAACAGAGTGCTCTGCTCTCTGTTTCCTGCTGCTGCTGTTCTGACAGTGCGTGTTCGTAGATGATTTGCAATGTTGCAAATTGACAATGGCGTTATTCTGTATGAGTTACGAGAGTTTTTTCAAAAAAAAAAAAAAACATTAACAAAACACTTTATTGCAAGTATAAGGGCAGCCTACATATACAACACAATGCAAGAAATAGATCAATGTGATTTACGACTTCTAGAAAGCATGCAATGAGTTTGATATGCAATCTGCCTTGGTGCATTAGAGTAAATCATTGGAAACTCCATACATTGCAAAAGGAAAGCACTATGCTGGAGAAAAGGACTGTGTAAAGCACGTTAAACGAAAAAGGAAAAATATTTAAACTGTGTAGAAGGGAAATAAATTGTTTCTACCTTGGAATTTGATGAACTAAAAGAATCTGTTATTCTTGTGAGAGCATCTAACATGGCTGGAGACCCAGCTCCTTGTTCTGAATTAGATCCCACCTCTTCGTGATCAAACAACGCTACCATCCTCACCCCAGTCTCATCATTAAGACTACTTTCGGATGATGACTCTATTAGCGCCTGAAAAAAGAGAGCTACCAATGAGTATTAATATCTACAAGTGGGGGGGAAATGCAGGAACTGTCTTTTCGAGGATCAGAGCATTGCACATAAAAGTTTCTACGATGTGCTCTTTCTTCATCAGATTTCGTCCCCTTTCTAAACCTCAGGGCTTTCTTACAAATTCACCTCAATTATATAGGCAGACGATGGGGATATATGTTTGATACCACATTATGAACATACTTGCTAATAAGTCAAACTAGAAGAGTTATGATTAGATGGCATGGCTTAGTGCTTCATATCAACTAAAAACAGTTCTTTCACAAATACTTTTTCCATGCTTCATTAATAAGACATTGATTCTTACAAAATGTGAAACCACTGAATGTATCAGAGGAAATAAAACTGCAAACTGTATGAGGTATACCTTGAGATGGGTACTTCTATAGATAAAAAATAATTACTGAGTTCCCACTGATCTCCTTTCTGATTACTGAAGCTGTATGCTCAGGATCTTCATCTTCTCTATCCGTTACATCAAGAAACGGTTCATCGCAACTCACAGCCTGTATTATCCAATAAGAGTTAGCTTGTCAGGAAAGAAACTAAGAAGAGTGAAAAGATGGGTTGAATTGAACATTTCAAGGTATCCACATAGTGATAGTACATACCTGAACTTTGTTACAGTACTTGTGCAAGATGTTATAAAACTGATCAGCAACCTGCAACATATACGGATGTCAGTTTCCATCTGATAAAAACTCACATGATTAAAACTCATTTTTATCAGGAAAATTTGTGTATGGAAATTCAACCTCTAGTGTTTTATTTTAAAGGTCCTATTACATGGAAATTCAACCTCAATGTTTCTTATTCACACCACTTCAACTCCGCCATTGCTACCATCACACCACCTCAATTGAAATACCACATTATGGGGTTTAACACGGCAAATATTTGATAGATGTGATTTTAATGGGAAAGAGATCACCTCTCCCAAAACATCAATGCATTTGAAACCTCCATGTCAATGTGACAGAGTGATCAAAATGCAAAATAATTCTAAAGTGCGAGGCCAAAATCCCAGTGCAATTATGAGAACTGAGAGCTGATAAAATATCACATATTTTCTGTAGGTTAAATGTGCAAATCTTTTCACGGAAAATTACTTCTTCATATTGGTGAAAACGTATTCAAGAGATAATGAAGACAATTTCCATTTTTATCACTATAATAACAACATTTGCATCTATAAAGTGACTGGCTCAAACAGATAATAAGCACTGAACATGCGAAAACGATGTTGCACGCGGTATTATTTGTATAACATTGTAAAATTTTAAGGTATATGAAAACCAACCCATTCACACCTCATTCTCTACTGTCCCATTTGGAAGCAATTTCACAACTTCATGTAGTTAAATGCATCTTAAGCCATAGAAAAAAGAATTCTCTAGTTGTAAATCCAAATACTTTTCTCAATCAAATGCATAAAACTGTCCCAATTGCCAAAGACAAAGTAACTAAACATGTTAAAGAGAAATTTAAAACTAGAGATTCAAGTTTTAGAATACATACAGGTCATATATCACCTTTTAAACCAATTTGGCATAGCGAGATTTTCTGCAGGTTTAAACTCTTTGACAACAGGGGAAGGGGCTGGAACTGGAACAGCAGGCTCGGGTGCAGATTCCTCAAACTTGATGGGTTCCGAGATAAGCTGTAGGCCATTCAAATACTTGATTTCATCTTGAAGGAAGGGAATGGAATTCTGATCTGTAGTCTCGTCTCCTGCCAACAATGATTAAAGAAATTTTCAAACAGACAGTGCAATACATCTAAGGATCAATTCCCCGCATGTCTATTTATCAGAAGCTACAAGTATACAAAGTAATCAACAATGGATTACCCCAAATTCCTACAAGTATACAAACTAATCAACAAGAACATCAAATTCTACTCGCATTGAAAAATATTAAACAATATCAGAATTATCTCTTTCTCTTTCTTTTTCATTTTTTTAAGGGCAAACCAATTATCGAAAGCCATGGAGGCTAGCAATTGAAAGGCAAGACTATAATATACTTGACAAAAGTTCTAATTTGATCTTTTCATAAAAGTTTCTGGCCTATTTCATTACCATATGCATATATCTGATCTACTTTCAGATAGCATAAAGCATACTTGCACACAAAAAACACCAATCATCAGCAATTGTTTATCAACCACCGAAGAAATCCTGACGTGAGTCACGTGACCACTGAGCAAAATGACAACCAGCAAGTTGATTGGGTGAGTACAGACAACAATCCAGAAGACATTCATAACAAAAAGCACATACCAGATCTACCACAATGATTATCCAATTGAGGTTTCCTTCGGCGCTCATTGTGTCCTGCAAGACGTTTACGGCAGCTGTGCTTACCATCATCAAATTCAGCCAATAGATGGAACCTGGATTTAAGAAATAAAAAAATATATTATATATCGCCATAGCAAAATCCACTTTGATTAAATTAAACTCCAAACTAGTTGCAGCCAAAAGACACTATTCGAGAAAGACTATAGCCATAGATATCGTGTTTCAGAATAACATGATGCTTATTCAAACACTCTAAGCTGACCCTAATTAAGGTCAAGTACAAGAAATCAGAAGTCTCTCTATAACCAATGCTAAAAGTAGCCTAAATGCTACATGTGCATAAATTATTTTCACAATCGCCTATTGTTTTTAATAGAAATATTGCCTATCTTAGAGACGAATTTGAAACATTTCTCTCTCTAAAATGCCAATTTTACACAAATCGAAACCGAACCCTAAAATCTCCTGGGAAATGCTCATTTTCGCTCTTAAACTACAAAAAAAAAAAAAAAAGGATTAAAAACCCCTAATAATTGCCTAAAATTACAGCCAGAATCATCATCATTTTGGCACAAAAACTCTTTAAGAATTGCAGTAAAATCGAATCAAAACGGTGAAATTTAAAAAGACAGAAGAAAGAAGAAGAGACCTATGGTGGTTGTTCAGAAGTGTTGATTCCAAGGTTGAGATCTCCAAAACTGTTACCCTTTCCCTTGAGATACTGACTCAAAAGATTACAAGTCTACGAGAAATTCGACTTCTCTGCCTCTGCTCTCTTGCTTGGAAATCTGGTGAAACCAACATGATTTTCTTTTCTACTTTGGTTCTAATGAATGAATGGAACGAACGAACACTTGTGTGATTGATTGGTTCTTCACTTTCTCTTTGCTCTGCTAATACAACAAGAGGAGGAGAGAATAAATATGAATGAAGAGAAGAAACTATCTCTGCTCTCTCCGTTGTTTATTATATTATAAATATGAATGAAAAGAATGAAAGGGGGAGATGGAGCGGGAGATGGAGAAGCAAAGGGTTGAGAAAAGGGGGAGATGCAGCGGGAACGCGCGGGAAGAAAAAATTTTCGCAAAATTTCACCCGCCTGAAATCGACCTAATTCTCCACACCTTCACGTGCAACGCACGTGCACGTTTGTAACGGTTTTAAGCCGTGGGTCACTATAGCCACGGTTTTTAGCCGTGGCAAACACACCAACGGTTTAGAACCGTGGCCAAGCCTTTTTTTAGCCACGATTTTAAGCCGTTGGAACTATAGCCACGGTTTTTAGCCGTGGCAAACACACCAACGGCTTAGAACCGTGGCCACCCCTGTGTAGCTAATCAGCCCTTTTGGTGTAGTGAACGAAGGCAGATAACCACCTAACGTTTCTTACTCGCAAATGACTGTGTTAAAATCACCTACTATCATCTAGGGGTCATTACAATTCATATAAATATTTTCCATCTTGTTCCAGAGCTCCCGTCTTTCCTTAACTAAACATTTAGCATAAACAAAAGAACTCACAAAAGATCGCATATTGGTATTATCCATTACCTTACCATGTAAAATTTGATCTGACAACCCCGGAACTAAGAACGAAATATCATAGGCCCAAAGCACCCAAATTTTACCGCCCGCCTCTTCATTGGGTATAAAACCTAGTAATCTGATTTTATATGCCACTTCAATATAGGTTCAACAATCATTAAAATCCTAACTATCCGTTTAGCAACCACTTTTTTTAATCTGCATCGAGTAGCTCCGTTCCCAATTCCCAAAGCATTCCAAAACATGATGTGATCAATCATTACTAATAGTGGATTAAACAAACGTCTTTCTTGTCAGTCGTCGACTACAACATATATAAAATATCATGACGTGCACTGAACGTCATCTAATTATTATAACTACGTACATTTGCACGTTGAAGAATCAAGGATCGTAATATGTGTGGTGCTTTCTATAACGTTCATTTTGCGTTATCGAATCATGTTCTTATATGTTTTATATAAGTCGTTAATATGTACAACGACTTAAATTGCACATCGTAAGTGTCTTCAATGGCGCCCTTAGCAAGTCATGAAAAAAGTGAACAATGACGTGCCCTGAATGTCGTTGAACAAGAAGTAATTGATGAATAACGACATGTTGGTCAAAACTTGACTAATTGTTGAGGACGTGTAATACACAACATCTGATTGTAAACAACGACATCAAATGCACATTGACTAATAGTTTGCTAAAATTATTAAAAAAAAATTGCCCAATTCACCCCCACCATCCTCTTTGATTTGTGTCATTCTTTCATAAAGCTCTTCCTTATGTAGTGGATTAGTCAAAATTTCTAGCAGGCTTGATGTAGCTAGATCCTATAGCAACAATGAATTAAACTGGCATTAATCTAGAGAACATACTATGTCAACCAACTAAAGAATATAATGCAGATCATACATGTATCAAAGCGTTACCATGGTGCTCAGCCATACTCATGAATTGAGGATTCTGCATAACTTGTTGAGCAACCTTCCTATATTTGATTAAAGAAAAACTAAATCCGCATAGCTGATAAAATAGACAAGATGACATACGAACCAAATGATGCCTTTGGTAACATTGAGCAGTGAAACAAACTAAAAAGGGTCATCAAACCATCATCAGTTTTCCAAATCAATCTACACATGTAATTCATCATTTTTTTTTATCATTTAACACCCCATGAAAAATATCAATCCCCTTAAGGTCATTCACATTTATCATCTCAGTTTAACCTTTTGGTTAGGCTTTAATACAACGGTACAAGATGTCACTACCACGAAAAGGGTTCATTTCAACTAATGTAACAGGTAAAGTAATAGGATATATGAGCTTTCAAGCCTAACTCGAGAATATTTGTCAGGCTAGGCTTGTGGTTTTTGGTGACTAACCAACACAGAAAGATGGTGTTTATTACTAATTCTTATGATAAGCAACAACAATTAAAGGGAGAGAAGATCATCTCTCATGGCAGAAGCAACTATAACGTTTATTACTCCCTCGAGAACAAACTCGCGATTTTTTATTACTCCCGTTCTATTTATTAGAAGGAACTATAACGTTATTGCACATTACATAACTTCTTCTTCACTACTTCTCTCTTCATCAATAACATTTAAACCTTGCAAACCCCTATTTCTACCCAAACACTAAGAAGAATCTAATAGAGAAATCCACATAAGCAATTCACAAAATTCTCATAAGATGGAGTATGAAGTCATGAAAAAAGAAAAGAGGATGGCAGGGACAATGTAATAGTTGTAGTATTAATTTAAGCATCATTTACAAACCTCTGCTTCACCATCTTATTCAGTGGAAACAGTAAGATTATGACCATCAAGTGTATCCACTGGATTTTGGTTCTTCAGGGGTAGTTTGGACAGTTTTTAACCTGGATTATTCTTAGCCTATAGATCTTGGTTTCATCTAATCACAATGGTCCAAGTTAAGGTTTTCCATGGCCGCTCTTCCAGCCGCTATGGTGGAAAACCCCACGGCTGGACATGGAGGCGCACAACCCGAGATTGCAACGACGTCAAGGACTTTCTTTCAAGCATTGGGGGTCATGAAGAAGTTCACCATTAACAAAGAGCCAATGAAGGGGAATCATTTTCGTAAAGAGGGATGTCCAGCTTTGTCCATGAATATTTTTGAAGCCAAAGATGTGAAAGGTATGTTGAATTTTCTATCATTGTTCTTAAGTTCTCTAGCTATCGTCCGTCATTAAAAGCTATTAGAGAAACGATTAATCGAACTTGGGAAGTCTTGGGGGACTTTACCATGGGATTGCTAGATCCGAGGCTTGTTCTTGTTAGATTTCAGGCGGAATAGGAAGTTAAAAAAGCTTTGTCGCAGGATTCATATATGATTAGGGGTGTTTGATTTAAAGCTTTTCAATGGCATCAGGGTTTTAGTCTATAAGAATACCCGATATTAGCCCCTTTGTGGATAGATTTACCAAACCTACCTATTCAATTTTTTCATCCTTTATATTTGAAAGAGGTAGGAGATTCGATTGGTACTTTTCTATAGATTGATGATAGCAATCTAGGCTTTACTAGATTGAGCGCAGCCAAGTTGTGTGTGGATATGAAGCAAGGGAGTGAACTACCTAGTCGTATTTGGCTAGAGTTTTTCGGGAGTAATGCCTTTTGGCAAAAGTTGCTTACCCAAGATTCAAATATTGTGAACATTGCTCCATGATTGGGCATACTTTCGAAGCTTGTAGGAGACGTGTTGGGAGCAAAACAGATAATCGTCAAGAAATGGTGAAGTCGGATAACATTAAACCTAATGAAGGGGGCCAGAAAAATCAGATTTTTGTGAACAAAGAGCACGGTAAGCAGCCGAAAGACAAAGAGTATAAGCAGGTTTATCGCCCAGTTCCGAAAAACAGTAGAGAACAAATAGGAACAAGTTGGTGCAAGCGAAGCAAAGAATGATGTAGGAGCCGAAACTTCCAGCCAGGAAGTGCTAGTGGAGACGCAGCAGGTGAATGTTTTTCAACCTGAGGTTAACGACATGGTAAAAAACAATGTGTTTGCTATTTTAGCCAATTTGGATCAAGAGATTGATTTAGACAATAGGCCATGAAAAGTAGAAACTATGGGAAACAAGGCTTTAATTCTGGATACTGAGAATGTTGTCATCAGTTTAGAATCAATAAGTTTAAAGCTTCCTAGCAATTCAATAGCTGAGACCGAAGCAGTTTCTAAATCAGTGTCTAATTTGGAATTGTCACACGTTGCTAAGTTAAAAAAGAAATCAGAAATTCAAGATGTTGGTGCCCCAGTTTTGGAACCTTGTTCGAAAGAAAATGAATTTTCCATTATGAGTTCGAAGGAAAGATTAGTTTCCAAGTTTAAATCGGATTGTGTAGATGCAAGGTATAATTCTTGTGAGATTGAACAAACGATACAAGCTGAGACTGAGGAGGGGTCGATTAAGACTGGACTTCATCTCATGCAGGTTTGCTGCCAAAGGAAGTGGGCGTGAAGGAGTTCGCAGGCTAGCAGTTGAATGTGCTAGTGTTGGAACAACTAATGTCACTGATTTGCCTGGACGCAGGACAACAGTTGCTAGTGGTGAAGACGGTGAGTTGCGCATGACAGAAGTTGTATGTGCTGCTAATTCCAGCAAGGACGCGGGGATCATTCACACTGATCACGAACTGCAAGGTCAGGCTCTACTAGAATAGCCACAGGTCAGTAATGCCCTTGCGATTATAGATGTGATTAAGCTCGAGGCAATGCTAGAAGTAGCCGGAGATTTTAAGAGTAGCTCTAATTCTGACATGCATAACTTGGGAGACACATTGAATAAAGCTATATCCTTGCTATATCGACAAGAACAGGGGACACTAGAACTGGGCAGGCGAGTTTGCGAGGAAAGGAGACATACTTCGAAATCAGTGCCTAATGTTTGGTCGTCAGTCAAAGCAAGCCTTTTTTGATGAGACCTTTGGAAGTCGTTCAAGGATTTTGGTTATTCGTCAGGCTAACAGTGAAATGAACAGGAGTCTGATACCCAACAATTCGGATGAAAATCAGTTCGGATGAAGAAGAATTGGATGAAAACACTATCAGGTCAAGAATAGTGTCTGGTTTAAAGACAGACGACAAACGATTGACGAAAAGATTATATAAGAGGAATATGGCAATAGAAAATACACTGGATCATGACTTTTTCAAAGACTTCAAGATTTTTCCTCGAAGATCATCTAGAATGAAGAAATGTAATAGTAAGTACAGACGTTGATCTAGGGATTTGGTCAGTCCATATTTGATATATTTGTATAGTTTCTATTTTTCCTTCAACTTTGTTATTATATCCAGTTTTGGGACAAGTAAGTAAGGTCTAGTATCCCATAGTTGCTTCTACATAGCAGAGATTTAACCAAAAAAAAAACCATCTTATTCAGTAATTTTATGTCAAGAAAGAATAACCTGGACACTTCCTAAGTACTAAAAACAAATACAAATAATATCAATTGTTGGAAATATAAATCCTGCAATTTAAAAGATAGGAACGAATTTACCAATTTTCTTGGGTTGAGTCGCGGACTAGCAAGCAGTCTGAAAGCCCCGTCGTCCCTAGGATAAAACAATCTGGGAGACATGGGAGAAGAGATTGGGTCTTCTCTTGACTTGGTCTTCTTCTCTTCAACAAAAAAAGATATTTTATTTTTTCATATAAAAATTTCAGCAAAAAGAATGGTTTAATCTTGAAATGACCCGACCCGCATGGACCAACATTGTTCTAACTCTCCCTTCCTTCACAAAAGTGTGGATACCCCTTGGGGTCCAAGCCCAGTCCAAACACTATTCTTATTAACTCCTCCACAATGAGTTACATAAAAGATATGTGACTAAATAATAGAGAGAGAGTTTCAAAGTTCAAAAACCATTTTTGTTCTAAAAGTCAAACTCATTTTTAAAACAATACCCCACTTGAATTTAAAAAAAAAAACATTTCTTCATTGGGCAATCTATAAATATAAGATTGCGCATAAGTAAAAGTGTTTTTCAACTTGAACTTTTGCATAGTGTTCATGATTTAGATTATACTAAAGTAACTCATAGTTTTGAACTCTATCTCTCATAACATTACCCGCACAACCTTTCCAGGGTGATGTCTAAAAAAGTCCATGCTTTAAGGCCATGCACGTATATCCCAATATAGTGAAGGCTCTATGAATTATGCCCACAAATTCCATAGGAAGCAACCAAACTTCTAAAATCACTTAGGTGAGTCTATCAAGAGTACTCCTGTAACTAAGTACTCCACTCCACATAGAGTATAGATCTCATTAAGAATTTTGAACTCATCCTACTATTGCTTCAGGAACTCATGCTTCAATCTAGGAATGGAATTACTATTAGGTCAGCATGATTCACTTCATATCATTCACGACTTGTTATTACCCATTGAACCTATTTCTTGGGATCTCCAGTCTATAGGTTGGGTTACCATCATGAACAACTCATCAATCTAAGGGCATAAGTCTCATTCCTTCCGAGGTTTTTGAAAACCTTCTCTCTAGCTAATCCTTTCGTCAAAGGATCAACCAAGTTCTCATCAGTACGTACATGGTCCACTCTCACAGCAGATAGAAACTCTCTAACCGTACTGTGCTTACGACGTATTTGTCATCTCTTGTCGTTATAATAACGGTTATGTATATTTGCAATAGCCGCGATACTATCGCAATGGATCAAGGCAGGTGGTATCGGTATTTCCCATAGAGGGATCTCTGCTAGCAGGTTCTTAACCAACCTGCTTCCTCACTAGCCGTGGCTAATGCTATCATCTTTGACTCCATCGTGGAACTGTGCCATAATAGCCTATTTTTTTGATTTCCAAGAAACAGCTCCACCAGCGATACTGAAAATATAGCCACTGGTGGCTTTGGAGTCATCTGAGAGGGTGTTCCAATCAGCATCGCTATATCTTTCGAATAGCGGGAAACTTCTGATAGTGTAATCCGAGGTTCTTAGTCCTCTTCAGGTACCTCATGGACCCTTTCAATAGCATGTTAATGTTTTATACTAGGTCTACTTGTAAATATGCATAGTAATCCCACATCATAAGCTATGTTGGGCCTAGTGCAATCGATAGCATATCGCAGGCTACCAATGATGCTTGCACACTCAGATTGTCTAACACCATTACCAGTGTTCTTGAACAACTTTACACTCGGATCATTAGGAGTACATGCAGGTTTACAGTCAGAGTAATTATATTTCTTTAGGATCTTCTCAATATAGTGTGATTGATCCGAACAAATTCCCTTTTCAGACCTAGTAATCTTAAAACCAAGGATTACACTTGCCTCTCCAAGGTCTTTCATATTAAAGTTCGCGCGCAATAAAGATTTCACTTTATTGACGACATGAATATTAGAACCAATGATAAGCAAATCATCCACATATAGACATATAATAGTGCAAATGCCATTTTTCGATTTATAATAAATGCATTTGTCACTTTCATTCACTTCAACGTCATGTGATATAATAAGATTATCAAATTTTTCATGCCATTGTTTTGGAGCTTGTTTCAAACCATAAAGAGATTTATCTAGTTTGCAAACTTTCTTTTCTTGCACTGGAATTACAAAACCTTCAGGTTGGTGCATGTAAATTTCTTCTTCTAAGTCACTATTAAGAAACATAGTCTTAACGTCCATTTGGTGCAATACTAGATCGTGTATTGTAGCAAGCAAAATTAACACTCGAATAGATGTAATTCTGGTAGCAGGAGAATATGTGTTAAAGAAGTCAATGTTTTCTCTCTGTCTAAACCCTTGGCTACAAGGCGAGCCTTAAATTTTTCAACATTTCCATCGGGTTTCATTTTCTTCTTAAATACCCTCTTACAACCTATTGTTTTGCAACCTTGTGGCAAGTCAACTAAATGTCAGGCTCTATTAGACTCAAGAGAGTCCATTTCATCATCAATAGCCTCTTCTCGAAAGTTTGCATCAATAGAGGATAAGGCTTCTTGAAAGCTAAGGGGATCCTCCTCGACTATAAAGGCATAGAAATCGGGGCCATAGTTTTTAGAAGTTCATTTCCATTTACTTCTCCTAGGCTCAAATTTTGTGGCTTTATCATGTTCATTCATCCTGATCATAGGCACGTTATTAGAGGGTGTACCCCCACTATTCCTCGAAATAAAGGAAATCTATGTTCATAGAAATCAACATCGTTCGATTCTATGATAACGTGATCACTAAGGTTATAGAATCTATAGGCTTTGTTGTTAACGTCATATCCAATGAATACACACTCATATGCTCTACTGGCAAGCTTGTTCCTTTTTAGGATAAGGAATTCTAACATAAGCTAAACAACCCCAAGTTTTGAAATATGACAAGTTTGGTTGTCTACTTTTCAAAATCTCATAAGGAGAAGTTTTACTTTTCGATTTAGGGACTCTATTTAGCACGTAAAAAACCGTCAAAATAATCTCTCCCCATCAATGCGATGCAACACCGGAGTTAAGTAGAATGGCAATTACTAACTCAGTAAGAGTTCTATTTTTCTTTTCAGCTTTGCCATTCATCTCAGGAGAGTACGGTGCAGTTTTTTCATGAATAATTCCATAAGAATTATAAAACTCTATGAAATTACTACTGTCATTTTCAGTGCCTCTATCACTCCTAAACCTCTTTATTTTTTTATTAAACTGATTTTAAACTTCCGTTAAAAATATTTTGAACATTTCAAATGCTTCACTTTTATTTTTCATTAGATAGATGACGATATAATCGGAGCAATCATCAATAAACGTAATAAAATAACGTTTTCCATTTCTAGTCAAAACACCATCAAGTTCACATATATCTGAGTGTATTAAATCTAAGGGTTCAGATTCTCTAACAACAGACTTATGTGGTGTTTTGGTTATTTTAGCTTGGCTACAATAGTTGCATTTTTCAAAGTCATTTAAGGACACTTTTGGAATTAGTCCTAAGTTACTCATGTTTTAATTATTCGCTTATTAACATGACAGACTCTAGCATGTCAAATATTAAAAAAACACAACATGTAAGCAGAACTAGAAATTTTATTAGCATCAACATTCAATTTAAACATACCATCAATGGCATACCCTTTCCCTACAAATACATTGTTCTTAGTGATGGTATACAAATCAGCCCCTATTATTTGAGTAAACCCAACCTTGTTCAGAAGGTAACTAGAAGTAAACTAAGTTTTTCCTCATCTCTAGAGTATGCAGGACATCCTTCAGGATGACAGTCTTTCCAGAAGAAAACTTAAGCTCTACTTCTCCAGTTCCAGCAACGATAGTGGAGTGAGAATCACCCAATAACACTTTCTTGTCCTCAGCTTCATAATAAGACTTGGACATTTCTTTATCATAGCAGACATGTCGATGAGCACCAATGGCAATAAGTTGGTGTTTGGTTATGTTTGCCTTCGGAGCAGGACGAGATCCATTCCGACAATCCTGGCCATATGCCCTAGCCTACCACAAGTATAACCTAGGAATTGTGCTGATTCATTTCTTGAGGAGAGTTTTTGTCCATTCTGATTTTGCGAAGGATTCTGATTCTGTTGGTTGGTTTCCGGTTATGATGGTTCTGATTCTAATTGTTTCGGTTTTTTATGTGACTCGGACTTTTCATAGTCTTTCCACCGAATTTCATAGCCATAGGGGTGGATTTCTTCGAGTTAGAAATAATCAGAATTTCATCTTTCTGATTTTGTTTCCTGGTAATCAGACTCTCTAGAGAAAACTCTTTGGTTTTATGCCTAAGTGCATTCTTAAAGTCTTTCCAGCTAGGAGGCAATTTGTCTATTACAACAGCTACTTGCAATTGCTCATCTAAGGTCATTCCTTCAGATATGATTTCATGAGCAATTTTTGTAGCTCGTGAGATTGGGTTTCCATAGACTTATCATCAGTCATTTGGTATTTCAGATAACGACTGACGACATATTTCTTTGTGCCAGCCTCTTCAATGTCATATTTTTTCCTAAGGGCTTCCCAAATATCCTTAGCAGTTTTTTCAGAATAGTAATAATCATACAGTTGATCAGACAAGCCATTCAGAATAAAATTCTTACACAAGAAATCATTTTCTATCCAACAATTTAATTCCTTAGTGTTGGTTTCATCAGGTTCAACAGGCCAATTCGGGTTTTTCAGCATTGCAGGTAAAAATGACTTTTGTGTAGTTAAGAAAAACAACATCTTTTGTCTCTATCTTTTGAAAATGTTGACCCTCAAAATGAAATGGTCTGTTTAAGTCCTTAGCAACAAGTTTAGTAATAGTAGACATGACAGATATATAACGTCTTAAAATTGTTGGAAATATAAATGTTGCAATTTAAAAAACAGGAACGAATTTACCAATTTTCTTGGGTTGAGTCACGGACTAGGTTGCTCTCATTAAGACGTTTCGAGACTCTGCCCAAAATTGTGCAAGTAGTCTGAAAGCCCCGTCGTCCCCAGGATAAAACAACCCAAAATTTTGTATCTATCTCGTTCAATCATATGCACTGTTTGGCGAACAGAATTATATTCACCTTTAATTTCCTTATTGCTCGGAATCATGAAATCAATGAATAAAGAATTCTCTGAAATATACTAAAACAAAAACTCTTGAAGGTAAACAACACTATTTAAAATTAGAACTCTGGACTCTGAATTGAAAGACTGAATATGAAAATGTATTTCAAGATATTAAATTAACCCAAAGTTTGTTTGTATTTATAAGCTGAGAGATGATCGGTTTTGAGAGAAAAATCCCTGTAATGGCGGCAGTAATCTCTTGACTCAGTCTTCTTCTCTTCAACAAAAATTTTTTTATTTTTTCAAATAAAATTTTGAGCAAAAAGAATGGTTTAATCTCAAAATGACCCGACCCGACCCGACTCGGCCAGACTGCGGCGGCGGGTGTGTGGAGTGGACCAACTTGGTCTAACAGAGATAAGTGAATTTTTTTCCTTTTCCTATTTAAAAATGACTATCTATCAGCTAATCATCAACTCAATGGGCTTACAATAAGAGAAGAAACATAAACTCGGTTGGTCGATCAAGAATAAAATGGTGTGTTGACTTGGGTTTGACTCATGATATCTCAAAGTTGAAGAATCAACTCTATTTTTTTTTTCCTGTTTTAAACAATGTCATTATTCAAACCTTCCATTCAGCTTAGCTCAATTGATCAAGTCAATTAACAATGTTATTATGTTTTTAGTTCATTTCCAACAATGGATAGATAAAATTTAGTAAAAAATACAAAACTTAGCAATCATGTACAAGCAATTATTTGTAAATGCACATGCAATTTAACTATATTTGTTACGAATAACCCAATTGCATTAAACTTTTTAAGATTGTTTTGGTTAGATCACTGAGCCTTTGCTCTCATAATTTTAGTCTATTTTCATTTATGTGGTATTTTAAATTTTCTGAAAAAAAAAAGAGAGAGGATAGATTGGAGTCTCCATGTAGGTATGGACAAACGGAGTCACAGACTATATGATGGTCAATTATACACAAAGAGCTAGTTGTGTTTTTAAGCTCCGACCATATCTTTGGGTGACTTCATTCTCCTGCCCCCTTTGGTGTAATCATTGTTTTGACTGGCTATTACACATAGGCATATGTTAATTAAAATACTTGAGGCCCATTTTTTTTGGGTTTCGTGGGTCATTTGGTGTTTTAAGTTTCTAAGCAAAAAAAAAGGGGGGGAAATAAGAACTTCTCACAACTCATTTAGATGATGTGATCTAATAGCATTAGGGGTGGGCACGGTTCGGATCGGTTCCAATTTTGAGGAACCTAACTCGAACCGTTTAAATTTTAACGCTTCCGATTCGGATCAGTTCCTCCATTTTGAACGTTGGAACCGAACCTAACTCGAATCATTTACAACGGTTTGGTTCCTACGGTTCAAAACGGTTCTTGTATTATATATCTCCAAAAATATTAATAGGCCACTGACTTGTGCAACGTATTGCCATACATGGATCCAAACTTCTGCACAACTTGTGCAATGTAACTACATATTTATTTGCTATAGCAAAGACCACACTACTGACTGGCACATACAAAATCAGCAACTATTAGTCTATTACTGTTGGTGCAATTGCAATTGCAATTTGCAAACATCTCCCACCTTATCAGCTTGAAGTAATGGACAACATGAATAGTCAGCTTAAAGTAATGGGCAATAAGAATCAGTAACAAAAAATAACAATTTATATTTCTTATTACAGCAAGAAGGTTGACGATAAATCAGCTTGCATCCTGAGAAAATAAGTTAGGTTGCTCATGCTGCCTGCACAGACTCCCACAAGCTCGAACAAGATTCACACTAAGCTAAAGCCACTTATATAGACTATATTAGCTTTTGGCAATAGCATCTCTCTTTACATGCACAGACTATAGTAAATCAGCATCCATTCAAATCTGGTCAGAACCTGTCAATGGTTCATGAAGCTCGCCTAAATACGTGCTCGTCAGATTACTAAATATGGAAGCTATATAAGATTTAAGACGTGATCCAAAATTACACAATCTACTACTAAACCAACTTGACCCAATCTACAACATATCATATCAATGACAGTGGCAATCCAAGCATATCAAGCATAGCAGAAAACAGACGAGACAATTGTAAATCCAATATGTATTAGATTGAAATCATAAAGCCCTAGCCATTGAAAAATCTAAAATCAAACTATCACCAATCCCTTTTCCTTTCCCTTTCCCTTTAATGTTGATTGAGAACTTTGATCACTTGAGCTTGCATCCTTTTTTTGCCTTTAGATGTTGTGATCATCAACTTTGAAAAGTCTTTGACAAACAAACAAGACAATGAATAGAAACATAAATTTGTTAATAAATAATAACCATAACTCAAATTCAAACAACACAAAGCACAAGTATTACCTTTATCACATTTGTATAAAACTCAATTTCTTCTGCATTTTCTTCATAGTCTATGTTTGTTTGACGTAGTCGCTTTTTATCCAATTCTGGAGAAATTCGGAGTGAGAGATGATCTAAAGTGATCAATCACTCGGTCTCCGGTGTTAAAACACTCTCACTAGCAACTATTGACACTTGAATAGGCAATACATCTTTTGCTAGCATTGCAAGTGTGGGGTACTTGTTTCCATTCAACTTCCACCGTCTCAAAATGTCAAACATCTCAATCTTGTTAGCTTTCTCTAATGGATCCATGAGATACATATCCACCTCATGTGAAAGCACAACATCTTCCATATCTTCTAGCTCCTTCTCCCAATCATCCATCATCTCATCAAGTATTGAAGGACTTTCGATTGGTGCTAGTCCTTCACATCCTTTTTTTTTCATATGAAGAGCAAGTGCTTGCACTTGATTGAAATTCTAAGAACCAAAAGAAATAGAAAATTTTGACTAAATTAAAGTATGAATTGAATAACCAATCAACTTTATAATAATGAAACAACATTTGAAGAAATTTTTGAACTTGTGATTGCCTGTTTTGAACCCTTTTGTTGATTTTGAGGACCGACAGCTTGTTGAGCATATTCATCACAGAACTCCTTCATTAATGCCCTAATTTCTGTAATTTTTTTCTTTCAATATCCTCTTCATCATACCCCAATTTCTTTTTACACAAGTGTAAAAAGTGTCTCAGCTTGAACCTTAGATCTAGGATGAGAACAACAATAAATATTTGGTTCAAGGACCCAATTGAACCAAAGTACTCATTATATTTTTTTTCATGCTCACAGCCATGTCACATAGCATATTCTCCACATCACTTCCAAATTGCATATGTTTTGGCAAAAACAGCTTATCAATCTCTGCCTCCACAGCAATCACATCATGGACAGTTGTTTGGGATTTCAGATGCTTGCTAGCATTCATCTTAATAGTCACTAAGTAGAAGACTTTTAAAAAAAGTCACAAAAACCTTGGCATTTTCCCAATCTTTCTCACCAGGTGGCCCAACCTTGCCTTTAATCTTTCTTCTGGGATCTACTTCATCATCATCCAACTCCTCATCTCCTATGAAATAAACCAAGTATGCACTGTCATCTTCTTCACCCATCATATCAAATACTTTTTTAAATTTCAAGGCAGGTTCTAACATCAAATATGTATTATTCCATCTAGTAGGCACATCCAGTACAAAAAAACTTTTATCACTTAATTTATCCTTCTCAACACATGCTTTGAAATAATCAAACCTTTGAGGGCTTGATTTTACATACTTCACAACATTTCTAATTAATGTCACACATTTATCCAACCTTTTAAACCTATCTTTAACTATCAAGTTCATAATGTGAGCTAGACACCTTCACATGCACATATTTACCCTCCAAAATAAGTGGAAATTTTGCCATTTCTTCATTTTGCTAACTACCCACTCAACTTCCACCTTGTTAGCCGATGCATTGTCAACTGAAATACACATCAACTTCTCAATTTTCCACTCTACCAAACACTGCTCAATCAACTTCCCTATTTGTTTACCTTGGTGATTAGGAATGATACAAAAGTTCAGGATTCTTTTGTGCATATTCCACTCATCATCCAAAAAATAAGCTGTGAGCACCATGTAGTTCACATTTTGGACACTTGTCCATATATCAATAGTTAAACTGACTCTATGCTTCCTTAGTTGCCCTTTCAAACATTCTTTCATGTCATGATACATTTGTGAGAACTCCCTCACAATAGTTCTTCAAGATGGAACATTAAGTCTTGGTTGTATTTCACTCATCATCCGCCTAAAACCCTCATTCTCAATAGTATTAAAAGGCATCTCATCAATCACTAGAAACTCAACAATGGCTTTCACACTTGCATCATGGTTAAACCCCCTAGCAACTAGCATTCTGCTACCATCATTGGAAGTACCAAGAACCCTCTACTGCAAGTCCATATTTGGTTTATACTTTTTGCATACACTTCTGATGTGTTTAGCAAAAGTCCTAGTGCCACCTCCACTACTATCACATGCAAACACTTAATCACAATATTTACACTTCGCCTTAAGTACATCTACCTCTACCATCTTTTTTTTGACCACCCTCAACTAGAACTTCACGTGATTCTTTTACAATAAATTTGGTGATATGATCCCAAACCCAAGATCTAGGTTGTGTAGTTTTTGGAGCATTTAGTGTTTTTCTTTTTTTAATTAATGGGGAGGGCTTGGGATGAGGCATGGATTTTTGTGGTGTAGGTAGTTGTGCAAGACAAGGTGATGTAGCAGTAGAAGATGTTGGTACTTTACTAGTTTGTTTGGGGGTAGTACTTTCAGACATGGTTACTTTTAACACAGCTACTTTGCTCCTGCAATAAACAAAAATAGTATACTTAAGTATAAACAAACTCATTCAATTCCAACATATGGTAGACAATGGATATTTCAAACTTCTCATGAATAGTCTCAAACAGTCAAACCATTAGGCATTGAATGAGAAAATTAATAGCTTATATCATTTTATGTGAAGGGAAGTGCAGGCAGACATGTATGATGTATCCATGGCTGAAATCAGAAAAAGGTATTGCATTTGATAGCTCAGTCAAGTCACAAAATGGAATGCATTACAATGTTTGATCATTCAATGTAAAATATTAAAATGTACGCCAAATGCATTCCATTTGTTAAAATGCATTACAATATTTATGCTTTAAAATGTATTTAGTAGCAAGAAAAAATGTCTTTGGATTGCATTAAAATGGTTTCCTTATTGATAAGTCAACCAAAACAAATCTAATAATAAACTTGAATACTTAATTAATTATGGATTGCATTAATGGGGTGGTGAATTAGATACCTGAGAATCTGAGATTATTATCCAATTTCTTTAAATACAGCCTCGCTTGGTCTGCTCACAATCCAGGTTTACAAAATAAAAAAATACAAGAAATATGTATAATGTATTAGTTCATACTTTCTACATTACTTCAACAAGAAGTGTTGTATTAGCTTGGTCTGCTCACAATCCAGATCTACAATCAACTTCATCGTGGAACAAAACTAGATTGAAGGGAAACAAAACAATCAATTTATTTTTTGAGATCTTTCACAGAATAGTCAAGTTGAGCAGTACAAGTTTACTTGTTACACTTACATTCTTCTTTTACTTAGTTTCTTCAATGCAAGTATATGAAATAGAAGTATAGAAATGAAATTATTTGTTTCTGATTTGCACAAACAAAATCAACACAACAAATCATCGATTCTTCATGCATCCAAACTTTGTTATAAATATCTCTGTTATAAAATCATCGATTATTTGTTTCTAACTAGCACATATCTCTGTTATAAATACTCCATCAACACATGAATCCAAACTAGCCTTTCGTTATGTGATGATGGCACTGAGATCATGAGCTGAATTTGAGGAAGCAAATCTTCAAAGAACAAAATCAATCGAGTGAGGAGGGTTGGGGTTTATGGCTGTGGGAAGAAGATCTAAGATGAGAGTGAGAGATGATGAGATTTGGGGGTGTTAGGGTTAGAAATCAGATCTGAGACGAGAGTGAGAGAGGACGAGGGTGCTTGTGCGTCGTCGTTGTTGTGCGTCGTCACTCATCGTCGTGCTCTGTCTGTTGTGGAGAATGAGATCGAGGTGGTCTGGTGGGTGGCTGGATGAAGTGGAGACCGAGAATGAGAAGAATGATGGGAGGAAGGATTTCTCATTTGGTGGGGGTGTTACTGTGTTAGGGTTAGAAACTCATTTTTTTTCTACCCAATCCCATTAAGGCACGTGTAAAGAGGTATATGTAATCGGATCGGAACCGAACCATTTTAAATGAAAAATTTAGGAACCGGAACCGAACCGTTTAGAACGGTTCCATAACCGAATCGAATCGTTTCATAATTTAAAAAATAAAAACCGAACCGTCTGGAGTAAAACGGTCTGGTTCGGTTTGGATTTGTGGTTCCTCAACCCGTTTGCCCACCACTAGATGTAATAATGGATAATTCTGGTTAGCTTTTTGGTTTGGAGCTAACCCTAATGTACGTGCATAACCATGTGGTTTCTCAGTTTTATACTGTTATTCTTTATTTGTTTCTTACTCAACACTCTTGTTGTGTCCCGAATTTTGTAGCTGGCTCTAGAGGAGAGCAAAAGCTATAGAGATAGGAGCGTTTTCATTGTTTTGGTTCCATATATAGCAGTTGTATATAAAAAGTGCAAGAACAACCAAAGAAGGAAAAACCTGCAGAAACTGAAACCGAAGTCTCAGCTAATGCCTGATTAAAGTGGTTTATCTTCGCGAAAAGATTTTTCAATAAAAAAGAGTGCAGACGGTCCTCATTTGAATTCCATTTATGGATGGAGATACAAATAATCTGTGTACAGATTGTTGTATAGAGTCCCCCTCCCAATATTGTATAATTGTTCATTGTGACAGAGGAAGTCTTCACCAATTTCTAGCAGAACTCGATAGCCATTTTAAAGCTCATCCCATGCAACCTTCTGTTATCATCTGAACATTTATTTGGGTAAACAACCAGAACTAACTGGTAAAGTTCTCTTTGGCACGACTATTAATATCTATAAACTCAATTTTTTATGGCCTAGCATCTGACTGTTTTAGGCACCTTCTTTCCATCTCAACCATGCCGCTTGTGTCAAAATATGGAATTCAGGGTATTTGTTTGAATGCGCCTTAAGGTACCTTCTCATATTTTTATTAATATTGAAAATTACGACACACTACACCAAATTGTCACTTTTGTAACAACTCTCAAAACAATATCACTTTTGAGATGTTTCAATCCACCAAACAATTTCAAGTCAAAACTAAATTTAGTCAAAAAAATGAAAAAATAATAACAAAAAAAATGATACAATAAGTTGGATCATCATGAATAGTATCACTTTTATAACCATACTCTTCATGGTGATACAATTATTGTATCATTTTGTTTGTGAAAAATGTGTAAAATTGTTAGGTTGATTGTTACACTTCAAAAGTGATACAGTTTTGGGATTGTTACAAAAATACAAATTGGTGCAGTGACATGAAATGCATTGAATTTTTTTAAATGCATATTTTAAAAACTTAAGTATTTGTATTGATCATTAGTTTTGTCTAAGAAATATATATCTTTTTACAAAATAATAGATTGTACAATGAATCATGTTCCACTCTAGGAATTAATAGATATTTGTGGATAATAAAAATAATATAAAATCCTTTAATACAGAAAATATATTTTAAAATAGATATAAATGATAAATTAATAGATATTTGTGGATGAAAGTAATGAGAATTTCTCTAATATAGAAAAATATATTTTGAAATGGAAACGAATATGTCATGCATTTGATCATATCATCAAATTAAGACCAAATTCAATTTATTTTACTGGGTAACCGCTTTTAATGCCATAAATACACTCGATACTAGTTGCTCTACTGCCTATTTGCAGTTGATCTCTTAAGATTATACGCGAGGAAGAATGGACACTCTCAACATTTCTACTGCTGCATCAAGAATTTTTCTGGTGGTTTTGGCACTCATGCTTTGGATCCTCACTACAAAAAAAAAAAAGAATGTTCATCCAATTTTTATGTGGGAGTCTCGGTGAGAGTGAACATGCATGTTTACAACAAATTTATCTTTGATAATGGTAATATTTATGTCACACTTCATTTTGGTCTGTAAATAAATTGGTTTTTGTTGGAACGAACCATCCCTTTCCATCCCGTTTATTTGGGATCGGAATGGGATAGAACTCATCTCGACATCATCCTATCCCAAACGGGTTTGGGACGGGATTAAGATTCTTTATTTGTTGATAAATTATTTTGACAATTTATAACATAATAAACACAAACTATAACATATTACAGCATGTAACACAATAACATATTTCAACAAAAGATAATAAACACAATCTCTAGCATAATAAACATAGTAATGTGTAACATATATAAAAAAAATAATAATAAAATAAAAAACTTCATTCTGACTTCATTCACAGTTCATTAATTCATTATGATTTCATTCACAAACATAACAAGATAATACACAACCTGTAACATAATAAACTTCATTCTGTAACACAATAATACACAACTTGTAACTTATGCCCAAACTATATATAGGCATCCAACAATTGCAATTCTGAAATAAATATATAAATAAATATTAAAATTATTAATAATAAATATTATAAAATCAGTACGAAACAAGATTGGCGGAATTGAAAATCTTCATCCCATCCCATCCGATTCTAGATTGGGATGAGATTAATCAATCCTAATAAGACCCAAAAAAATCGAAACGAGATCGGGATCACGAGATGGAATGCCCACCCCTATGTTATTGTCTTCATGATGATATTCTCATATATTCTACTCTTTATTATTATTATTATTATTATTATTATTATTATTATTTTTTTTTTTTTTTATTTTTTTATTTTAACTTTTCGTTGGAATACTGAAAAAGAAGAGTAGACCCACTTACTTTGCATTCACAAACATGAATGCCCCTTTCTGGAATGGGGGCGCATTACACACCTTCCTTTCCCAAAATGCGACAGATTTTTGACATGTTTTCATGTGTTTGTGTTATATCGATCACATTGCTTGATCTCACAAGGTAATTCATATCCAAATAATTAAGGAAGATTGTCTAACACAGTTCAAATGAATCTTACCATGATCGATCGGTCTCCAAAGAAGAAATAAATATATCTAAACTCTTGATCCACATTTTGTAGAAGATCCACTATAATCAAATATCAACAATTCAGGTCAATTGCTTATGGTGAGAATTTCTCATGGGATTCTAAATATATTTCAATTGAGGGAATTTCGAACATTATGCTCTCTATGGAAAGATATATATATTTATATATTACAAAATAAGAGATTGTACAATGAATCATGTTCCATTCTAGGAATTAATATATATTTGTGGATAATAAAAATAACAGAAAATCTTTTAATACAGAAACATATATTTTAAAATCGAAACATATGATAAATTAATAGATATTTTGGATGAAAGTAATGAGAATTTCTCTATATAGAAAAATATATATTTTTTGAAATAGAAACAAATATGTGATGCATTTGATTATATCATCAAATTAAGACCAAATTCAATTCATTTTTATGACATAAATACTTGCCACAGTAGTTGCTCTACTGCCTATATAACATGCAATTGATTGATCTCTTGGGTGTATATGTGAGGAAGAATGGAAAGTGTCAACATTTCTTTTACTACATCTAGAATTTTTGTGGTGGGTGTGGCACTCATGTTTTCATCCTTTCGTCCAATTTTAATGTGAGGGTCTCGGCAAGAGTGCACGTGCATGTTACCAACAATTTGACTAGCCATACGATGTTGTACATCCACTGTATATCATCTGACGGCAAAAATGATCCAGGTGAGAAGACAATTCTTTATGGTGAGGATTACACATGGGATTTTAAACCTGATAAAATATTTTACTCAAATAAATTTCTGTGCGACATGAAGTGGCTTGACGATGATAGTGTTTGGATTCAAGGAAAATATATGATATATAATGCTCACAGAGACTATAACCATTGTGGGTCGAAATGTGTGTGGGCGGCTCAATATGATGGATTGTATCTTTTTTGGAATGATGTTCAGGCAAGTATAAAGTTGTTCTCTTGGGTCTAGGTGTTCATGGACTTTTTAATATTTGTTTTTGATAATGGTAATGTATGTGTCACATTTTATTTTATTATTATAAATAAAATATTTTGTTCAAAATGTTATTGTCATCGTGATGATATTCTCATATATTCTTTTTTTTACTATGCGTTCGAACATTGAGGAAGATGATTAGACCCCACTCACTTTGCACTACAAGACATGAATGCCACTTTCACAATTTACATACACAAAACAACATGGATTTACGATATGTGTTTATGTTCTTTCACATTGCTCGTTCTCACAAGACAATTCATAAAAATAAACAAGATTATTAACATGGTTCAAACGATTTGATCGGTCTCAGAACAAGAAATAAATAAATCTAAATTCTCGTTCCATAATTTTTTTGAAGATCCACTATAAATCAAATGTCAACTATCCAAGTGAGAAGTCAATTGCTAATGGTGAGAATTATTCATGGGATTTTAAAATTAACTTTCTATCAAAAAATTATAAAAAAAAATGTAGCTCACTAACGATTGAGTTTGGATCAATGGCAATTATGTGATATATTATGCCCTAAGGGACGAGGATTATTATTGCGGATTTCCGGATTGTCTTTGGTACACTCAATACGGGGATGGATGGAATATATCTTATTGTGAAAGACAAACGAGAGAAACATAAAAATGTTTTCTTGGGTCCAGTGTTTCCATAAGGGATAGACACATTCAAGCATGCAGTCATGTTTAAAAGTAAATTGTGCCCTCTTCCTACAAATAAACCCTTAACTCCTCAATCACAAGAATGAGCTTATAAGACTTTAATTTCACGAGTAATTCTACCTGTCGAGGGAATTGGCGAGGGAGGCTCCTGCGCACGTGCAAGAGCTTTGAAAAAAAAAAAAAAAAGGAGGAGGGAAATGAATTTGGTATTAAAATTAACTTTCTATCAAATTTTTTTTTTTTAAAACATGTAGCTGATTGACGATTGAGTTTGGATCAATGGCAATTATGTGATATATTATGCCCTAAGGGACGAGGATTATTATTGCGGATTGTCTTTGGTACACTCAATACGGGGATGGATGAAATATATCTTAGGGTGTGTTTGGTTGCATGAAATTCTATGCTATGGAAATTCATGAGGCGACCTCTACATTTTAGACTAAATTGATACATCACTCCACATTCATCATTTGATTTTGTGATCAATGGTGGGAATAGAAGTCTCATGAACATGAGAATCCCACTCCTTGGTCTCCCAAGGCATGTGATTCAAATGTTCATGGGACTTTTATTCCCACCATTGATCACAAAATCAAATGGTAGATGTGGAATGATACATCAATTTAGCCTAAAATATAAGGG
Organism: Berberis thunbergii; assembly: GCA_003290165.1. Lineage (NCBI taxonomy): Eukaryota > Viridiplantae > Streptophyta > Magnoliopsida > Ranunculales > Berberidaceae > Berberis > Berberis thunbergii. The sequence goes on from QNQO01001260.1 coordinate 129,744, forward strand.
GTCCCTCATGAATTCTCATGACATAGGATTCCATGCAACCAAACACACCTTTATTGCGAAAGACAAACAAGATAAACAAAAAAATGTTTTCTTGGGTCCAGTGTTTCCATAAGGGATAGACACATTTAAGCATGCTGTCTTGTTTAAAAGTAAATTGTACCCTCTTCCTACAAATAAACCCTTCGCTCCTCAATCACAAGAATGGGCTTATAAGACTTTAATTTCACACTGAGTTCATTTTACAGTTTTTTGTCAGGTTTCAAGGTTCCCTAACACTGTTTGTTTGGATCGACATGCATAATTTTGTATACGTATGACCAGATGTGAGATTGTACTAACTGTGAAAGATTTTATATGCATTTCCTTTTCATTAGAGAGATAATAAAAAAAAAATTACATGCAGGCACGGATCTACGTGGGTCAAGTGGGACATTTACCCCACTGAAACTTTCGAATTTTTTTGGTTGTTTGCACTTTGCTGACCACGCCATCCCGTCTTACCCCTTCTTCTCTCTAAGTTTTCTGCAACACCAAAAATCGACTCGATTCCACCCCTTTCTTTTTTCTACTCCATCTATCTGTTTAATACGAGACAGACAACTACCCTGCCTCCTCCTCTCTTCCTCTCCCTCCCTTTCTGATTGATTTATTTATATTTTCCACCATTGCCACTAGCCACTAGCAACCCCAACTTTTCTCGTCTACTTTAAGGAAGAAAAATTTTCTCAAGTATTTTTCAAGATGAATTTGTATATCGATGTCTAGTTTTGTATTTTATTTATAGGATTTTTCTGTAGATACATGAAAATTTTGACACTTTAATTTTTCTCAATATACATATTTGTATCTCGAGGTTCATGAGTAAGTTATTGTTTGAAGAGCATCTTGGTTATTAACGTGAGCCGCACATTGGTTGCTAATCCTGAGGGAGGCTGCAACAATTGTTAATGTTGGGGGTAACTTTTAATAGTTATTTTTTATAGAGGACAAATTGCAAATAACCCAGTTTTTTTTGTAAACATATAATTTCATTGAAATTAATTTTTGCCTCTTAACTTTATATACCAATTTGATTTGTCCACCATATATTTATCTTTTGTACTCTGATAGAGTAGTTTGTTGGATCTATTTTCTCTCTCATAGATTAAATGGAGTTTTGCTTAGCAATTGGTGTTTTATTTTTGTAATGTTCAAATTAAAAAAAATTATGTTAAAGTAATTAATTATTATATTATTATTAATTAACTATTATTTGTCACTTCGCCCCCCTTCAAAAAAAATCCTTGTTCTGTGACTCATTACATGATGAAGCTAAGGAGAAAAAAAAAACTAAAAAAATAAGCAGGAAAACTGTGTCATGAGACAAGGCAATTTACACCTGGTTAAGCTAAGGAGGGTTACGCGTAACTTTGTTGCTAAAGATGAAAGATCTCTGGGTGTTATTCGCTACGCACTCAGTGTCAGGAAGGTGTTTCCAAATCTAGATTGGATGTTCTACACTTTGTTTCAGTTGTATTATATGGGTCCTTAAGCAGTTTTTCCTCTACCTGCTTAAAAAAACACCAATGAGACACTACAAAAAAAATGCTTAATAACTACAAATACTAGAAACGGTAGTTTGATTCCGTCTCTAATTAAAGTCGCTAATGCTTTTGGTATAATCATAAAAATTGTGCTTGTGACGGGAAAATCATCGCTAAATTCAGAACAAACCGTAGCTAATTAAATCATTTGCGACGACATATTAGTTGTCGCTAAGTTTTACAAATAAAAACTGGTTGCTACGGTATAAGCCGTCTCCACTACATAAAAATTGTGCTTGTGACGGAAAAATCGTGGCTAAATTCAGAAAAAAAATCGTAGCTAATTCAAACGTTATCCACGGTATATTAGCTTTCGCTAAGTTTTAACAAATAAAAATTGGTAGCTACAGTATAAGCCATCCCTAATAGATTTTTTCGAAAATATATACACAAAAACATTTAGCCACGGTATATTAGTTATCGTTAAGTTTTAAAATAAAATTAGTAGCTACGGTATAAGCCGTCCCTAATGGATTTAAAAAAAAAAAAAAAAAATATATATATATATATATATTATATATTATATATATATATATATATATACACAAAAAACATTTAGCCACGGTATATTGGCTGCCACTAAGTTTTACATATAAAAATTGGTAGTTACGGTATAAGCCGTCCCTAATGGATTATTTTGAAAAATAAAATATATATATATATATATATATATACAACATTTAGCTATTGTTGCTAAGTTTTATAAATAAAAATGGTAGCTACGGTTATAAGCCATCCCTAATGGATTTTTTGAAAAAAAAATATATATACACTAAAAAAAAACAGAACTTTGGGCGCGAATAGGATAAAGAAAGAGGTCGAAGGAGAAACCGAGATACAGAGGGAGATCGAGGAGAGAGAGACCACACAAGGGAGAGGGAGGACGCAGGGAGAAAGAAGAAGAAGAAGAAGAAATAAAGAAAGATGAGTCGTCCCTTCCCTCTCCCATACTTTCTAGATTGAAGCTTGAAGAAGCCCTTTCTCCCAATGTTCTCCTCCTCCTCCTCCACATTTCTTCTAATGTTTTGCTTGATCATTTGGTCGATATTTTGATTTTTTTGTGATATTTTGATATCATTGTTCTTATGCAATCTGACTCCATAAGAAATTTTTAGTTGTTATTTGTGTGAATGGAGAGATTTCGTCTCGATTTAGGTATTGTTGATTTGTGTCTTGAGGATCTTAAGATCAAGATTTCAATTGCTTTTTGTTAGGTTTTGAAAAATATACGCTCATCTTTCAATCTGTATTGTTGTTTTCCCCATCAAATATCATCCAGAATCACTATATTACTGCCCGATTTTTCTTTTGTGACCTCTTCTGGTTGGTGAGTGTTGTTCATGAATGTCACAAGAAAATTTCCAGGGGTTTCCAATTAGGGGTATAAGACAGAATCAAGAAATAGGGAATCGAGGAGTAACTAGGTCTCCAAGTTGGTTGACGGCTTCGTTAGTCCCAAATTTGGTGCATCAACACCATGTTTTTCCCACCATTTCTTCTAAAGCATTCTTTAAAAAATTCTCTCAGTTATTTTTCCAACATTTTTATCTTGAACTTCACTTTTGTGTTTTGAGTACATCAACATCATGTTTTGTACACGATTCATGATGGAGATAGTAAACAAACAATCCCCAATTACTTGTGAAATGAAAGGTACCTCACTACTGATGATGTGTATGAATAGAGCAATCTTGATATCAGACCCATTTCTTTTTGGGTTTAGAGATTGACAATATGGTTTCAAAATAATGCTCAGAACACAATTGTGTTGGTTTAATTAAGTGTTTTAAATAGGCATGCATGTGTTTGATAAATTACCTGTGAGAATATGCCAATGTGGTTTGAGATTGTCAAAATGTAGGAGGTTGGGTGGGAGCATCTAATAACGCATAAATCATTATTTTGAGTTTGGGCTTAGAGTTTATTGGAGTTATGGAGTATGGATTAATCGCTTACTTTTAATGTTTTTAGTTTTTCCCCCAATCATTGGATTACAATTGTGTCATTTTTTTAAAGACATTCTTAGATAGATATTTAATTGGTGGAGTTGCAAAAGTAATTTTGGCGAGTCCATCAATGGCAGCCAATGTGTTAGCCAATCTATTTGAGTCTCTATAAATATGCACTATGGAAAAGTATGCTCTATGGAAAAGTTAATGACATCAAAGATTCTTAATTTAATCAAGAGTGGAGGAGACTAGCCACGAGTTTTTTTTTTTTTTTTTTTTTTATCTTCAACAAGACTATGGTAGTGGGGTTTTTTTTGGGTGAATTTGTTTTGAAGATGGGTGTTACTTGTGCAAATTAAATGTCAGAGAAGAGTGGCTTTTATTTTGGTGTGAATCAATGAAGCCATTTTGCTAGATTGCTTTGTTTATCTAGTGTGTGTAAGGTTTTGTTAAACTTGAAGCTGGTAGGCCATATAGTATGGAGTTCAAAACGATACCAAGAGAAATATTCCTTCTTTTAGTGTTAATGATAATATTCATCATGACTAAAGGAACAAAGCGATTGGGAATCTGTATATAGGGAGTATGACCAAGCAATGAACAAAAAAGACAGTAACTGAAGTACATTGGTCTACAATTTTTTTTACTGATTGGTGTGTTTTAATATGGTTGTCTCTTTCCAAATAGTTATGAAACTCAGTTGGAGTCATTAATCAAATAATGCCTTTCCTTCTTTCAACTGTGTGAAACGTTCACCTTATTTTGTGAGAAACTTATGCCAATCAAGCTCCCTTCACATACAACAAATTTACTGATATCTGATTATTCATGGAAGTTCATTGAATGTATTTCTTTTCTTCGATCATTGAAGTCATTGCTTTACGTCTAGAAATTAAATCTTTTGTTGGACTAACATAAAGAAGATTTGGTAAATGCCTGTCTATGTTAATTCTTACTATATTGTCTTCTTTGACATAAATGCAGCTTGATCCAGCTATGAGGGAAGCGTTTAATGTAGCATATGACAACATCATTGCATTCCATATGGCCCAAAAGAACGCTGAGAGAATTGTTGAAAACATGAAAGTAAGTAGCGATTAGTCACTTATTCTCTGTTTATGAATTAATGTGGGTATTGGATTGCATAAGATTGGTTTAATAAGTAGTCATGTGCTTGAATGAAAGGCATGTGATTGAAAATTAACTCATAATAGCTTTTGCTTAAATTTGAGTAGGGAGTTAGATGCAAACGGGTGATTAAGTATATTGGTTCAGTTGGTATTTATGTTCCAAGAGGAACAAGAGTTTTACCTTCAACGGTCTTGATGCTTTCAGGGGTATCTAATCAAATTCTGTTTTACTTTGTTTCTATTCTGGTATTGGTATGAAAAACAAGGAGAGTGCAATACTCTTCTATGAAATATTGGTATGACTTTTTACTTCTCATGCAACATGCTTTTTCATAGGACTCTTTTGTGCATTGTACATATTTAAGCCAACATAATTTCTTGTTGTGTATAGCTGAGTGCATATTTCCTTGCAAAAACAACCAGTGACCTACCAATGGATATCTTCTTGCAAGTATTGTTCCTTTTGTAAGCACACAAAACTCTCAATTATATGATATGCAGCTTGCCTGATTGTTTGTGACTAGTAGCATGGGTTAGATCATATAAGAATCGGTACGTATGTATACATAGGATATTGTTCGTACAAACAATTATGTGATATGCAGGTTGCTTGATTGTTTGTGACTAGTAGCATGTGTTAGATCATATAGGAATTGGTACATATATATACATAGGATATTGTTCTTACAATAAACACTCTAGTAACACACTTGCATTACCAATATCAGCATTTTTGGTTGATGTTTATATATTTATGTGGTTATTCTTGGTGTTGTTGTTGCAGCTTGGAGTATTGGTGCATGATGGTGGTAATTCTGTTGGTAGGAATTTTCAAAAACCCAAAAATAGTTGTGGATGTTGCCCGTCAAATTCTTACTTTACAGACTGCTCATTTAGTTCGTATTTATGAATTTGATGTAAGAACCAGCCCATTAAGAGCTTTATTAGATTATCTGATACCAAATCTCAGTCTTTCACAGATACACATACTAGTTATGCAAAATACCCTGTCACAACATTTTCTAACACAGGGAAAGTAAGAGGTTGATTGCCCCTTCTTAGTGCACTTAGGGATGTAGGCAGACATGGCCAAAGGCTTCACATTGTAGATTCAAAATATTACTCAATCCATAAAGTGCCAAAGGCTTCACATTGTAGATTCAAAACAAAGTTTAAGGGCGTACATAATTACTTATATGTTAATATTTGCTTAAACAAATGCAGAATGTATTGGAAAAGTCAAGTTCGACCTTTTATGCAATCACGCTGCTGGCTTCAGGACAAAGCTCCACCATAACGGGTACCTACACATGACAATATATTATGCAGGTTTGTGAAGATGATAACCAAGCTCTGTCTTTGTGTCATGCACTTTTACTATGTAGTCAATGCGAATTATCGAAGTTGCATAACCTTGTCGTTCACATGTTCTGCATGGGTTTTTGGACCTTAAAATGAATAAGTGGCTTAGGAACTTAATGAATCAGTGTATCGCAATTACACCCAGCCTCATTATTTTTATCATTGAACGAAGAAGCCATGAATGAAGAGGATGGAAGTAACACTGAGGTCACCCATTCCACATCAGAAAACACCGAGTCAAGAAGGGAATCAAGTAAGCAAGATAACAACAATAATGAAGATAGAGTATAAAGTTGTTTGGGATTGTATTTTTTGTGATGGACAAGTTATTGATTATATGAACAAGGTTAGTGTATTAGTCATCATTTACGGTGAAAGTTAATATAATTGTATTCAAGTTTGAAATGTTTCTTTTAAATGACAAAAAAAAAGGCAATGAGAAATCTGAAAATTAATAGAAAGAACTAATTCCATTAAAAAAACGAATTTTCATTAGAAATTTTTTTAGCTACAACAAGTTAGTGTTAGCAACAGCAAATGTCGTCGCTAAATTTGCAACTTAGCAACAGTTTGAAGCAGTCACCAAATTTGCAACTTAGCAACGGTTTGAAGTCATCTCTGTTTTTTCAATTTGCGCCGGCCTTAGCTACGATTATAAACCGTTGCCAGTTAGCTACAGAATAGTAGACCGTTGCTGTTATACTGCAGCGACAAATGAAATAGCTACAGTATTGCGACAATCGTTAAGTTGTTGATGATTCATTTTAGCTACGATTTTTTGATAATTAGCAATGGTAAAATGTCGTTGCTGTATTTACTTTTTTTTGGAGTGAGGTCAATTTAAACTTCACAAAAACATGTGTGTTTGTCTGAGGCAATGTGAAAACAAATATTACTCAACTTCGAGCTTTTCCTTATGTTTGGCAAAGAGTTTCAACAAGAGCGATTTATAATGCATGCAACTTCTTATCATGTGTTGGTTGCATTGTAGCCATGAAATCAATAGGAAATGTTTTGGTAAACTTACTGCAACATGTGCCACTCACCTAACTACCATTAAGTAGGGTTATTTATCTTTTAGCCTCCACTAGCTTAGGTGAAACTCTATTTGGGAGCCATTTATTCTTGAAATATTGTATAACATTGTGTATTGACTAAGTCAATGTTTTTTACTACTGAAAAATATTACAATCTTTTAAATGTCTGAAATACTCTCACGTGATTGGCACGTGTGGGTTATGTTGCCCATATAACCCTAAACACCAAACTTGTTCAATTCAACTGAGGGAGAGAAGCAAATCTGAGGGAAATCGTTGCGAAAGGAGAGAGGGAGAAAGGGGTTGTTCGCTGATTGAGGGAGAGTAGGAGATAGGGGCTCTTCATCAATTAAGGGAGACAGGGAGAGCTGAGCTTGGATTGAGCTCAACTCAGCTTGTGCCTTCGACTATAACTCACCTTCGGTTGCGACTCACCATCAACTGCCAAGCTTGACACTAAACTAGATATTGATATTCTCGAAGAACCAACAGTGGTTGAACCATCAGTGCATGAATAGTTAGTGAGTGCAAGTCAGGCTGAACCATCATTGACTAGACCAAAACCTATTCTACCAAGGGATTTTGCTCCATTCATCGGTATGGAAGATGAAAATGATGAAGTACCACAACCATTGCCATTGACTAATTTTTAAGTTATACTTGTGAATATTGACCAACTGGATGTTGAAAATCACTGACAGTGATGATGCTGGTAGGAGAAAAACAGTGAAGAGATCACATGTGAATGATGTTGGGAAGGATGTTGAAGGAGCAGTTGAAATAGATGAAGATGATGAGGATGAGGATTATGAGTTGAGTGATGAAAATGAAGAAAATTTCTGAAGATGAGGTTGACCTAGTAGAAAAGGAAGATGATGAGTTCATGCCATTTGCAAGAGGAACTTCATGCATGAATGAAGATGAAGAGAATAAAATGGATATGCTTCAGAATTATATGAGAAGATGAAATGGGATACCATGAAGCAGTGTAGGCAATGGATGAGAAAGTATGTAATCATCAACAGGTCTGGATACAAACAATCCAAGATTGACAACTTGAAGATTGATCTGAGGTGCAAAGATCATACCTGCACTGGTCTCCACCCTTAACCAGTGTGTTAAGTATACTGTTAACCATTCTAAATGGACAATACGTGGAGACCAACCTACGGCACGAGGCTGCCATTATGCCGCTCTGAAACAGATAGAATGCTCCCAGATTCAACTACGTCTTGTAGAGTAGCCTAAATCTGTGCCAGGCTAAATGCCGGTAGAGGCATCACTTTTGAGCAGTACAAGAGCAATAAGCTCTTTCGCCAAGCAAGACGAAAAGGCAATGGCAAGCAGGAACACATCCCTCCGACACTCTGTCAGTGAGGAGATCTACCCCTCTATAAGGTTTCTCTTCAGTGACCTATGTAATGCCTCGACAATCCGCTAAATGATCCGCGAGAGAAACCCGAATTCACTTCAAGGCCAGGATCAATTTCTCTTCGTCGATAGTTAGTTTGTTTTAAGTCATTTGTTTCCCTTTCATTAGTCAATATTGAGTTTTAGTTCTTAAAAAACTTATGTGATTCGCAATCATTTAAGAAGTAAAGGAAAAATTACAAAAACAAACTCTATTGTTATTGGAAAGATGTAACAACAAGCAACTTGAGACAAATACAAAAGACTACATGCTACAAGTATCTGAATATAGTAAAAGAAGCATCCGAAAAAACTTGCTATCTGAAATAGGGTAAATCACGCTCCAATCAAGGAGTTTAATGATTTCTTTCTTCACAACTTCCATCATAGGGGGGTTTAGGCGGCGTTAAGCTTCTCTAGCACCTTCCTCAAGAAGTATAGGGTGCATACAAGCGGTAGGGCTAATATTCTTTATGTCTACGAATGTCCTCCCAATTGTAGTCTTGTATTCCTTCAAAACTCGAATAAGCTTTTCCTCCTCTAAATTTGTGAGTGATGATGATATGATGACAGACAATGTCTCATCATCTCCCAAATACGCGTACTTCAAATGATCCGGTAACGGTTTAAGCTCAAGTGTAGGTGCATGAATCACAGAAGGTGAAATTTTATAGTAGATGAGGGAATAATAATTGGGGGAGGTAACTCACTAACAATTTGTGGCATTGACTCAAAGGTTGCCACAGTCTCAATGATCTCCTCCCTCATGTTATCGGCTTAGATCTTCATATTGTCACAAAGGACTCCATTTCTCTCATATCTGGCGTCAGTAGTAATGGTGATTTCAAGTTCATAACGTCAAGAAATTCTTGGGACAAAATATCCACCACGTCAATAGAAAAACAAGAATGATTATCAACAAGGTACCTCATGGCTTCAAAGATGTTGAAGCCAATCACATCACCATCAAATTCCATTGCTAGTTTCCCTGCATGCACATCAATATTTGTTCTTGCAATTTTCATGAAGGGGCGCCCTAAAATAAGAGGCAAAGGTGTTGACAATGCCGAATCTTCCATTTCAAGCACATAGAAATCTGCTGGGAAGATCAAATGATTAACCTGCACCAACACATCTTCCAACAAACCTCGATTCATAGAACGATAAACAGAATATGGCATTAGAGCGGTCAGCCAATTAAATAATTACACCATCATTTTTTAGTTCCCCAAGATTCATAGAATGATAAACAAAATATGGCATAACACTAATTGAGGCACCTAAGTCTAACATTGCATTGTCAATTTTAGTATTACCGATAACACAAGGGATAGTGAAACTACATGGATCCTTACACTTTGGTGGCAATTTCCTTTGAAGAACTGCGGAGACATTCTCACTTACCTTGACTACCTCTCCACCTTGAAGTCGTCTCTTTGTTGTGCAAAGCTCCTTCAAAAATTTGCATACTTAGGCATTTGCTTAATAGCATCAAGAAGCGGAATATTGACTTGGATTTTTCAGAAAGTTTCCAAAATTTCCTTATCATGTTCATCTTTTCTAGATTTGGCAAACCTACCTGCAAAAGGCACAAAAAGTGGAACAAGATTAGCAGAAACTGAATTTGGAATGCTCACCTTCTTACCTTGGAGCTCTGTTTCAATGATGACTGGATTATCCTTCTGTAACTCAGCTTTCTTATTTCGACTCTGTTCAAGGACTATTGGTTCATTCTCAATTTGCCTACCACTCCTCAATGTAATTTCTTTCACAGTTTCAAACCTGCCCTTCGGATTTGGAGTGGTAGAACTAGGAAGTTTTCCTTGCTCGCGAATATGTCCAATAAACTCAGCTATTTGTCCCATCTGTAGCTTCAAATCTGTTATATATTTTTCTTGGTTCTGCTGAGAAATATTTAATGATTTCAGAATCTCATCATAATTAAGGGGCATACCTGAATTGTGCTGAGGTGGTTCAGGTGGTCCTTGAAAGAAACCAGGGGGTGGCCGATTCGAAGCTTGTTGTTGAGGTTGTTCTGAATTTCTCCATCCAAAACTGGGGTGATTTCTCCAACCTTCATAATAGGTGTTCGAATAAGGATTATTCCTATAGTGATTTTTCCCCTTAAAACCTACTGCATTGACATTTTCCCAACTGCTATTCTCAATCAGTTGAGGACATTAATCAGATGGATGTCTTGGCTTTGTACACACTCCACAAACTTGTGCAACTCCTAGCATATTCGGCTTCCCTAGGGGTTGAGTCACAAGTGATGTAAGATTAGCCATTTGAGCTTCCAAACTAGAATTAGTACTTACCTCATTGACTTGGCGTGAAGGCTCTCTAATTCCTTCATACTGCTGGGTATTTAAGGCTCGGTTTGCAATCAAAGTTTTTGCTGCTACTGGAGTTTTATCAACCAAAGCTCCTCTTGCCACTGCATCTAACATCTGTCGCTCAAGAGGAAGCAATCCCTCATAAAAGTATTGAATCAAGAGCTCGTCCTTCATCTGATGCTGCGGGCATGATGCTATGAGAGTTTTGAAACGCTCATAGTAAGCCGGATATGATTCTCCTGGACCTTGCTGTATGCCACTGATTTTCTTCCTCAACAATATGATTTGGAAGTTGGGAAGAATTTATCTAGAAACACCTTCTTCATGCTCTCCCAAGAATATACTGTTCCGGAAGGTAGTTCATAGAGCCAGTCCTTAGCACTATCAGCAAGAGAAAAAAGGAATGCTCTCAACTTTAGGATGTTTTCATCCACATTTATTGGCGTCATATTGGAGCATACAACTTCAAATTCCTTTAAATGTTTATTAGGATCCTCCATAGAAAGACCATGATACTTCGGAATATGATGAAGTAGGCTAGATTTCAGCTCGAATGACTCAGTCTTGCCCTGCGCGGCTAATGGATACTGAATGCAGAAGGGTGCGGCATTGTCTAAGGTGGATGCCGAAAGTTCTTTAATAGATCTATTGTCTCCCATGTCCACTACACCAAAAGGCCTGATTAGCTACACAGAGGTGGCCACGGCTCTAAATCGTTGGTGTATTTGCCACGGCTCTAAATCGTTGCTATAATGGCCAACGGCTTAAAACCGTAGCTAAAAAAGGCTTGGCCACGATTTTAAACCGTTGGTGTGTTTGCCACGGCTAAAAACCGTGGCTATAGTGCCCAACGGCTTAAAACCGTTGCTACATTGCACGTGAATGTGTGGAGAAGTCTGTTTGTTTTCTGGGCGAAAAAAAATTTTGGTTCCCGCTTTGAGTTCCCGCTCCTTCTCCCCCCAACTCTCGCGAGCGGGAGGGCGACCTCGCGTTTTTGGCTCACGATTTCATCTCCTCCCTCAAACCCAACTCTCCTTCACACAAACGCAGCTCTCCCACCTCGCCTCTCATCTCGCAGTCACCTCGCCTCGCCTGATTTCTATCGCTCTTCTCTCACCATCACCTCTCCTCTAGCCGTCACCTCGCCTCGCCTCGCCTGATTTCTATGCACAAGAGCATAGTGTTTGTATTTGATGATTTGTTAAATCTTTGATGAGTTTTATCTTCTGATCTAGGGTTTTGGAGGTTTGGGGTTTACTGATTCTACTAAGTTGGGTGCTTCAGGAGTTGGGATTGAAAACTTTGAAGAAGTTGGTCCATTGGATACGGATTTGAAGGCCAGAAATTCAACTTGGTTGCAAAAAATTGATCTCTTGTTTGTGGTAAGTGCATTCAATTTACTGATTCTCTATTTTTTTTGTTTTCCTTTCACGATGGGTGTGTTTGTGTTGATTTGTTATATTTTGTGGTGTTTATTTGTGTTTCAAGTGTACCCATGCTTATATTTGTTGGATTTGTGATGGGTTTTTTGAAAATAGAGATCTGGGTATTGAAAAATAGTTTAGATGAAGTCAATTGTCTATGCAAGCAATCAATGTCTGTGTGTGTATGTGATCTTCACTGTGACATTGGTATGTATTTCTTTTGATCTAATGGACTCAGTTCTGAAGGAAGTTGAAGTCAATGAAGTATGTAGCTACTTTGAATCATTTTGCTATTTCAATCTTGATTTGGGAATTTTGATGGATGTTGATTCGATATTGAAGTTGGTTTTAGATAAGAATCAAGAATAATATTAGAAAGTCATTTGATGAAATGGCCGAGGACAAGTCAGTCTAAATGAAATAGGATAACAGAATAGAAATAAGATTAATAGGAACAAATTACAGTAGTTCCCTTAGGAGCTTTCTTACCTGTGCACTCAATATCTATTTGTGTCTATAATCTTCATTGTGGCATTGGTATATGTTTTTTCTGATCTATAGACTCTGTTTTGATAATCACTGAAGTATGGAACTGCTTTGAATCACTTTGCCAAATCTTGATTTGGGAAACTCGATAGAAATGATTTGATGTTGAAGTTGGTTTTGAATAAGAAGAATCGAGAATGACATTAGGAAGGTGTTTCATGAAATGGGTCTAGGAGTACTATCAGTGTGACAAATGAAAGGAGATCACATAAACTTCGAAGTGTATCCTGAATAAAATAGAATAATAGAAATATGATTAATGTGAACAAATTATGGTAGTTCCCTTAGGAGCTCTGGTTTCAATTGGTAAATCTCTTACAAACTGCATTCCCTTTCTTTTTCAGTCGTTTTTTATTGATCTTAGGAAAATGCATTTACCATTTAGGAAGATCCATTTGTCTCTTTGAAGTTCACAAACACATGAAAGGTATGGTATTTGAACAGTTTGATGGTCACAGCTGACACATTTGTGATAAATTTGAAATTTATTTTCCAGGTACCATAGAATTGACACTTCTGTAAAGTTATCTAACATCGTGATTCACAGATATGGGCTTTAGGGACTGGTTTAAGACAGTTATTAGCCTAAAGAAAGCGAAGGGAGGTGAAGCAAAACAAATTAAGGTAAACAGATATTTGAATGGTTTTATGTTACACTACTGATTTACCCTTTTGATGCATAAATTTTTTTGGCAATCAGCTTTAGATCTAAGCTTTCCAGTCTGGTTTTGCACAAAATTGTTGCACTGCATGCTCAAGAATAAAAAGGAATTATTTTTAAGAAGTTGAAACATTTTAACGAGTTAATTTTGTTTTGAGAGAATCAAACATTTTAATGACGCATTCCAATGCCTTCAAAAAGCTTTAGGATCTCAACATTCCATCATATGCTTAGTTAGTTAAGATGTCTTTTCCATCATATGCAAACTGCATTGTCATAATAGTTATGCTTGTTCAATACTTGATGATGATGATGATGATGATGTATGCTAATTCTTATATAACTATAATGCTATATTTGGAATTTGGTGCCTGTTATGTTCACATGAAATTTTTGGGAACCACTTGATTAAGAGTTCAATCTAAATAACCAGATTTGTGTCTATACTTTGGCTCCAAATCATCTTGAGATCGATTCTACTGTCGAAATTTTGAGCCAAAATACCAGATTTGTGTTTATACTTTGGAGCCAAAAAACCAAAACCAGCAAAAACCAGATCCTGTCTTGATCGATTCTCTAGTCGAGCTTGGCTCCAAAGTGTCTTGAGATCGATTCTACTTTCGAAATTTTGAGCCAAAAAACCAAAACCAGATCCTGTCTTGATCGATTCTCCAGTCGAGCTTGGCTCCAAATCGTCTTGAGATCGATTCTACTGTCGAAATTTTGAGCCAAAAACCATATCTGTGTCTATACTTTGGAGCCAAAAAACCAAAACCAGATTTGTGTCTTGTGTCTATACTTTGGAGCCAAAACCAGGCGCACATGCCCAACACCCTCCCAGGCGCACATGCCTAGGAAAGTCCAGGCATTGCTCCAAGTGCCAATACAAGGCCGGCTAGAATTTTTGTAAATGAATAGATATTTTGGATGAAAGTAATCATAATTTCTCTTTATAGAAAAATATATTTTGAAATAGAAACAAATGTCATGCATTTGATTATATCATCAAATTAAGACCAAATTCAATTCATTTTACTAGGTAACCGCTTTTAATGCCATAAATACATTCCACGCTAGTTGCTCTACTGCCTATATGACATGCAATTGATCTCTCAAGATTATATAATGGGAGCAAGAATGGATACTCTCAACATTTCTAGAATTTTTCAGGTGGTTGTGACACTCATTTTTTGCATCCATTCATCCAATTTTTATGTGGGAGTCTCGGCAAGAGTGCACATGCATGTTTACAACAACTTGACAAGCCATACAATGTTGTACATCCACTGTATATCATCTGATGGCAAAAATGATCCAGGTGAGAAGACACTTCTTTATGGTGGGGATTACACATGGGATTTTAAGCTTTCATTTTTGCTGTACAAAAATGAATTCGACTGCGGCATGAAATGGTTGGACGATGATAGGGTTTGGATTCAAGGAGTTTATTCGATATATAATGGTCCAAGGGACTATGGCCATTGTGGACACCCAGATTGTTTGTGGACGGCTCAATATGATGGATTGTATCTTTATTGGAAAAACCTAGACAAAAATATAAAGATGTACTCTTGGGTCTAGGAGTTTATGGAATATAATATTTGTCTTTGATAATGGTGGTGTTTATGTCACACTTCTTATTGAAGTTTGACAACTTAATAAATAGTTTTATGATTTTATCCAGGAGGGGCTAAAGCTTGAACAATCAACCAAGTTTCAGTATGAACATTTTCTACTTGGAAGAAATCTTCCTACTTAAAAGTCAAAATCAGTTGTAAGTAGGGGTGGGCACGCGATGGGATGTGACGAGATATATTCATTCCTATTCTATCCTGTTTATATGGGATTGGGATGAGACGGTATGAAAAAACCCTCATCCCGACCTCGTCCCATCCCAAAGGGGTTAAGAATGAGACGGGATCAGTGTGTTGTCTGTGACTGCTGCGAAGATTATCATCATATAAGAGCATGAAAAATAAATTTCTTATAATTAGATATAGATGTGGTATGTAAATATAAGGGTAGCCACTAAATCCCCTAACAATGAAGTCGAGTGGGCTGACTTTTAGAAAATGACATGATAAATATGACCCACTAAGAGTATTGTGTCGTTGTGATGGCCTCACAACTGATTTTACAATTTCATTACCGTGGGAAACAAAATTCATGGTTCCTTGACAAAGTGGCATTTCATCTTTTATTAGGGAAGAAATATAGACCTACTGGTGATGCTCTAACATATTCATAATAGTTTACCATCAATACATATATTGTAATTAAAAAAATTTATTTTTACAACTCGAGGCATCTCAATTTCTTGGCTCCGCCCCTGAATGTTCCCTTCTAAATATGTATTACTCAGTTAATTGTTATTTTTCATCTTCATCTGGGTATTATCAATATTTGGAAGTCAAATAATTGGAGCCACTTTTATTGAAAATTTAAGCAACAATCTGCTATATCTTTATCTTCCTTAATGAATATTTATTTCTTGAAGTAACATTTCTGTTACCACTGCAAATACCATGAGTTTCTGTTAAGTTTATATGAATAAAATAAATAAATAAATAAATAATAAATATTAAAAAATTAGCTCGGGACGAGACAGATTGGCGGGATTGAAAATCTTCATCCCATTCTAGATCAGGATGGGACGGGATCGGGATGAAATTATTCAATCCCATTAAAACCCGAAAAAATCGGGACAAAACGGAACGAGATCAGGACGGAATCGAGATCGAGATCGCGATATGGAATATCCACCCCTAATTGTAAGGTTCAAAACACTTGAAGACACAATTGAAATTCATTTATTGTTATTCATGTCACATTTTGTTAATTAGTTCATATAATCCCACTTTTTCCAAAAAGGTTTATGTGCTCATTTTGTCATGTATCAAAGGAACCCTTTATTGTCATCATAAAATTAGGAACTTTTGAAATTACCCGGTCTTATGTAGGAACCCTTTATTGTATCTTAGATCCATCCATGCATAGTAGAAAGACAAAGGCGTTAATTAAGAAGACCAGAGTTTTTTGGGGCAGTAGGGTAGAAGGACTTTTTTTGCTGGGTCTGAAAAATTAAATGAAAAACATTTTTAACCAATGAGTATGTAAGCACTTTCCAAAGGATTAAAAAAAAAATTCAATTGGTACTGCTTATCATAAGCCACTATTCACAAAACAATGTTCGACGTGAAACTCTATGCTCGCGTGCATGGTCTTTTAAATACAATGAAAACTTGTTGGGTCTTAACCTAGCAGTGAAACCTAAAATGACCCAATTTCTATTATTTTATTTCAATTTTTAAATTTAGAAAGTGAAACTCTATTAATAAGGAAATTTCATCCCTTTGAAATTGCAAACTTGTGATACAAATGCATAATAATAGTCTGTAAAATATTATTATCGGCTAATAAACTTCACCCCTTTCGGTGTTCGGAAAGATTGAATCCAATGCCAAATATGATATATTGTCCATTTGTCCTTTTGTAATAGTCATGTTTAGGTAAGTCAGTAGGTGAGAGTCTTAATTTAGTTGAACTAGGTAAGTCAGTAGGTGAGTCCTAATTTAGTTGAACTTCGATATTAAGATGAGTCTGGTTAGGAATCTAGAACGTAGAATTCTCTATAAAGTCTATCAATTGTAATCAGAAGTTTCATCAATCAAATAACTTTTCTAAACCTTGGTGGCTGATCTCCAATCAAAAGATCAATAGGTGGTTCGATCTTCAATCAAAAGATCGATTATATTAGCTTCCGGTATCGGATCCTATCATCTGGTATCAGAGCATCGATTATGCCCTACCCATCCCTTCAAAATTTTTTTTCCTTCCACCCAAACCTACACCATGACTGTCAAAGAACTCGAAGAACAGGTTGCTGCCATTAACGCCCAATTGGGAGCAATGACTTCACATATCCACACCCTCCTCCAAGATCGCCAAACTCAATCACAAACCACTGCCCAGATATTGCAAACTCTTCAATCTCTTCAATCCGTTGGGTCCTCACAATCAGAACCTATTCACCACCACAATCCGCTAGGCGGCAATTTACAAGGTGGACCCCTTCGCATTGACTTCCCTCGGTTTGATGGCGGTGATCCCGAAGGTTGGCTTTTTCAAGCCGAACAATTTTTTGAGCTTAACCAGGTTGCGGTCAATCAGAAAGTCACCTTGGCTGCGATCCACTTGAAAGGCGATGCCATCGCTTGGTACCGCTGGATCAGACAATCCATCGGCGATCTTTCTTGGGAACAATTCTCCAAGGCCATCTGTTCCAGATTTGGTTCCCGCAAACACATTGATCCATGCAGCTCTCTTTCGAAATTAACTCAAACTGAGACGGTTCGTGAGTTTATTACGGCCTTTGAGAATCTCATCAACTTGGTTCCTGGATTGCTCGAACCTCATCAAGTCAGTATGTTCCTTTCAGGTTTACGTGCCGATATTCAGTCGGGTGTGCGCTTGCTTAAACCTGCGAGCTTGACCCAAACTTTTGATTTAGCGTTATGCCAAGAGGACGCTATCATTGCGACTACGGCTTATTCCTCTATTCCGCCTAATTTTAAGACTCCTGCCCCAACTCCCACCTTGCCTTCTGGCATGAAGCGACTAACTTGGGCCGAACAAAAAGAACGTCGCGAGAAAGGCTTATGTTTCAACTGCGACGAAACCTTTAAACCAGGACATCACTGTCAGAAACCGCAATTACTTTTCCTGGACGTCGCCTTGGACGGGATTCCTGCTGGGTGGGATTGAATCTGGACCTTTGGCGCTGCTCTGATAACCCTAATCATTGCAACACGTTCCGGCTCGCGGCGCCGGAACATAGTGATTCGGTTCTCCCGATACGTCACTGGTTTCTCTTCGATAGTGGTTGTAGATCCGATACAGTTTCGAGAACAGTCTGGTTTGGTCTTTTGTGCTCGCGCATCAGCCTTCTCCGACAAGTTTCGATACCTATTCTGGGCTGCTACGATCTGGCCGCCGATCCGACACGCTACACTGTTACAGTTGCTGATATACTTTTTCCAGGTATTTTTCGTGTGGTTCTCGGGATTTTTTGAATGTAATGGCAGAGTCCAATCATCCCCCACGGGTCCTGGTCATGGGGTACATCGTCTGGCACTGCTAAGCCCTCTTTCGCCCAGATTTTGGGCAAGATTTTGGTTGATAACGTTGTTGAGACACAGGTCGAAGGTACCCGTTTTCGTAAGGAGGGGGCACCAGCAATCGGTATACTGGCCTCAGATGAGGTCCGAGGTGAAGCTTTCATGGAGAAACATGTTATTGTGCTCAAATTCTCTAGCTACCGTCCGACTTTGACGGATATCCGTGATTCGATTCACAGAACTTGGGGCATTCTGGGCGATTTTTCATTGGGATTGTTGAATCAACGGCATGTGCTAGTTCGACTTCACTCGGAGGAAGAAGCGAAGAAAGTTCTATCGAGAGATTCCTTCCTGATTCTGGGTGTTCGGTTTAAAGTTTTCCGCTGGCATGATGGTTTCAGTCTGAAGGAAGATCCGATCTCGGTTCCTCTCTGGGTAGAATTACCTAACTTACCTCTGCATTTATTTCATCCTCCTATTTTAAGAGCTATTGTGAATTCTTTTGGTGTTTATCTGCGGATGGATGATCATACCCGCTGTCTCACCCGGCCGAGTTTTGCTCGTGTATGTGTGGAAATGTCCTTAGCGGAGAAACTACCGAACAAAGTTTGGATTGACCGTGCTAATAACAGAGGCTTCTGGCCGAAGATAGAATATCCAGGGTTCAAATATTGTGATTTTTGTTCGTTGCTAGGTCACCAAGAGGAGTTTTGTCGGAAAAAACTTGGTCTCAACGGTAGTGGGGGAGGCCCGACAATCGCTAAGGCGGAAGCTTTAGCCAAGCCGGTGGTTGAACACAAAGTAGTTAAAAAACAATATGTCCCCGTTCTTAAAAAGATTCAAATCCAAATACAATTGTTGGACCAAGTGGATTAAAAAACTGCCAGGGGGTGGAGATTGAGGAGGAAGCTGTGGCGCAAAGGCCGGTGGTCAACGATCCGGTCAAGGTGGTCTTGTCCAACAAATTTGCGTCATTACATGACAACCTTGATGTTGAAGAAAGCGAGAAATTGGTTCCTGTCAGTGATGCTCAGGTTATTGAAACTACGGCAGAATGCCTTTTTGAGGCGGGGTACACATCTTCGGAGATTGCAAAAGTTTTGGACACTCCAGTCCAACCGGATGAGGTTATTTCAGGGTCCAAGAATGTAGGGTAAATCATCCTCCCACGTTTAAAATGATGGAAAACCTTATGTTTTGGAATGCCCGTGGGATTGGCAATCAGGCCACGCGGAGGAGACTTAAAAGATTGGTTTTTGATAACAAAATCAGAATTCTTATGATTGCGGAGCCAATGATTGATGTTAGTAGATCAATGGAGATTGGGAGCAAGCTCAAATTCGGCGGATTTGCCTCAAACGAATCCTATGGAGGTAAGATTTGGATTTATTAGGACATTTCTTTCGCCCTTTCGGTGGTGGATATGACGGATCAGATCATTCATTGTCAGGTAACGGACTCTACATCAAGAACTTTCTTAATTTCTTTTGTTTATGCTAAATGTTCTGTAGATGAAAGACGAGACCTGTGGTCGAATATGGTTAACTTTGCTGCTAACCATGATATTCCTTGGATGGTCGGCGGTGATTTCAATACTTATCTGCATTCAGGCGAAAAAGTAGGCGATGTGGAGCCGTCTAGGGCAAGCATGTCCCATTTTTCTGACTGTATCGAAATCAGTGGTTTAATTGACTGTGGTTTTTCTGGCCCACGTCTCACTTGGTGCAATAATAGGCGGGGTAGTGCTCGTATTTGGGCAAGACTTGATAGAATTTTTGTTAATTCAGATTGGTTGACGAACTTGGGCTGTCCTAAAGTGGAGCACCTCAGCAGAACTTTTTCAGATCACTCTCCCTTGTTGACTTCCATGCCGACTCAACCTAAAATGGGTTATGTTCCTTTTCGGTTCCTTAATATGTGGACAACTCATCCTGGGTTTCTGGATCTGGTCAAGGAGGTGTGGATGACTGACATGGGCACCATGCGTCCTATTGATAGAGTGGATGCCAAGCTTAAACTTACACGTCAGGCCCTTATACAGTGGAATAGGACGGTTTTTGGTAATGTGTTCAGTAGGCTCCGGGCACTGGAAGACGAAATGCAACAGTGGGAATCGACTCTCTTGGCGGGTTTTGGAAATAATAGTATTGCTGGCCTAAATGAGGATGCTAATTGGGATGTACATGCTTGCTCTAACTTACACCGTTGTCAGGCAGAGTACAGATTAGCTCTCAAACAGGAAGAACTCTACTGGATTCAGAAATCAGGTGAAAAAGAATTTAAGGAGGGGGATGCTTGCACTAAATTCTTTTTTGCCTCCACCAAGTCTAAACAAAAGCGGCGTGCCATTAATCAGATTACTTTACCATGCGGTAGAGTTGTATCGGAACTTGGTGAGCTTCTTGATAAAGCAAATGAGTTCTTTGCTTCTATGATGTCTTCTCACGGTGATTGTATAGAGGATTCGGAGTTGTTAAATTGCATCCCGCAGCTGGTGGAACCTGGTCAGAGCACTCTTTTGGTCCAACGCCCATCCTTGGAGGAAGTTAGAGACGCTGTTTTTGATATCCCAAAAAATAGTGCACCAGGGCCGGATGGATTTACGTCTGATTTCTTTCAGTTTTGCTGGGAATTTTTGAACAGAGATATTTGGGAGGCAGCTATTCAATTTTTTGAAGGAGAGGTAATGTCGTCGTCCTTTTCGGCTAATTTCATGGCCTTGATACCTAAAATTGCGAACCCAGTTTCTTTTGTTGATTTCCGCCCAATCAGTATGTGTAATGTGATATATAAGATCTTCAGTAAAATCCTTTGCAATAGGTTGGTAGACATCTTGCCACGGTTGATTTCTCCGGAGCAGGGTGTTTTTGTTAAAGGCAGATTCATTGGTGAAAATATTGGTCTGGCGCAGGAATTGATGAGAGACATTCACAGGAAGGTGACGGGGGGTAATGTGGTGCTGAAACTTGATATGGAGAAAGCATATGACAGAATGGAATGGTCATTTTTGCTTCCAGTTCTCAAAAAATTTGGTTTTCATGGTAGATTCTGCCATATCATCTCAAATTGTGTGGCCTTTTGTGGTTTTTCGGTCCTTCTACAGGGTGTTTATAAAGGTTTCTTCAGATCCTCTCGGGGTTTACGGCAAGGTGATCCTCTATCTCCGTTTCTTTTTATTATTGCCGCTGAAGTGTTGAGTAGGGGTTTGAAAACAGCTTTTGCGAAGGGCAAAATAGGGTACTATTACACTCCCAGGAATTGCAGTCCCATATCACACCTTCTGTATGCAGATGACACGTTTATTTTTTTAAATGGCCGTCAATCTTCAGTAGTGGGATGTATGGAGTTTCTGCGGCGATATTGTCGGCTTTTTGGGCAAAAAATAAATGAAGGAAAAAGTTCTTTCACTTTGGATGACAGGGCAAAAGCGGAGCGCATAGTGGCACTAAAAACTTATACAGATTTCCATTTTCGTGCCGCTCCATTGAAATATTTGGGCGGGCCTTTATTCCAAGGGAGAGTGAAAATTTCATACTTCGAAGATTTAATTCTTAAGATCCAATCTCGTATTCAGGGATGGAAGGCGAAATTGCTATCTCCAGGAGGTAGACTGATTCTGATTAAGCATGTCCTCAGTTCGATTCCTATTTATCTTTTGAGTGTCATGTGTGTACCACGTGCAGTTATAACTCGTATAAATAGTTTGTTGGCGGATTTCTTCTGGGGGGATTGTGAAGGCCGCCTAAAGAAAAAATGGGTGTCTTGGGATAAAATTTGCATGCCTCAGGCGGAAGGTGGTTTGGGAGTTAGGGACTTAATGGTCGTAATGAAAGCCTTTCGAATCAAGGCCCTTTGGATAATGCTAACTTCAGACTCTCTATGGGCTTCTTTTATGAGGAGCAAATACTGGATACAAGGAACTACCTTGAATAGTCAACCTGTCAAAGCCGGGTCTTCTCCGTTTTTCAAAGAAATCATGCTTGGCAGACCTCTTCTTTTGAGTAATTCGCTTTGGCGTATTGGCATGGGGGACAGCAGTTTTTTTGAGGAAAACTGGAACTTGATGGCATCTTTCAGGAGATCGTCGGCTTTGTCAACTCTAGATTTTTGGCCAACGGTCAATGAGGTGACTTCGAATAATTTCGAATTGATTCACCCATACCTTCGAAGCTTGGCTTGTGAGCTTTTTGCAGATAGATTATGTGGTGCGGCTCATGAGAAGGATACGTGTGTGTGGGTTCCAACTAAGAATGGTCTTTTCTCCCTTCAGTCGGCCTATGAACTGTTACGAATAAATGGGCGAGTAAATATAATAAGTCTCATGCTTTGGCAAGATCTCCTTCCTTCCAAAATTTCAGTTTTTGTTTGGAAATTACTCCATCGAGGAGTGCCAGTGGATGGGGAATTATACAGATGTGATTTCAGTCTGGCTTCTAGATGTCACTGTTGTAGGTCGCCAAAGCAAGAATCCTTGAAGCACCTTTTTCTCGACGGCGATTTGGCCATGCAGGTATGGCGCCACTTTTATGGGGTTTTTGATGTTCATATTCGGCGACCTGTCGACATCTCCTCGGTGCTAGTTATCTGGTTCAAGAGAGCGAATCGTGAATCGCAAACAGGTGTGCTTTTATTCCTTACCCCCATGTTTATTTTATGGGAAATTTGGAAACAAAGATGCAAAGGTGTTTATGAAAATGTTCCCCCTAATATCGCTTTTGCAATTTTGAACGTTAGGCGACAGTTGCAACTAGCAAATTCTTTCATATTACCCAAGAAAGTTAGCCGAGAAAAGGCCCCCCTAAGAGCTTTGGGGTTGAATGTTCTTCCCGTTAGCAGGAAGATAGCTAGAATTGTTTTTTGGCACCCTCCCCCCATAGACTTTGTTTCGCTAAATGTGGATGGAGCCTATCGTAAGGGCATGGCTTCCGATGGCGTGATTATTAGGGATTCGAGTGGTTTATGTGTGGTGGAAAAACAAATTTCCTTTGGCGCAGGATCTAATAATAAAGCAGAAATTTTGGCGCTTTTAGAGGGTCTCCGCCTTTGCCTAGATTGGGGTTTTATAAGGGTGGTTATCCAAACGGATTCGGAACTTGTCTGCGGTTGGTTTAAGGGCTCTTTAAAAATACCTTGGCATTTGGAGAATATTTTAAAAGAAATCAAGTCTTTGGCAGCGACTATGACTTTAGTTTGTCATCATATCTATCGAGAGGCCAATGCGGTGGCTGACTCATTGGCGGATAGAGCATTAAAGGATCGCCGGACAGTCCACTACAACGGGATAGCTTTGCCGAGGAAAGTTGTTGGATTGGCTGTGTTAGATCGCCTTCACACAGCGTATATTCGCCATGGGGATGCGTAATCCCCTGGTTCTGGGGAGTCAATGCGCTTTGGTTGTCCGGGTGACGAACCGTGGCGAACTATCTGCTGCTGGCAGTCTTGCGCGGGCAGGATGATGATGTACTCTGTTTCGGCAGAGCTCTCTACAACAAATCAGAGTCTCTGCTCCAGTTGGAGGCTCCCTCACGGTGCGTTTCTTTGTTGGGTATGCTGCTCCGGCGTTTGCGATGGCGCGTCTTGCTGGATTTGCAGCGGTACGCTTGTTGCTCACTGTTGCGACACTCTTTTGGACAGCAGGGAAGACATTCAGTGGATGGAATGGTTTGTAGTGTTGCCTGATGGCAGAGCAGTGGTGCGACCCTTGCTCCCTGCTGCGACACAGTGGGGACAACAGTTTTTGTGTTGTTGCGGCAGAGTTTTCAACGTACATTCGTCAAGTTTTTATCCATCATATTTAATCGGTGGATGGAAGGTGATTGCTCGCAACTTGATGCTTGTTTTTTGGTTCCAGCTTTTGCTTGTCTTAGTTTCAAATTTGGTTTTCTGGCTAATGTTTTAAATAGAGGTTTCTTACTTTGATTTTTGGTCTTTATACGGGTAAAGTCGTCATGTACCCCCGTAACGTTTGTAAATCTTTTTTTGATATGTAATAAAGGTCTGGCATCCCATAGTTGCCCCTCCCCACTGGAGGTTTAATTTAAAAAAAAAAAAAAAAAAAACTACCAACCCTTTCATTTGGTCTGTACGGCAATTTTTTGAAATATTGAGATCTTAATTGTAGCATTTTCAAATTTTAGTTTAAACTTTCAACATGTGTTTGTTCCCAGAACTTAATTTGCAATTATGTTCCTATTCGTACAACAAATACTTATACGAGTAGAAGAAAAAGAAGCAAAACTAGCATAAGAAAAGTTTTTGTGAGTTTTTGTAAAGAAAATAATTTGAGAATTATATTATTGTTGTTTTGTTCTTTAATTAAATACAAACTTATATAATATAATTTTTACATAATCTCGTGGAAACAGGAAATTTAAAATTTCATTTACAAAATAAAGTCTTATTTTGACTTTTTTTATTCTAACTTTTCTATTGTGACTTTACTTATTTAAATATTTGGAATTTCTTATTCTAAGTTTTCAATTCTTATACTTTCATATTCTTGTATTTTCCTTCTTGTAAATGTGAATCAATCTTGGATTTGGGCTTGGCTATGTTGAATGCAAGCCCTACATATTCTAACACACCTCCGCAAGCTGAGCTTGTAGATGTATAAGAAATGTGCAGCTTGGAGGAAACTTTGAAGTCCAATTTGGTAAAGAAATCATGATTGTCGAGGGAAGCTGTTAATGGTTCGACTTGAGACATCATGATTGTCGAATTCTGATAATCCTGGATTATTTTGAATGATTCTTGTATGAAGAATCATGAATGTCAAGTGAACAACTAATGGTTTAATTCGAGTGGTGAGCATGACTTTCCAATTCGAATAATTCTGCTATGAAGAAAATTGTTCAATTTGAGTCAACACAAATTTTGGTATTATTCAATTCGAGTCAACACAATAACTTTCACATGTCATCTTTTTCTTTTGTGAATTTCTCATAATGTATGCACTGTAGACAATAGATCTGTAGCTACTAGAAGCATGTTTTGTGTACTCATTTGGCATCAGATTGTCGTTTTTTCTTTCTCTAACGGAATACTTTGTGTCATTGGTTCCTCATTGTGGGTTAATTTCCTTTTAGAAATTAGTACTAGACTTTTACATGCTACGTAAAAATTATTGGCAGTCATGTGATATCAAACAATCATCCAATCATAGTCAAACACGTGTAATAGTTCAGCTCTAACAACAAGGGTCAGAACATGTCAGGCCCATGCCAGGTCCAACCTTAACTTGAGTTAATTACTATTTAGCCTGTAAGTCAGGCACCCATGCCCAGATTATGCGAACCCAACATGGAGCGGATATGGGAGTTTGACCCAGGACAATAAGGCCCGGGCCATACCTGTGGACTATAGTGTTCCCAAGGTCTATTTGAGCAACTCTTCATCCAATTAAAGTATTGGGTCCCAAAGATAGGCAAGTGCCAAAGGAGACTCAGTCATGGACATGAAAGATTTTGAGCGAGATCTCCTCCATTTGAATTTCTCCATGAATAACATCACTTGTAAGCCCATACTATTTGTGTTGATACAATTATTGAATCACTTTGTTTGTGAAAATGTGTAAAATTGTTTTGTGGATTGTTATAGCTCAAAAAAGTGTTATTATTTTTTGGATTGTTACAAAAATGCCAATTTGATGTAGTGTATGAAATACATGTTTGTTATATTTGGAAAATTTATCCTAATTGCTGGTTCAGGTACAACATCGATACACATGATTTCACCGTGCGGTTAAAAACTGCCACCAAGTTTCTTAAAGATGGAAACAAGGTTATTCAAACTTTCCTTTTAGCCTTTTATATTACCAATTGATATCTTAAGAGTCAATTTCTACAGATGAAAATAATGGTTAATTTGAATGGTCATGAAAATGAGTTAAGAGATAATGCTATTGAGCTTATCAAGCAGGTTCATAGTGATGTAGGCGAGGTATAGATTATATTTGTTCATCAAAAATCAAAACGCAGACATCATGTTTGAGATGTTGTTATGTGTTATTTATTTTGCTCAGGTAATTAAGGTTTAATTTAGTTTGTAAAATTGTATTTGAGGAAATTCGGTATGTTCCCCCCTTAGGCTGAACGTGGCTCCGGCGTTGACTATAGATTACTCTCACCATATGCACTGTCGTTATACAAAAGTAGATAATCCCCATTAGGGGTGGGCAAACGGGTCGAGGATCCGCGGATTTAAACCGGACCGGACCGTTTTGCTCTAAACGGTCCGGATTTTAATTTTGTATTTTTAGATACGGTTCGGATCCGTTATAAACGGTCCGGTCCCGGTTTCTATTTTAAAAAAAAACACGGTCCGGGTTGGACCCGTCCGGACCGTTTCAAATCCCATTTAGTATAAAAACCAAAACCTAAACCTAAAAAACCTAATCCTAAACTCTACTCCTCTCCTCTCTGAGTTCTCTCTGTCTCTCCTCTCTGAGTTCTCTCTGTCTCGACTCTCTCCTCTCTTTGTCTCTGTATCGAGAAAAGGAAGGACCGAAGGAGATCTCCCTCTCCTCTCTCTGTCTCTGTCTCGAGAAGGGGAAGGAGATCTCCCTCTCCTCTCTTTGTCTCTGTATCGAGAAGGGGAAGGACCGAAGGAGATCTCCCTCTCCTCTCTCTATCTCTGTCTCGAGAAGAAGAAGCCTCAGTAGCCGCGAGGCCAAGAAGAAGAGGAGCAGAAGAAAAGGTAGAGAATCAGCAGAAGATCTCATTTGTCTCCTCTCTCTCGGTCTCTGTCTCGAGAAGAAGCAGATCAGCCAGATCTCCTCTCTCTCGGTCTCTGTCTCGAGAAGAAGCAGCAGCGCAGCAGGAGATCTTCGTCTCCTCTCTTTCTCAATGAAATTGGTTTAAGGTCACTCGATGAAATTGGTGACTAACTTAATGAAAATGTGTTGATGCATCCACCAATCGGTGGTTATGGGTTTTATAGTACTGTAGTACTACTTACAGGTTGTAGGTTGTCTTTTGTGGTATTATGTATGGTTGTAGAGAGTTAGTACACACATGTTGGGTGCCAAAGATGAAGATTGAGAAGGGAAATAAGTTTGAAGAAAGTTTGTAAAAAAAAGGTTAGTATGGATATCTTATGTGTATTGTCTAGAAATCGAAAATGCCATTCGATACATGTTAGATTTAGGGTTCTTGATCGAAACCCTAGTCTTGGTTTATGATTTCCTAATTTGATTTCATGGGATTGATTTCTTAATCAATGGCAGTTTCCATTTCCATTTTATTTTTCCGTTTTCTGGATTTAAACCTCATATTTGTCACTATAATTGTTAGATTGATTTAATATGCCATTTTTCGTTACTGAGGTCGAAAAGCCTAGATAAACACCTTTCAATTTTTGGTTATGAATTTCATTTATTAGATTGTTTTTGTTTGGATTTAGTCCAAAACAGTAAATTCTAGCAACTTTTAACCAAAAACCAGATGTATTTTTAGTAGGAACCGTTTGGAACCGTAGGAACCGGACCGTTCCAAACGGTTCGAGTTAGGTTCGGTTCCAATGTTTAAAATGAGGGGATCCGGACCGGACCGGATCCGTTAATTTTAAACGGTTCGAGTCAGGTTCCTCCAAAATTGGAACCGATCCGGACCGTGCCCACCCCTAATCCCCATACCATGAATAAATGATATTTTTTTTTAATTAGTCTCCAAGTCTTTATATGCCCCTGGTTCCCAAGCAAATACCCCTAAATCCAAAGGAAAAGTAACATTCTGTTTTGTCCAAGTCTTCTAAGAGTATGTGAGGACTGATGAGGCGGGTTAGCAACATGACTACGGGTGGTAAGGTGGGATCAGAATGGGTTGGGTTATGACTTTAAACCTATGTATCTTCATATGTAACCATATCAAGAGACGCTAATCTTAGATCACACAAAATGTCATTACAAAATTACCTTAAGGTTTATGGGTGGTTTGTGCCTACCTGCAACACCATGCAAACACTGAAAGGAGTTAGACATATGTAGTAAATAGGGGTTTAACTTTAAACAAATAAAAATGGGTGAACAAATCAAATAAATAAATAAAACACTACAGATCAGAATATCAAATTAGCCATGTAATAGTAATAATGAAAAAGAAAGAGCCCTTCCAAACTCTGCAGCCTAATGTAAAACGAAAAGGGACACAACATCCAAACTCAAACTGAAATACTTGTTAATAGCATGCACATAGACCAACATAGAATGTACTTCAAGTCTGAATGAAGTTTGAATAGAAGAAGAGCTTTAGAAACTACCATCTGATATATGTTGAGCGACAATTGGAATAGTGCAACCAGACCAGGAATCACAAGAAGCTCAACCTTTTTTAGGCAGTAGCACTTCTTCAAGTTCATATGCGATTTAGGTGTACCGCAACCAATAAGGCACATCAGATGCAATGAACCACTTGGCACTTCCTACTTTCAGGAAAGTTGAGTTTGATTGTGTTCTATTAAGGGTGTGTTTGGTTGCATAGAATTCTATGCCATGAGAATTTATGAGGGAATCCCTACATTTTAAGTTGAATTGATGTATCACTCCACATCCACCATTTGGTTTTGTGATGGTGGGAATGAAAATCCCATGAACATGGAAATCACATGCCTTGGAGGACCAAAGAGTGAAATTCTCATGTTCATGGGACTTCAATTCCCACTATTGATCACAAAATCAAATGGTGGTCAAATGGTAGATGTGGAGTGATATAGCCTAAAATGTAGGGGTCCCCTCATGGATTCTCGTGGCATAGGATTCCATGCAACCAAACACACCCTAATGTCAAGATTTACTTCACCTGATCAAGACTATAGCAGCTCTACTGGTTCAGAAAGTAAGTGTCAACAATCACAAATACTAGGGATGGTAGTGGGGCGGATTTTCACGGATATCCGCCCCACCCAATCCGTATGGGGTGGATTTGGATATGGCTAAACGGGTTTCGGGGCGGATACAGATATCCAAATAACATCCATCGAATATTCTAGGCGGATACGGATTTGGCCATATCCGCTTCACGGATATCCGTTTAAGTATGAAAATTTACATAAATACCCCTGACCCTTTAAAAGGAAAAAAAACCACCTACCCATTCGATTTCTTTCATCTCTCAAACTCACTTTCGAAGAAGAGAAAAAAAACCTACCCAGACTCTCACTTTGTGTGGTAAATTAAAATAATGAAAATGAAGAAGAACGAGGAAGATTAGCGGAGAGCCATAGAGTCGGCCGAAATCATAAGAGACGGGTGGCGGTGGTGGCACCATCGGCGGATCTGGTGATGGAACAAGTGATGATTTTGAAACGAGGAGAAGATCAGGTGGAGTTCAAGAAGAATAACTAGGTGGTGGCGCCAAGGCTAATCAAATTGGCGGAGAGGAAACCAATTAGATCAGAACTGAGTGAGCAGGTGTACACCGGATTGATAGTGGCTATGTCGCTGTCTCCAAGGGCGTTGTCGTCGTTTTTGAAGACCTTTTTGAAGAAGAAGGAAGAAGAAGAGTTTGTTGATGACTCGGCAACAAAATATCTGAGACGTTTGCTTGGTCCCGAGTGACAATGGTGCAGATCTCAGGGTAGGGAGGGATCTGAATGAGAGTTTGGTTTATTGGTGCTTCTAGGGTTTCCGATCCATATTTGAAAATCTCTCTGTGATTTTTTTAAACGGGTAGATGATCTTGAGTCTGGGATGATGAACCCTTTTGGGTTAGCTTTCAGAGTTCAGAATGGGGTTATAGATGATGTTTATTGTGAGGAACGAAAACCTTTGCAAAATTGATCATGTATTGTTATGCATATATATGTATGTAAAGAAATTTTAGAGATGAAAAAAAACGAGGAAGATGAATAAATCTGAAGAGACCCATTAGCAGCTGCTCTTTCATTGAGATCTGGGTGATGGCTGACCTTGTGAGATGAATCAAAGAAGTAAGAATGAGTGGGTGTGTTTGTGTTTGTTGTTGTGTTATCTGATCCTAGTACAAAGGAAGGGAAGTCCCCATCACTTATCACTGAATCCACCATACTTGCAAGTAGAAATATGGGTGTTGAGCCATACCTTGCAAGATTTGAGGGTGGCAGTCTCCCCCTCTGTTGTTGATGATGGTGATGTAGATCTAATGGATACATGTTTGGGCTAAAACGGAACAAGTAGTAGTAGTGGTAGTAGAAGAGGAGGGAGACTTTCTATACTCCATTCTTCTTCTTCTTTCTCAGATCTCAGATCTGTTTTTTTTTTTTTTTTTTGGGGTCAAATGGGGCGAGGCGGATATCCGCCTATCCGTTCGCGGCGGGGATGGTTTAAAAAAATTGATAAACGGATATACAGGGCGGTTTCGGGGCCCCGAAATTCCTAGTGGTGGGGGGGGGGGGGTAGGTTTGCTCAAATCCACCCCGTTGCCATCCCTAACAGAAACTGAAAGAACAAAAATAATATACGGATTCAGTGAAATCTTGAAACCATTTTCAGATCAACAAATCTCAAAGTATTACAATCTCTAATAGTTTCTTGCATATTTATCACTTCAAGGACTCTTTTGACATTTTCATCGCAATAAAACCCTAGAAATTATAGGCGGCAAAAAAATCTTGAAATCGAACAAGAATTTGAACGAGCATTCTAGAAATCTTGAAAATATTACATGAACTTTACATTTCTACTCTACTAGATCAGAAGACAAACAACCTATTCAAAAACTGGTGAATTTGGTGACAGCCTTGGTTCCTTCAGAGACAACATGCTTGGCGAGCTCACCGGGGAGCACAAGGCGAACAGTCGCCCGGATCTCCCGAGATGTCACAGTAGGTTTATTGTTGTAGCGAGAACCCCCAAGTATCAAAACTGAGCCAAAATTATTGAAATTAAGATTAAAGAAATAAGAGAGAGTACTTTGCACAGAGATTTGAGGTGGTGTGATGGATCTGTCGGTGGCTGCGAGATGGAAATATGGCTGGTGACGTAAAGAAAAGGCGATCAAGATGGTGTTTACTGCGCATGAGGATGAAGAAAGGGCGAGAAGGAGAGGAGAGCTCTATTAATTGGTCTGTGGATCTCTCTCCCTCAATCTCTTTCTTCCTGGATCTCTTTATCTCCCTTGATCTTTGTTTCTAGATCTCTCTCTTCCTCGCTCTCTCGAGAGAAACAAGCAAAAGGGCGAGTAGAGAGGGGCGAAGGGTCGTTTTGTTTTTAGGTTTAGTACTAAAATATTTGGGCGAGATGGAGAAAGAAGGATTGCCCTAAGTAAAAAAATTAGGGAAGCGCAAAAAGCCCGCCTATTTTACAACACGTTTTAATTTTCTAAGTCATCAAAAATTGACTTTTCATAGCACAATTGTAAAATAACGCTATCAACAAATGTTATCAATGAGGATGTGTGGTGGAAGTACAATCTGCATTACACAATTTGAATAATAAGTGACATGTAGATGAAGTGTATCTTTGAACATATGAAATTCCACCTCAAATGTACTTTATAAAATCCATTTGAACTTGGGCTAGATGAATGCTTTTTCATTGATGATGAAAATGACATGTATGTAATAGTCTTGCTTGTAATCTTATTTGACCTGTATGAAAAATGAACTTACGGAGATTGATTAAATAAGATAGAAAGTTAGACATAAAGCAAGAGAACAAAAAAAACCAGTTAATAAAGAGAAGGTTTGTACATACATGCCGAAATGAAACTAGAGGAAAAGTTGTAATTGGGAAAACAGAACCCTGGGGAAAAATATTTGGGCGAGATGGAGAAAGAAGGATTGCCCTAAGTAAAAAAATTAGGGAAGCGCAAAAAGCCCGCCTATTTTACAACGCGTTTTAATTTTCTAAGTCATCAAAAATTGACTTTTCATAGCACAATTGTAAAATAACGCTATCAACAAATGTTATCAATGAGGATGTGTGGTGGAAGTACAATCTGCATTACACAATTTGAATAATAAGTGACATGTAGATGAAGTGTATCTTTGAACATATGAAATTCCACCTCAAATGTACTTTATAAAATCCATTTGAACTTGGGCTAGATGAATGCTTTTTCATTGATGATGAAAATGACATGTATGTAATAGTCTTGCTTGTAATCTTATTTGACCTGTATGAAAAATGAACTTACGGAGATTGATTAAATAAGATAGAAAGTTAGACATAAAGCAAGAGAACAAAAAAAACCAGTTAATAAAGAGAAGGTTTGTACATACATGCCGAAATGAAACTAGAGGAAAAGTTGTAATTGGGAAAACAGAACCCTGGGGAAAAAGTTTTATTCATTTAAAGTTTTAGGATATATAAACATATTGAATGCAGTCTCATATAATCTCCATTTTATTTCAATTATGGATAAGTTTTTAAAAATAAAGTTAGGAATGATCTACCACCTCCAACCCAAAAGAAAAGTCATGTAGAGGTTGACTTATCAAATCTTCCAACAGATCCTAGTTTAAGACTTTGTGTTTTCGATTATCATATGAATGATCAAGAAGTTGTTAGAAGAGTTTATCTGCAAGGAGGTCCTTGTTAGCCGATGAACTACACTTCATAGAAAAAATATATATATAAGGTCTGCTACGACGTTTTAATGTGAGTATAAGAATTGGCTAAAGTATAGCATAGCAAAGGATGATGGATGTCGTCTCAATTTTTATCTTTTTAGAAGTATCAGGGAGCGAGTGGGTGGTGATTATTTTGTTGTTGAAGGATTCAATAATTGGAAGAAAAAAAACTTGAAATTCGTGTAGAAAAGCCTAATAGTTTTCACACTTAAGCCTATATGAAGAGTCGAAGTTTAATGAATCGAAAACATCATATCCAATCATTTTTTCCAAGTAATCTGATGCGGAGAAAACGGAATACCGGAATTGCATTTGGTTTCTTCTACGATAAATGTTGGCTTTCCGTGGTGATGGTGAATCAATAAATTCAATCAACCATGAAAATTTTACGGAGCTTTTATAATATATTGTTAATCACAATGAAGACATCAAGAACGTGGTTCTAAAAAATGTTCAAGAGAACCACAAACTCACTGTACCTAATATTCAAAAGGATATTACACGTGCAGTTGTGTGTGAAATCACTCTTGCTATACTCAAAGATCTTGGAGATGCATTATTTGCCGTTTTGATTGATAAGTCTCGTGATGTATCAGCCAAAAAGCAAATGGTTGTTGTCTTGCGCTATGTGAACAAGAAGGGATGTATAGTTGAACGATTCTTTGGTAGTATACATGTCTCTGAATGTAATGCAATTTCACTCAAGATAACACTTGTAAAAATGTTTCCCGATCATAATTTGAATATAACAAGGTTATGTGGCCAAGTTTATGATGTGGCGATCAATATGTAAGGCGAATTTAATAGACATAAATTTTTTATTCTCAAGGAAACTAAATCTGCATTTTATGTACATTGTTTTGCACATCAACTTCAGTTAGCGCTTGTACATGGTTACAAATAATCATCCCCAAATTGCTTTACTCTTCAACTTGGTTTCAAGTGTGGTGAACATTGTTTCACCCTCATGCAAGCGTCAGAAAATTTTTCAAGACAACCAAACTATTAAAATTAAGCTCAATAGTGGCGAACTATCAAGTGGTCAAGGGTAAAATCAAGAAACCAATCTCAAACAGCCTGGTGATACACGTTGGGGTTCTTACCATAAAACCATGATAAATTTTCTTCTTAACTTTTCTTCAGTGATTGGTGTGCTCTAGGTGGTAGCGAAACATAGTTTAAACTCGGAGCAGAAGGGAAAAACATATATTTTATTAGATTCTTTGCAATCTTTTGATTTCATCTTCAATTTGCACTTAATGAAAGATATATTAGTGATAACCTGGGATTTGTCAGTGGCATTACAAAGAAAAGATCAAGATATTGTCGATGCGATGATCTTAGTTAGATCTCCAAACAACAACTGCAAATGATGATGAGGGAAGAGGGATAGGATATACTTGCAGAAAATGTTGCTTCATTTTATGAAAAATGTGATATTGTTGTTCTCAAAATGGATGATACATTTATATAAAGAGGAAGATCACGATGCAGTAATAAAAATTTAACAAACATATAATCATTATCGAGTTGAACTATTATATACCAGCATAGATATGCAACTCCAAGAGCTAAATAACCACTTTGATGATGTGAACGCTGAATTGCTTATTTGTATGACATGTTTCAATTCAAGTGATTTTTTTTCAGCTTTTGAGAGTCAGCAGTTGATTCGGCTTGCTCTCATGATACTTCATGATCAATTGAAAACTTATGTTATTGATGTGTTTCAATGATGAATTTTCAAATGCAATGAATTAGCGGTTTAGCTAAGAAAATGGTTGAGACAAAGAATGAATTTGTTTGTCCCATGGTTTATTTATTCATAATATAGTCACTCATCCTACCAGTTGCCACTACTTCAGTTGATAGAGCATTTTCTGCTATGATTTTTTTGTTACTTATATTGAAAAGGAAGTTTTTTATGTCATTGAAAATGAAGCAATCATGAAACGATTTCAGGGTAATAAAATGTGTCGAAGCCAGTTGTAATGTTTTTTTATTCTAACTGGGACGGGAAGGAGGTAGAGAACTACAATTCTCAGCTCCTAAATCAGGCTTTTCCCATTATATTATAGATATCAGTGTGACCTGCTTATTGAAAATACGTTATTTGCAAATCATTTTATCAAAATAATTTATGAATTAATGCAGCGATGATTCACCAAAGTGGATAAGATTATGCAATTATATCTTTAAATATCTGGCAACCTATAAATTATCAACATATATCAGTTTCCAAGCAAAGGGATCTGTAATATATTACGGAGTAAATAGTTCCATGTCAAAAACACATTGCATAAATGCGGTTCTTTTCCAAGTGCTAAAAAGAAATAATTACATCAGAGCATCGTCCAATCATCCAATGCATCTAAATAACATTTGCATAGTTTAAACATATTAAATTTGGCCCATTATATTTTTCTCGAGATTGGTGTAATATTAAATTTGAATCGTTAGATTTTCTTAGAGATGTGTGTTCTATTAAATTTGGACTATTTGATTTTTCTTGAAATGTGTGTTGAATTGTGTACATTTAGATGAACAAAATAAGTGAAAATGTGGTTTAATTTGTAATAATTGAATGGAGAGAGAGAGAATGATTTAATTTGTAATTTAATGGAGGGATAGAGGGGAGAACCGTTAGAGCAATCTAACAGCTCGAATTGATGCACATGAGGGGGTCTTATGCATAGTGCACATGAGCACCCCTCAATCCCATTTGGTGCTGCAATATTTTCCTCTAACACATTTCAACCACCATATTAGTAAATTGATTTGTATTGTGATCATTCAAACTAATAATTGAAATTTCATGATTACCTCTTCGATTATCCTTGTTACAGTAATAACTACTTGAATCCGGCTTATGATCAGTCAATCCTCTTCAATTATGATCAGCAATTTTTATTTGAAATGTATAAGTATCGTATTTCAAAGGAGCTTGATATTTCTCCAAGTTTATCCTGCAAGTGAATAGGAACCAAAGGAGAATCCCGTGAAAAACAAAACAAACATTTTTTCACATAAATCTTAAAGAGAATCTCTTGAAATAATTCAATTAAAGAGCAGATTTTAGGGCGATAACAATAAATAAATAAATTTAAAAAATATTAATTTGGTTTGTAAGTCGTAAATGCAAGGCCTGCAACTGTAACATGCGGTGTAAGCTCTTATGTGATATGACATTCAATTAAGTGCATAAACTCATGCTGTAAATATTCAGACTTTGCACGTGCTATAGAAAATATAGAGAAAAAAATAAAATGATAAATAAACCTTTGATTTATCAAAAATGCAAGTTTTTGCAACTAGGGTGATGTGGCGTGATCTTGAAAGAATGATGAAATCCCCAAAAAGTTTGTGTATCTCAAAGTTGTAAAAAACCTCCTATGATAATGCCACATCATTTTGATTATAAAACCTGGCTCCCTAGCCTCACTCTTGATTTATATAAGTCGGTGCAAGTCTTGAACCAATTTCTCCACTTCCCGATTGAAAGCCACAAAAGTTGCAGTTGCACTGGTGTGATCTTCAACCTTCATCCTTGACATGTACTTGTAAGCAATTATTTGTGAAAAATGTAAAGCACAAATAAAAATAAAATGATCTAACTAAATGGCCAACTCGACTTACCTAACAACCAGGGGCGGATCTACAGCTTGGGTAAGGGGGTCAACTGACCCCCTTAGGTTTTTAAAAAAATCTACCAAAGTATATAAAACTTCAATCTT
This sequence comes from Berberis thunbergii, assembly GCA_003290165.1. Classification (NCBI taxonomy): domain Eukaryota; kingdom Viridiplantae; phylum Streptophyta; class Magnoliopsida; order Ranunculales; family Berberidaceae; genus Berberis; species Berberis thunbergii. The sequence goes on from QNQO01001260.1 coordinate 166,577, forward strand.
GCCCCCTTAGAAATTTTATTTTGCCCCTCTTATAAAAAGAAAATCGCAATTACAGATCACATTAGGGGTGGGCACGGGACGGGATGGGACGAGATATACCCATCCCTATCCCACCCCGTTCATACGGGATCGGGACGGGACGAGATCAGCGTGCTAATCTAGAGAAGTCAAGGAGATCAATCATAACTCAGGGTAGGTGGTAAGTTCCCCATAGGTGTCGTTAAAAATGTGGAGAAGTCAAGGAGATCAATCATTGTAAACTGGTACGGTTGCTTAAACATCAATGATGTCTACTGTGTACTGTTGTGTAATGCAATGAAATTGGGGAATGAAATTAGATGGTATTGTGTACTGTTGTGTAATGCAAGAAGATGGTAATGCAAGGAGAAGTCAAGGAGATCAATGATGTCTACTGTGTACTGTGTATTGTTGGGGAATGAAATTAAATTGGGGAATGAAATTAGATGGTAATGCAAGGAGAAGTCAAGGAGATCAATGCTGTCTACTGTGTACTGTTGTGTAATGCTGGTTTCCTCGACAATTAGAATTGGGAATGAAATTAGATGTGTTGTACATACTAGATACTTTTTCTAATCCATGATTTCTCCAATAACTAGGTGATTAAAGCGGACGAGCGTGAGTTTGAGAGCTAGTAGTAGCAATGATAGTAGTGATAGTATAATACTATAATCACTACGACACTAGTTTGTCCCATTCTTCAAAATTTGCAGGGTTGTTCCAATAGAACAATTTGATAGAGTTTGGGCTTACCATACTTGTATGGGCATCAACAATTTTAAAATAAATAATTAAATAAAAATATTAATAATTAATATTAAAAAATTAGTTCGGAACGGGACGGGATTGGCGGGATTGAAAATCTTCATCCCATCCCATTCTAGATCGGGACGGGACGGGATCGGGATGAAATTATTCAAACCCATTAAGACCCGAAAAAATCGGGACGGGAACGGGATCGCGGGATGGGATGCCCACCCCTAGATCACATATCATAATTACAATCCCTAATTACAGATTACAATTGAAGAAAACAAAAACAGTTGTCGCTTCTAATCTCCGCCTCCACGCCTTCGATCCTCAACAATATCTTCTTCTCCATCCCTATGAAACAAGGTGAGTTTGTTTGATTATAGGTTCTAAATGAAATCAACAGGACAATTGAACAACAAAATCACCTTTAATCTTAACATCTCTTCTTACCTTGGATTTTTCTGATGAATCAAAAACCTAGATCAGAAACTCGAGAGAGAGATCAGAGAGAGAGATGGAGAAAGATCTTAGAGAGATCGAACAGAGATGGAGATCTCAAAGAGAGATCACAGAGATCATAAAGAGATGGAGATCTCAAAGAAAGATCACAGGGAGATATCAGAGAGAGATCAGAAAGAGATGGAGATCTCTTCTGATGGATCTCTTCTAATCGATCTCTGTGATGGATCCATCTGATCGATCTCTGTGATGGATCTTTTCTGATCGATCTCTATGATGGATCTCTTCTGATCGATCTCTTCTGATGGATATCTTCTGATCGATCTCTTCTGATGAACTCTTCTGATGAACTCTTCTGATCGATCTCTTCAAATGGAGATCGATCTCTCTTCTGATGAACTCTGATGGAGATCGATCTCTGATGAACTTTCATGGAGATCTATGTGAACTCTCTTTTGATGGAGAATGAAGATCGATCAGTGTTGAACTCATATGGAGATCTCTGTGAACTCTCTTCTGATGGAGATCGATCAGTGATCTTCTGATGGAAATCGATCAGTGATGAACTTTGATGAACTCGGTCTCTCTTCTGATGGAGATCGATCTCCCTGATTTTCATTTTCTCCTCTTTTCATTTCAGATGTCAAGATGAAAAGAGTTTCATTTTCTCCCTGATGAAGAGAAGTCTCCCTGATGAAGAGAGATATGAAAAGAGAAGAGAGAGATATTTTGATATGAAAAGTGGAGAGAATAAAGAATTCACATCGTCTCCTCTTTTCATTTCAGTTGTCAGGATGAAAACTGTTTTAAGCCACCGTTTGGATATTTGATAAAAAGATAAGAACAATAAATCAATCAATTTATTTTATTGCAATGGTTGAAAAGATAAGAAAATATATAAAAAGACATCAAAATTATATTTGATTTTTACTTTAATTTGTTTATTTTGTTTAGGCTTTAATAAAGTGGATATTTGATCCTTAAAGCTTAAGTGGGTATTTAATTTCATCTGCTAAAAATGCTATTATCTCAAGTTCTTGATATTTGGTGAGGTTTCTTCTCTTTCATGTGTTAATTATTTATTTACATTACAAATTTGATAATTTGAGAATCTGTGATAGCATTTTTTTAATATGAATATTGGGATTATCTGTTGTATTTGTGTAGTTCAATAGTTGTGCACTTGTGCTTACGAGTAATGGATAGATACTTTAAAAGAATAAATGATGTGAGTTCTAGTTCTACTGCTCGGGCTGTCACTGATAGGTCTGATAAGGAACTTCCTAGTTCCAAAAGGAGTTGTATTGAGACTGAGTTTGATCCAGAAACTCTTCTAACAGATCCTGGATTACGTAAGCCAATCAAGGAGTATCCTAAATCTACTGTGCGTCTACATTGACTCATTATGTATGTTTCTCTTGTAATACTTTTAAAACTCTATTTTAATCATATTTATCTATTTATTTTAAAAATTAAATTATCTATGATTTTTTTGCCCCCCTTTGTCTGCAATCCTGGATCCGCGCCTGCTAACAACCGGTAATGATTTAGTTTCAACTTGGCAGGAGTGACACCATAATTTGTCATCTGATGTTATGAGTTTTTTCTACAGCTTGAAGCTCGACATTATAAGTAGTACCATTTGTCCTCAGATATACTACTTTTAACGACTACTGAACATGTTCCGCGGTACTCATTTTGAAGTAAAAGGCAACGTCATTAGTAATTTCTCTATGTAGAGTAAATTTGTATTCATCAATTTAAGTGTGTTTAATCTCTTACCTTTGACCAATTTGTTTAATTCTTGGACAATATTGTGGTAAGTTAGTATCTATCATCGACTCATACCTGGATTTCAGGTCATGCATCTCAGAAATGTCCATATTGAAATAGACTTTAGTCCATTTGTGGATGAGAGATTAATTTCGCCCGTTAAGAGTAGTTAGTTAGCAAACGAAATACTCTTGGGAAAAAAAAATTACTAAAGTTGAATCGAGAAATGCCTAGCCATTCCTTTTTCTTAGCTACAACTTGTTCGGATTTGAATTTTAGCTATGTCGTCATGAAACTTTGTTTCTCTATTCCACGTCCTTAAACTCCACCAAATTGAACTTAAATTTCAAAAACCTCGACCCATCTCCTTTTATCTGTTTGAACTTTTGTATATGCATAAAAGCATATTTTGTAGCTGTGACCTGAGTAACGGTATTTCCCTGCTAAATTTTCAAGATGAAAAATGCATCCATCCACCGTCAACTCGTATATCAACACGTGTTTGAACGGAATTATCCCTTGGATTCGATAGCCCTACATGCGAAATAAAGCTCTTGATATCAGTGAGAAGGATACGCTAGAAAATAACTGAACAATGCTTGCGATAACAACCTTTTCATCCATGAACAACATGTCCTAGGTCTCGGAGAAATAGGAATAACAGGGTCTTCAATAATACTATTTGGAAAGCTAACTATGTTTTCATGCAGGCTCTGGCTGATTGCAAACTCTATTCGTCCCAACACCAAAACTTAAACCCATGCATTTAAACACATCTTGTCATGCTTTGATTAAGTGGAAACTTCCCGATGAGGGCTGATTCACACTTAACATTGACGGAGCTAGCAGGGCAACCCCAGCAACTCTGGAATAGGTGGCATCATTCGAAACTACTGTGGAAAGTTTCTTTCTGATTTCAACTATTTCACTGGAATTCAAACTAACAATGTTGTTGAAGCTCTTGCCCTTTGGGATGGGCTGAAATTGGCTCTCTCTTTGAATGTCCCAAAAATAATTATCCAAAGTGATTCACAGGTGGTGGTGGTGGACAGAGTGCAGAAATCCTCATAGCACCAATGAAACCATACCCACTGATCAAGAATTCCAGTAAACTGCTCCAAAAATTCAAAGAGGTTAAAATCATGAAGACATTTCGAAACGCAGATTATGCAATGGCGGACTCCCTTGCCTCAAGCGCAGCATCACAGATTTGGTATGGGCAGTTCACAGAGGTTCGATATCCAGAAATTAAACTGCAAATATGGAAGGATGTCTTTGGCCCTGGTTGCTTCCGTGGAAGAAAAACAGATTGATGAGTCCCTGCTATGCTCATACTACATTTTCTGGTTTGTTTTCAGAGTCAGTCTTCTTCGTAGTTCAAATGTCAGTTCTTAAGTTTTGTCTGATAGTTTGCTACATCCAGCTATGGAGAAGCTTTTGCCTGCTTTACCACTTCTTTGGTGAGCATGGTTTCTCTATCTGTTCTATGCCTGCAAGGCAATCTATGTACCACATCTATGATGGTTAATGAAAGTTAAGTAGTTGGCTGTTCAAAAAAAAACGTGAACAGCGCACTGTAGTAACATGTTTTCGTAAGGGTTGGACATTCCCTGACACTGATTTTGTTTAGTCCAAAACTAAAACTTGATGCAATGCAAGACAGATAATGCAACTTTGCATCCACTTCCATTTTCTTCTCTTTTTTTCTTTTTACTACTTTTGCATTTCCTTTCACTAGAGAGATACACAAATTACATGGAGATGGATACAGCCTAGAGCCCTTTCAATGAAAAAAAAAAACGAACTATAAAAAAAAGGAAAAACTGCGTGCCATGAGATACGGACAATTTACACCTGGTGAAACTAAGGAGGATTGCATGCAACTTCTATGCTAAAGATAAAAGATCGTGGGAAGTTTTTGGCTGAGCGCACAGAGTGTCAGACTGGTGATTCAATTGTAGATATTGGATGCCCCGCCATTTGTTTCAGTTGTATTAGATGGGCCCTAAGGCTGTTTTCTTCTATCTGCTTCACAAAAACGCAAATCTGGTCAATCATACAAACATGCGGGCGTCTGTGCGTCAATATAAAAACAAGTATTCTTGAACTTCTAGTTTTCTTTATATTTACCTAAAAATTTCAACAATGGACAAACGAATGCAATTTCTTAGCATGTGTTGGTTGTTTTCTATCCATGCAATAAATACGAATTCTTTTGGCAAACTTAAAGATGTAACATGTTTATAATCAACAGGTGTAATATTCCATATAAGAAGCAAACTCACAACTATTTATAATTTCAACAAATTTAATATGATCTTTGGTTTTAGTATAGATTTCCATTAAATTTTCACAATTAAAAAATAAAAACTATACAACCTTTTTTATTAAAAAAACACATTTTTAATGAATTAATTAGGATATAATAAGCTGATCACATAATCAGATGTTTTTGCCATTTCTTTAATAATCATTTGCAGATTTACTCTGAATCCACCACATCAATGTCTAGGTTGTTCAAACTGTAATATATGCTATACAATTTGGTAACTGTATGTGAATTCAATATAAGTTACCAGAAGCATGAGACAGTTTTGTGGCCTAGTTAACCACTGTACAAGAAAGCTCTATGATATTAACCTAACAAGCTGTTCCGAAGTTGAAAACCCAAGATTTACCATTCAAGCAATCTGCTTTGATGGAGGAGGAGAGAGGGGGGGTTTGGTTGATGAAGATTGTCTTTATTAATTTACTAGGTGAAAGTGGTTTGGCCAGATATTCACTAAAATCTGTTTAATCCACTTATGCATGCGATTCGCACAATTTTAGGCATATTGCTACATGGCAATGTGTATTTAGCAATCTCAAAATCAAATGCTACTTCTCATTTGCAAGTTTTGCCAATAAACTGAATCCAGATTGTGTAAGTTTGTGTGCTCATTCAAATTCCAGGTGGATCCTTGTTTTTACCTGCATTGCAGCTGTTGAAGCCAAGAGATCTACATACTCATCAAGCATGGCTCTCTCCTGCCTGGTAGCATCAGCAAGTTCAGAAAGCAGAAAATTTGTTCCTTCCACCTGTGATTTTACAATAAACTTTTAATTATCATTATTCAGTAGTTCTCGTAACAATCAAATAAGGAGTTCCAACAAGCAGAGGGAGGTATGCAAATATATTGAAACAACACAAGGAACTAAGTCTACAGTTCTCTTAAAATTCAAATAAGGAGTTCCAACAAGCAGAGGGAGGTATGCAAATATAATAAAACAACACGAGGAACTAAGTCTATAGTTCTCTTAACATTCAAATAATGAGTTCCAACGAGCAGAGGGATGTAAGCAAATATATTAAAACAACACGAGGAACAAAATCTATTGTCTTCAGTATAAAAGGAATAACCCCTACAATATGAGAAAAAGTTTTTTTTTTTTTGGGAAAGCGAGTACAAAAGGATCCCCAAACCTTTCTATTAATTAAAATGATGAAGAAACAATAAGAAGTAAATAGATTAATCTGAATCCATGGAACAAACAAGAAAAAGTAAATAGAACAAACTTAGTTCAAAACATAGAACAACAACAATAGAATAAACAAATAAGTCCAAATGAATTGAACCTTAGGCAGTAAATGATCCATAGAGGAAACCATTGCTTGCATCACATCAACAGCAGAACAAATGGCATTCTTCAATGTATGTGTATCAGCCTGTAAAAATGTAAATCTAATGAACAATTGGGTTTCAATTGTGTGTTTCTAGTATAGAGTACAAGTTAATCAAATAAACATACCCTTGCTCCAGAGGTAATTGAAAGACGGAGCGTACAGGCTTCCAAAGCTTTCATGGCCTCAGATAACGAGCTAGACTGCTCTCCTTCTAGCAAATCCCAATCATCAAGGTATGCAATCTATATAACAATTATTAGATGGAGAAGTTTAAGTATATGATCTAAGTTGGGTAACCAGCAATTGAAATTGGTATTAAGTGAAAAAAATAGTAAAATGGAGAGATTACAACAGCCAAACCCAATATGGCCCATTATATATCATTTTGCCCAAAATGAAACTTTTAAGCTAATTCAAATAAGGGAGATATGATTCTCTATATTGGATAAATTAGGAAACCTCGATTTAATCATTGTATCTCATCCATTTTCAGTTGAACTAATGTTTATTGAAAGAGATGTATCCTTCTATAAAGATAAAGATATTGATAGGAGTTGGAACCTGTAAGTTCCTAAACTAGAACCTGTGGCCACTGTAATTAGCAAGCAAATATAGAACTTTTGCGGTGATATTGAAAATATAAAAGCAAAGTGAAGATCTTACTTGTCTATCCAAAACTGACAGGAGCTTCAGCTTCTCCCTGAGCTGTTGAAGGTTAATCCTTTTGATTGTAACGGAATACTGCAAATCAGAAGTTGTGTTCCGGACATTGTACAAGATTGTCTGTTTCATCATATCAAACAATTGGACATTGTTAAAGGAGATAACAAGACAGCTCGATCAATTTGCTAAACATGCACTAAACAAAACACCTGAATTACATATCCCAGCTTGACCTCTAAAGAAAATTCAAACATATTACTGACTAGACTGCAAAAAACATCAAGGATGTTTTCCAGTTGCACACTACGAACAACAGTTAAGTTGGGCATACACCACAGAGAACTTGGATCATGCGACAAATTGTGCTCTTTTGTCAAATCATGACATGGGTACAGCCCTTGACATCAGAGAGTAAGATTACAAATAAATCCTGTTTGGAACTCGCCTAAATCAACAAGAAATGTTGTCTTGGCAAGCCCTACCACCCCAATTCATAACTAGGGATCAAGTAAATAGAAATTAAAGGATAGAAAGTTCGCTGAGCCATGATGGTCAAGAACAAAGGATGGGAGTCCATTGTTTATCACATAAAAGAAAAACATCCAGCAGGATGAATTATTCCTAAAGAAAGATGTACTTTTTCTTCAGTCATAACTCATAAATCTTCTTATGTGAAAGAAAACAACTATTTACATGCAATCTAATGAATCAATGTAACAGGGACATGATTACTAACATTTCAGTGCTCATAAGCCTACCTCTGTTGTTGTCTTTTGAATTGAAAATGCAGTATCTGCTCGAGCATTCACAAAGCGCCATTGCTGGTATCTATTGTACAATAGCCGGAGCTGATGAGCATCTTCTATGTGATTTGCACCTTTCTTTCCTTTTCTGTGATCAGCAATAAAGCTGAGAACAGATGATGTACTGCTGGACCGATTTCCCAAAGAGCTTACAGAAGGATACTGAGAGGAAGGCCTTGAACGTGATGGACTAATACCTCTAGAGGGAGAGGAAGAGGGAAATCGGACCTTACATGGTGATGCAGGACGAGAAGATCCAGGAATAGGCAAAGACTGAGATCTAACTGTATGAGGTGTTAACAAAGTGCATTCTGATATATCTGAAGAACTACTAACACTTGACGAAAGAAGCTTGTCCGTTCCAGATGATTGTGAGGAAACATCATCAATTACAAACAAATCATGCTCCACTCCCCTAGTATCTAATGATACTCGTCTTGCTAAGTCACTTTGAGCTTTTTGCAGGCTGCTAGGGATACCATCAGAGAGAGCCAAACTTCTCACTGGAGAAACACCACGTCTTAAAAGTGGTAAAGAAGAAGCCTTGCTGGCCTTATCTGTCAGAACCATGGTTCTGTTTATAGCACTAGAAGAAATTTTTCCTCCCATTATTTTAGATGAGCGATTCTGATCTACCACTCGTGGGTGTGAATTGTCCGTTGGCTTGGAATTCTCCGACTGATCAGAGGCATTCCTTCCTCTAAGGGGACTCCTCTTCCTTTCAGGTGTTTGATTCCTCTGGAGAACAGCAGTTTCTGCTTTCCTATGTGCCACTTTGGCTGAAGGCCTCAATGTATGATCATATGAGGCATAGGTGACTGGTTTTTCCTTCTTACTTACAGGGACAGAAAAAGTATCCGACTGAAAAGAGACAAAGAGGCTCCGCATTGTTGAGGAGGGCCACAATCCCTCTGACCGGCCACCCGGTACTCGTCTGGGATCACTATGCATTTGTGCAGGTATATCTTGAGCAGGCGTTGAAGGGCTTGGGGGAGAAGGTGGTGTAGAGGGGCGTTTCCTCTCAGCTGAAAGAGACCGTTTCGAATTTGCCAACGAGGGTGTAGGTGTTGTCCGTGCAACATTGGGAGATGGAAATCGTTTAGGTACAACAGGCGTGGTTACTGAATGGGAACTACTGATAGCAGACTTGTACCTCAAAGGGACATCTCTTGTTGTCCTAGGCCTCTGAATTACAGCATTATTCTTCTCCGATAAACCTAGCGGTGGTCTTGTAGTTTCCTCTGTCGTCCCCTTCCGCACCATTCTCTCTGCTTCATAAACATCCATCAAAACCATCTGAATCAAAACACATTAAGGTGTTATTCTTCGTATAATTCCGCAAATATGACAGCCTTTCATGTATCTCATTTAAAGTAATCACACTCAATTCTGTCAGAAAAGCAAACCTACACCCAGAATCAGAATAATCAAAACTAACCCAATTTCACAAACACTCAGATCTGCTACAAACCAAAATTCAGCAATGCAACCACGAAAACCCAATTTACATACAGACCCCAAACACACCCAGTGGAACAATTCTATTTAATTGGATTACAAAACAAGCCTCTCAGCCACTAAAAAGTAAACAGAGTGAAAGGGGAAGGAAGGTGGTGTTGTTGTCGTTGTATTGAAAGTGTGGGGTGTTTGGGTAAAATAAAGGGATTGATTCCTTCTTTAACTTCTTTTGTCCCTTTCACGAGAGTGCCATGGTCGTCCGGGCTGGAAATGAGTTCATAAATCTCTCTCTCTCTTTTCTTTTTTACAATAGAAAGAAAGAATAGAATTGAATGAAAGTGATATAAAAATCCTTCCTTTTCTTTCCCTCTCGACCCTAGCTGTAAAACTCAGAAGGGTTGATAAAAATCGAAATTTTAAGTAATGGGTTTCTCAGTTTTTTGATAAGATTACGAATATTGTGATTCAACAATTTCTAGGAATTTGGACAGAAACACGTGCAACGAAGATCAATGTTCAATTCCCATAAACTTTCTCTGCACGGTAAAACAGAATCTCTCTCTCTCTGTTACATTGTTCTTCGATCAATCGAATTAAAAATGGTTTCTGTCTGTTTTGATTGTTTAAACCCGAAACAAAGATCGATGTAATTAAAATCAAATTAAACCCGAAAAGTTCGGTTTCCGTGAATCAAGTCATCGAGTAACACAACCCCTTTAATCACCCAACACAGATTTCAAGCAAATCTCTTGAAAATTAAACAACTTTAATTGATTTTAATCGATTTTATTTCACTCCAAATTACAAACCAAGCGAAAAACTCAAAAAAAACTCACCTCAACAAAACGGTCTGAAAACCTTCAATGGGTATCTAACTCTGTATCCAATCGATCGATCCGGGTACCCTTTCGACCCAGAAAGAAGTTAAAACCCTCTGATTCAGTCGCCAAGAAGAGATTTTTCTTCTTTGAGCTGTGATTTGGAGGAGATTGGTGAGTTGGGTGCATTAAAGGTGGAAGCTTTAATGGGAAAAAAACAGAGAGATTTGAAGGACAAGTGAAGAGAAGAGAAGAGGGTTTTTCAGTTAGTGAAGGAAGTTGAGAAAGCGGTGAAATAGTCAGAGGAGTTGTTTTCGCGCCATTTAGACGTAATGAGGAGATTTGTTTAGGAGGATTTGGTTGGTGATTAATTAGGAGAAAGTTGATTAGAAGTAATCATTAGGATTTTGAGTGAAATTGCTCCCATGCTCTTTGTGGGTTTTCAAGAAACCAAAACCAAAACAAATGCCAATGGTTTTGCTTGGTAAAAAACAAAAGGATTGCAATGCTTGTTCATGCCAAATACAAGAATCTAAAAAGTATATTTATAATTAAAAATGATAAATAAATAAAAACTCCAAAAAAAAAAATGAAGGAATAGTGGCGAGAGAAATTAAGATGCCAAAAATGGAAGTAATTTTTTTTTTTTTTATATCGTTCAAACAATTTTGCAAACCTAACATAAAAGAACGGGGTTTTTGAAGTTTTTTCCTTTGTATGTGAACAAAGTATTTATGTTGTTGTTAAAAGAAAAATGGTCATCTTCAATTTCAAGTATTTTATTTGTTTCCATCTTAAAATGTATATACCATTTTTATCATGTTCTTAAAAGGCTCTGTATTTTTAATTCGTTGATGTGTTTTAGTCCTTTTTTTTTGTTCAAACGCGAAGATGTTTATTAAAGAAAGAAAGGAAAACAAATTACAAAGGAAATCATTCCTTAATTGCGTTTTGTTTCTGTTTGTTTTTTTTTTTTTTAACTTGCACTCAAGAATTTTTCATCTTTTATTAACCAACTACATTTTGATTCTTTGGAAATGTTTTCGAATAACATAGAATGGCGTTCAAGCTATGATGATTGATGAACATATTTGCATTAGACATTTAACTCTATGTGAAAGGGGCGGGGGAAATCTCATTCAATTAAGAAGCTATGCTTTACTATAAATAATATATCCTTCCAATGGTACCTATAGTTTTTATGTAACATGCAGATCAGTACCACCCTAACACAGTAAAAGTAAATATAGAACACTACAATGAAACTAACAAAAGTGGCCTACTTGTAAAGATCCAAGGAGAACAGAATCCAACAACCCTTAAATTCCCTTAATTAGTACATGATTTACTGGAGACTGAATTTGTGATTTAAAGTGCCCTTTCATAAGGTATGTAAATTTATGGTTTAAGGTACACTTGGAATGAATGCGTATGTGATGTTCCAGAGCAAATGGGGGGACCTTTCACCTCCAAAACATTGCCCTCCGTCCAAAATCTCATGATTTATACAATGTATTTTGCGAGTAACAATTACTCAACAAAAATCAGCCAAGCTATAAGTACCTATATCATAAGCTTTCAATGATATTTTTATCATATAGGGGTCATTTATTTTTCATAACTACTTAGATGTTTTGATTCTCAACACTTATATTTAATAGCACATGACGCAACTAGAAAATAAAACCTATTTGTCTAATTAGAAATGGCACGCTCTTAATTTTACTTTAGTGTTTTAGGTTTTTGAATGGATAAGTTCGAATTGTTCCTACCTTGTGGTTGAATGATAAATAAATGTGACTAAGTATGTCATTACCATCTATTGTTTGTAAATGAAGCTCCCTCACAATATTTTTGTTAGATAATTGAGATTGTATTAGGTAATATCCCATGGTGTTACAAACATCAATTACCAAACTTGCACTTTATGTTAGATTCAACTCTCTGACAGCTTAAGCTTTTAGATTAGTATTGAGCGTATCTTTTACTTTTCTTGTAAACTTTGCAAATGAAAAAAATAACGTGTCATTTCATAATTAGTTTTTCTAGCAAAGTTGGTGGATCTTTGTATTTGATGGAGTAATTAAAGAGCTAGAAATTTGAGAATTAGCTAGGGTTCGGGGATGTAATTGGTCTTTGATGTAGTTGAAAGTTGTATCTAACTTTCCCGTTGATCTAATTAGAGGTCTGAATTTCTTGAGAAATGTTGGGTTTGACCCATTACGGGTTTGTTAATATGTTTGATGGTGAAACTAAGTTAAAAATTAGAGGTAGACCACCCACTTTTTGGACCTCCTCCTCCATGGACCATGACCATGTCTTCAAGACATCAACACTTCCAATTAGTCAAACGACCGAGAAAATTCCTAGTTTCGGTTTGAACATTTTTTTTATAAGAAAAGGTGTCCCATAAGCAAAGTTTATATGGTTTACCAACTAATCCATCGGCCTTATGGATGTATCTTTTTATGGACATTATAAAAATGATTATTGCTTCGTGAAGGTTAAGGTTGATTTTGAGATGGTTAAGGTTGATTACTTTTTTTGTGCATTTACCCATGCTGATTGTGATCTGTACTTTGATTTGGATTTTTCCCAGTTAATCACTCTTGTTTATTGCTTGTGGGGGGTAATGAAGTCTTGGATTTTAAGTTACCCTGGTTTGGAATAATGGCCATCGTTTAGGTTCTTAGCTGATTGGTGTGATATGATTAGTTTTAATTTCTCGATTGTGTCCCTTGTAGCCGGTCCCCAAAGCAACTATCTTTTTAGGGTATTTTGAGTGTGAAAATGGTTGATGGGCACAATTATATTTATCATTTTGATACTGCAAAAACTTGAATCTTTAGATGAAAAATCTCTTGAAATCCTATATTTGAAGGGTTCTTATGATTTAAAATTTTAGAAAAAAGTCCATTACTAGGTTTAAGGACTACCATATAAACATTTCAAGTTGATATAAACTTGGATTGAATGTACCATATTCCTAAAAGACAAGATCAATTGTTGGAGTCTAAAATTCACAAGAGTTACAAAGAATGGCCGTTAAAGTTAAATCATGTCACATCAACATTTGATGGTTGAAGAATTCAAAATACCTTACCAACTTCAACTGAAATCAATATTATGAACCCTACAATTTCATTTCTTCTTTGCCTTTCGTACAAAGCATTCAACAACACGAAACATGAATGCTATTGAATCATTTTACTTGATAATTTGCTACGACATGATAGTTTCACAAGGTAATTATCATTTTCATTATTAATAGAAAATTTTTAGAGAGTTTGGTCCCAGAGCACGAATTTGTGCCTGGAAGAATGACATGCACGTGATCGGGCCAACTATTGAATGCTATTGAATCATTTTACTTGATAATTTGCTACGACATGATAATTATCATTTTCATTATTAATAGAAAATTTTTAGAGATCTTGGTCCCAGAACACTAATTTGTGCCTGGAAGAATGACATGCACGTGATCGGGCCAACTATTGAAATGGGCAAAAGCATAATCTTCTCCCTCTTCCCTGAAAACCCCTTATGCATGCCCATTTCCTGCCACTGCAAAAACATTCCACCTAGGAAACCCCCTCTCCATTTTTCACATTTGTCCATGGTTGTTTCGTTGCAGCTAACTCTTAGAAACATTGCAATATGAAGTACATACGACATATACTTCTTCAACAATATGTCAATCCTATACCTATATAGGCAAAAAGCATTCAATTATTAAATCAAAGATAATCGATTAATTGATAATGTTCCAAAGATTTCACCAAATTTGTCACTTAAGTCGTATACTAATCTCAATTTAGTACTTAGTAAAGAAAACCACCACGCGACAGACAAAAAATACGAAAATATTTAATTAGAAAAGCAAGTACAACAGAGGCGATTTTGAGGGGCATTTTGGGAATCAGATTGAAATTTTTGATCTTTAGATCCTAGCCGTCCCAAGCTTGTTGAAGTGCATCTGAACATTTGAACTAAGTGGCGGCTTGGGACAACCCTAGTTTTCCCAGCCACTTTTGGCCGACGCCAAGGCTTTTGCGCCGCCTTGAAGCGCTGCACTCCTACGCGCTGACATGACACAACCATCAGCACATCATTCGAGTTGCTTGATTGGAAGTTAATCACGTTTCAATCAAAGGCCGTTACGATCTGGACGCCGCTACGACACAGCCGCCGATACATATATCCGACACACAGATTTGTGTGTTTATTTGCTGGGTTTTTATTGTTTCTGCTGGGTCAGGGACTCCAAGTCTTATGGATGTGATGTCAGCGCCAGCCGCCATCCCTCCCCCCACTGGTCCAGGTCATGGGGGAACCACGGAAGGATCCCCTAATCCCTCTTTCGCTCAGATTTGGTGAAAGATTTTGGTGGATGACACTGCGGAGACTCAGGTAGAAGGTACTCATTTCCGGAAAGAGGGGGCACCAGCAATCGGACTCACGACAACGGATGAAGTCCGTGGGGAAGTTTTTATGGAAAAACATGTCATTGTTCTCAAATTTTCTAGTTACCGACCGACTTTGACAGATATTCGTGATTCGATTCACAGAACATGGGGAATTTTGGGTGATTTTTCGCTGGGTTTGCTGAATCAACGACATGTGTTAGTATGACTTCAATCTGAGGTGGAAGCAAAGAAATTTTGTCAAGAGACTCCTTCCTGATTCGTGGAGTTCAGTTTAAAGCATTCCGTTGGCACGATGGTTTCAGTTTGAAGGAAGACTCAATCTCGGTGCCCCTATGGGTAGAGTTACCTAACTTACCTTTGCATTTATTTCATCCCCCTATTTTGAAAGCTGTTGTGAATTCTTTTGGTGGTTTTTGCGCATGGATGATCATACTCGCTGCCTCACGCGACCGGGCTTTGCCCGTGTATGTGTGGAGATGTCATTAGCAGAGAAATTACCAAATAGGGTTTGGATTGACAGGGCCAATAACAGGGATTTCTGGCAGAAGATAGAATATCCAGGTTTCAAATACTGCGACTTAATTTTGTTCTTTGATAGGCCATCAAGAGGAATTTTGTAGGAAAAAGCTTGGTATTAAGGGCAGTGGGGGAGGTCCTGATTTCGGTAAAGCGGAGAAGGCGGTCAAGCCGCAGGTTGAAACCAAAACTATAAAGCAACAATATGTACCCGTTCTCAAAAAAGCTGAAATTCTAACTCCAGCGGTCGGCCCGAGTGGAGCAAAAAACAGCCAGGGGGAAGAGATGGATGAGGACATTGAGGAGAAGATGCCGGTGGCCAAGGATTAGGTAAAGGTGGTGTTGTCAAACAAATTTGAGTCGCTTACTGAAAACATTGTTGCAGATGAGAGTGAGAACATGGTTCATGTTAGTGTTGAACAAGTTACAGAAACTACGGAAGAATGCCTCCTAGAGGCGGGGTATACAACTTCGGAGATTGCAAATGATATTGGAATTCAAGAACAGCTGACACAGCCAAGAGATGACATAATCTCAGGGGCCAAGAGTGGTCTTTCCGATGACATGACAAATGAAAATATCCGCCCGGAACATCACATTGTGACAAGGTCGCACGCTGATATTGGGAGCGATCAATTGGGGCATCCTGGATCAGAGACACGAGTTGCATTAGCAAGGGAATTAGGAGTGGCTTCGCCCCAGCTAGCTCACGACCTCAAATAGCCTGTGATCACCATCAGTCGAAGCACTGCGATCACCATCAGTCCAAGCCCTGCGCCAGCTCATGGTCTCAGTCAGACCACGCTCCTCGTGTCTCCTCGGGTCCAGCCTGCCCACGGCCCCAGCCCGTCCAGTACAAGCACGGCCTCCCAGTCCACGGACACAGGTCACGGCCAATCCAAGGCCCCAGCCTCTTCACGACTCCAACCCAGGGGAAGTGCTTCCTCAGGCAGCGCGTGATTTGATCGCCGTTGGTGATTCTTTAGTGACGCAAACTAAGTCGATTGGAATGATACAGGAAGTAGGGGCTGCCACGGTGAAGCCGACAGTGATAGAACAGTTGAAAAAATTTATGGCCAAGCGAGCTCAATCCACGGTAACTGGTAATTTTTCAGTGCCCGCGGCAGCAAGGAACGACAAGGATGGGAGCTTGTATGATGTCATCATCCAGCTGTTTGAGGAGAACCGTGTTTTGCGAAGAAAGAAACAATCAATGACCACTAATACACTTGATAACGCCACAGATGATAGTGATGAGGCTGCGTCGGAATCGGAATTGGGGCCGAAACCACATGATATTAATGATTTAAAATTGGGAGCGCACTCCGATAAGGATCTACAGTACAAAGTCAAATCGACGGTTCTTCCGGGCAATTGTCGTAAGACTAAGAGGGGTAAATCTTCCTCTCGCGCTTAAGATGATGAAAAATTTTATGTTTTGGAGTAATAAGGCCATGAGGAGGAGGTTAAAAAATATGGTTGTGGAGCATCTGCTCGCTGTTGTCAATTGGCCTGCAGGGACTTGCGAAACAGGCCAGCTGCTTCCACTCTGCTGGGATTTCTTATGTTCATGTTGTTGCTCCTCTTTTTGGATGAAGCTCTGTTATTATGTTCATGCTGGGATGTCTTATGTTCATGCTAGGATTTCTGATGTTTCATGCTGGGATTATCTGTTTTGTTATGATTTATGGTCCTTCTTTTAGCATTGGTGATAGGTTGGATTTGCTTTTATGTATTTTGGTTTACGGCTGCGGCCCAATTTTGTTTTGGTTATATCACGGGTAAAGTTGTTATATACTCCCATATTGATTATAAATCAATTTTTTTGACAAGTAATAAAGGTCTGGCATTCCAGAGGTGCCCCTCCCCACTGGAGGTTTAAAAAAAAAAACCACCCCGCTACATCATATAATAATAGGAACATAGTTAATCCATTTCATCAACAATAAAAATTGCAAAGACCTTGCTATATATTATTCTTACCTCTCCTTGTTTGGTTGAAGCATTAACATAAATTTCTATAATAAAAAAAAACAAAAGGCTGTGGAGCCTCTAAAAGCTAAAAGTCCCTGGATTAAATAACAAATTCTCAACTAAGCTATGTCAAGTGCTCTTTCAACACAAAAAAAAAAGTGCTTTTTTAACCCAAAATTTTTCCCACAATTCAAGTGAAACCAATAATCAATCGATGTTGAGCTTCTTATTAGTTTTGTGATTTCTAGGATAAAACATGATATTGAATATAGATTGATGTTCCACCCATACAGTTGATTTGTTAGCAGATTTTCTAAAATTTAATAATAATAATAATAATAACCCAGAAAACAATGAATTTGAGAGGGAAATATGACCAAGGATTGTGATTTCATTTTTCGAGTTAATTTTGGCAGCTGATTTTAAAAAATATTTTGATGTGTGAAGAATAAACGTAAAAATTTCGAGGATATATGAACATATATAATAAATTTCGAGGGTAAATGAAATATGTGAAAAAATAAGATGCAAATAAATAACTTGTTAAACACATTGAATGAAGACTAAATATCAAGAAATGAAACAAACATTGCTAGAAATGAGCATGAAATAAATATATAATTATAAAAATTAGGAGGTGATTTTATAAATTGATATATAAGTAGAAGAAATTATAATTAGAAAATCAAGAGGTGGTTTCAAAAATCAATAAATAATTAGAAAAAATAATATTTTGAAAATCAATGGGTGATTTCTCTACACTTCCAGCGAGCTCATTTCTCCCAAATACCTACCCCCTACAGACCACCTCCCAAATCAATCTATCATCTCCCGAAATACCAACGAACACCATCTCCTCCACATCCCTCTCTTCCCGCCCTTGCAAATCGCCAACAACCACCATCTCCTCCATATTGCCTTTATTTCTCGCATAATAGCCTCTCTTCTCGTTTGCTTTGGTGATTTGGTTCATACAAATGGAGGAGATGTTTGGGTGAGATAGGATGGGGTCTATTGGTTCAGGGTTGGGTTCAAGTTAGTAGGTGATAAGGTTGATGGGTTTGATTCAATTCAGAGGATGGGTTGATTGTTCAGGGGTGGGAGTGCATCTACATTGGATAACAAGACTGGGTACAAGTCTTCGCTGTAAAAGAAATCAAGTGAACAAGAAAAAAAAGAAGATAGAGAAGGAGAGATGAACCTGGTTGTAATTGTTGTTGTTGATGATGTTGTTATGGTCAATCGAGATTTTATTACTACTCTGGTCGAGACGAACCAGGCTAAAGCTTGAAAGAGATGTCGATCAAAGAGAGATCGAAAAGGAAAAGCATGTTGAGTCATAAAATTTTTGCTCGAAAAAACTGGATTTTTTGTCTCTAGTTTTTTATTTTTGCAAAATATGAAATTTACAAAAATCCTGATAACAAAAATTAATATTTTCCTTTCGCTATTTTTCTTTTTGTAATTAAAAAAAATGAAAATTTTGAAAAAAATTCGCAAAAACACATTCCTTGAATATTACAAAGCTTTACTCAAACTAATAATAAAAATAGTAGTTATGCATAGAAAATCAAGTGAAAGATGAAATCATGTTGCCATTGAAAGGTCTAAATATGCGAGTAGGAGTGTCAAATTCCCCCAGACCTATGCGAATTAAAGTCTCCAATTCACCTAGATCTTTGCAAATATGAAACTTCAACTCTCAAGGCCCTTTGTGAATGTGAGACTCGAACTCGCATTTTCCATTGCGAATGGGTGAAAATAGGCTTTTTGTTCTGAACAATTTGAGTGTTTGTCGTAAAATGACATTAACTTTCTCATTTCAAAACATTTTTAAGTGATTCAAATTGTGTTCATTATAACTCAGAGTACAACAATTTTCGTGTTTTGATGAGCTTGCGAATCGGCCTCAATAGAGAGTATAATTTGGTCGAAAGTTAGGGACACTACCCCATTTTCATTACGGTACAGATTTGCATGACTTTAGTAAAATGATCATAACTTGCTCATTTCAAAATATTTTCAAGTGATTCAAATTGTGTTTATTAGATAACTCAAAGTATTAAATTTTACATGTTTTTGATGAGTTTGAGAATCGATCTCAATCAAGCATATAAGTTGGCCGAAAGTCAGGGGCACCCCCACATTTTCTTTTCGGGACAGATTTGCGTGACTTTAGTAAAATGATCAGAACTTGCTCATTTCAAAACATTTTCAACTGATTCAAATTGTGTTTATTTTTTTAATTAAATTGGGTTGTTGACCCTTTTTATTTATTTATTAATCCATGCCCGAAGGCTACATGACTGACCCTGTAGGTTAACTAAAAAACTGAAACAAACTCTCACAAGAGAGATGATTCACCAATACAAGCCTAGACAAACTCAGCCTTTGTACCTTTTGTTTGTTTTCTTAGTTCTATTGGATTTTCGGGGACAAAGGCTAAAATCTTCTTCAGGAACCTGATAATTTTTCTGTCTCAATCTATTGCGTGTGCGGTTCTTATATTCTTCCCATACATCTTTTAACCAAATGTTGATTTCCTTCACTTCTTATTTGCCATGTTTTGCAATAACTTCTTATATTGTAGAAGGAACATCATTTCCCTTTTCATATTCATTTATCATCATTAACGTATATTCAATCTCAGGAAGAGTGAGGATACCTTTCGCTTCATTCAGTTCTGCTACGGAGAGTTGTTTTACACCGTGGTGCTCAAATTTCTCACCATCATTGACATCCTGGGAGCTGTTGTCGTCATTTGCACCTGAAATATTGGTTGTCGGCATGTCGTTGACTTCCTACTGCAATATCGTGCCACTGATCAGATGCTATGTACGCAACAATAACGACCTCTCTAGCATCCTGCGCAATCGCCATAATTGGCTCCACAACAACCTCCCCTGCAACCCTGTGACGAACATCGACTTCCCCTGCTCCTACAACTTGGTCTATGATGTCATTTTTATTAGGGAAAGATATCCTTGTTTCATCGCCTAACCCTTGTGTCGCAGTGATCAAAACATCATGTATCGCATTGGCTGAAACAGCGTGAGAATTCTCGGATTTGGGAGAAGCATCCGGGATATTTTCCTGCTCTATTTTGAGCGATCCAGAGAGCGCATGCACTGGTTCCCCATCATGACATCTTGCATTATCACCTGCTCCGTCTCCTATTACCGCCGCATCCACTGATTTCACCGCCGCATCCGCTGCTTCAAATTCGTCCCCTGTTTTGACAGACTTCGCATCTTGAGACGCTGGAAATTCCTTGGAGGACTCAGACCCTGCATTAACTTGCAGCCCCATAGCTAATCTTGGTTCCTCTCCCGCTGCAAGAGAGCTAGCCGTATCCTGAATTTCTTCTTCCACTGGCGCTTGAATGGCTCTTTCAATCCCCTGGGAAGAGTACCCTGCCTCCTTGCAGTCCAATATGAAATTGGCAACCTGATTTTTATTCGATTCAATAATAGAAAGTCCTTCCCTAGCAAGCTAAGCATCCTCACTAGAGTTGGAATTTCTTTCCTGAATCAAGCTGTGGGAATTAGCAACTTTAGTTTTATTGCTTTCCAAGACCGCACCTCCCACATCATTGTTCAAATCAGTCAATGATGTATCTATAACCACCACGTCCTAGCACAGTTCCTGGAATATGATAGACAGGATCATTGATAGAGTTTCCACGCACCTTAGATCCCTTATTGGCAAGTGCTCCTTCATCCAAAGTAGCAACTCCCTCCATAACTTTGATTCCCTGTTTCGAATTCACCGATTTAGAACTCAATATGCCCTTGCCTTTAACATCATCCACTTGCAATTCTTGCTCAAGATTAGCTAGGATTCAAAAGTATTTTCCAGGCAAGGACTGAAATTCTTCTCAATTCTAGCCCCCACTTTTTGTACTCCACTAGGCCCAGCCGTAGCATTGGTTGCGATGCTAGTACCAATGGATTTGTCCGCTTTCGTCAAAATTGGCTTGTATACTTGTTTAACACCCTGACCTTTCGGCTTTTGTACATTCTCCTTGTCCCTAGCGGATTGATGCCCCGTATTCTCAACTTTCATTTTACTCAAATCATCTTTATCGTCCACCTTATGACTATAGCCTTACGAGTCCCCAACCGCTTCCTACATGATTCAAACGTATGCCCAGTCATGGAACATTTTTCACAATATTTAAAGCCCGGGTACACAATTTGTTGCCAAAATCCAGCGGTTTCGGAAAATTCCAACCATATTCGACTAGGAATCTCCTCCGACAACTCCATCTCTACACACATCCTAGCCACCCCCGGACGGGTGAAACCTAGAGTATTATCGTCAATACGAATAAAGGAGCCAATGGAATCGCCAACCTCTTTTAAAAATAATGGATGGAAAAATTGTCAAGGGAGGTTAGGAAGAACCACCCGCAAAGGGGCTAACAATGGATCTTCCCTAAGGCTAAAACCTTGATGCCAACGGAAGGCCTTAAATCTAACCCCACGAATCAAGAAAGAGTCCCTTGATAAAGCCTTATTCACCTCCTCTTCCGATTGAAATCTAACAATCACATGTCTTGGATCTAACAATCCCATGGTGAAATCACCCATAACTCCCCAAGATCTATGGATGGTTTCATGGATAGCCTCAAGGGAAGGGCGATAGCTAGAAAACTTAAGAACAATGACAAACTTCTCTACATACCTTTCACATCTCCTTGCCTCCGAAATGTTCATTGAAAGAGTCGGGCATCCATTCTTACGAAACCGATTTCCCTTCATAGGTTCTTCGTCAATGGTAGCCTTCTTCACGACACCCAAATCTTGTAGGAAACTACGGTGCTTTTCCTCGATTGGGGCTCCACCATTCCCCAATGGAGGATCTTCTCCCTTAAAGTACCATGTTTTTATGTTTTGAATGAGTAATAGCTATGGTTGTTTTGCGAATAGAAGAAAAGAGGGGAGGCCGGTAGTGGCAGCGGCGGGGTGGTGTTGCTCCACAGTCTGTTGATCTACAGAGAAGTGAAGAGAAAAGACAATGAGAACGGTGGAGGATGATGGTTCTCTTCTCGAGATTTCATCATATTGTTTTGTCAAAAATAATTTTTTTGGTGGCGTGGGTTAGTAGATAAAATAATAATAATAATAATAATATGGATGGTGATGTGAGATAGTACTTTAGGTAGTGTTAAATAGTGATTGCCTTGAATGAATCATTGGTAAGAGTGACATCCTTGAGGGGATGACTTGACACGGGGTATATGGAGTGCATACTCTACCCTTGAGAAAGCAAAGTTACCTAAAACGCTATTTAAATTTCAATAGTTGAAGATAGTAACCGAAAGGGACACAACTCTTTCCAAGAGTGTGTATTCTTTCAACTTTTCTAGAGCGCCAAGCCAAAACCGTCCATCATCCTTGAGATGGGCCTGGCTTGGCTTGGCTTTCTTGAAAAATTTGTACTCTTTTCTATGATTTTAAACTTCTAATCACAACAGTAGATTCCAATATCTAACGGATGGGATTAAACAAAGTGAATGGGTACATTTGAGTCACACTATACAACTCTCAGCTCCCTAAGTAAGCTTTTCCTTTTATATTATAAATGTTTACTGAAAAAATCTAATCAGCCCAATCCATGTGTCTGGTTAGTGTCCAGGAAAGATGTCCAATACGTGAGTGTCAACTCCACCTCTTTCTTCATGGGTTTGGAGAAGATGGAGAAAGGGATAGAATTGACATTCATGTGTTGAACACCCTCCCCAAACACTAATTAGTGTTCTCTTCCCCAAGTGTGTTTGTTCTTGTTACCATGATTCTCATCGTATTCTTCTGTAATGAAAAGGTGTTCAACTTTTGCAGTCATTAGCTAAAAAAAAGAGACCATTAAACAACTTCTAAAACCATTTAAATTGCTGATTATAAAGAAGTATGTAGTTGGGATAAGATGACTTTCTTAATACAACTTTTTAGTTAAAAAATAACTTTTATTTGATCAACATGACTTGTATCCAATTCTTATGGACAAAACCACATGATTTTGAGCAAAGAATGGGTTCTCCCCCTTTATTCAAAAATAAATTCCATAACCTTAGTTGTCTAGATCAGTTGCTTTACCCCTCGTCTCAGGGTAGGGCCTGTGACGAAGATGCTACAGGCATGCAACTCAAGGTCATCTGACTGTATGACGGGTTATGTTGTGAAGATGGATCTGGTGGGAATTAAAGCTCACTCCGGTTGTTTAGTAGCCCTACCCATGTATTTATCCACAATATAATCTTCGTGTTATATGTCGTAATTATACCTATTAGAATTGACCAAAATGAATTAGTCTCGCCTCTTTGCTGTGCTTAGTATGAAAAGATACATCCTCTCCGCAAGTTTGGGATTTTAGAGAAAATGTCAATTTATCAGGGTCGCCTCCTTTTCCTTTTTTTTTACACTTTGCATATAATGTTTTGTAATAGAAACACCAACTTGTTCACTTTGTTAATTCCTTTTTTTTTTAATCTCTATATCTGATTATCTTGGTTTGGTTTTCACAAGACTACAACCAAAGACAAAGTGAGGTAACAAATGTTTACCACGAAAGTCTAAATTTGTACTGCAGTGACCTCTACCACTTTGTTTTTCTTTCAAAAATGGACAAAAAATGCAAATTCATTACTCAATTGCAGCTCAGTTCATATGTCCTTCTTGAAGATATGTGAAGTTCAATGCATCTATAATCTTATCTGAAACACTGCTACTCCTTTCTGCTTAAAGTAGGAACAGGATGTTAAAGCACCCCATGTGTGTGATGTTTAATTACACTAAAAAAAAAGTTGTTTAACATTAACAAATATTTTTAGGGTTTATAGGCGACGTGAAGTACATATAACTCCAAATTGAGATTAATTATGTCCGTCCATCAGATTTACGGAAAAAGGTCGGCAAAGTCCAATGTTGTGTATTAGAAGATGATCACGAAGGTTGGGTAATTAATATTAATATTCTTTATGTGATTAGAAGAACGAAATCAAGTTCACTTAAAGATATGAGTATATTAGTTAAATTCTGATCGTCAAGTCAACTTATCGTATTTTCCATGTTTATGTTTAACTTCATTGACATGTTGACCTAGTATTTATTATGCGCATTGATATATGTATTTTAGCCCTGCCTTTAACAAGGAGATCCGAGTCTCAAAAGCATTACTATTAGGTATGAGTAAGTCTAGGCAACCAGGAAACCAGACAATTTTTTTATTAAGTTTGGTTTTTTTTTTTTTATTCTTTTGTACATTCTCTTTAAAACACAATCATAAATTTCATTTATAGAATGGGTAGAAATGTAAAAAGCCTTAACTTGGCCAAAAAATGGCTGACAATCCTGGCTGCCTGTTGATTAGGGATATATGTTTATTTTTCTTCTAAATAAAAGAAGCAAACTTCCGTCTAACTTCTTAATAAAAAGTATGGATCGGTACTCATTATGATTGTTTGTTTGTGATTTTAATTAAAAACAAAAGTTCTATGATCAATAAACATCGAAGTTCTAACTTCTAAACGAAAATTATTCAGCGGTTAGAAATCAAATTTGATGAAATTATTGGTCGAGTACTTAGCAAATAAAGGTCATAATTAAGTGCATTGGTACTTCCAAGTTTCAAATGATCGCTCTTATATATCAAAAGTACAAACTACAACACTGAGTGAACAGACACGATTTTGATCCATCTCTATATGCGAAAACAAATACCCATTTAAAACTTACAACAATTCTAGGCAGCTAGAGAATACAACCATTTTTTTTTTTTACACTTCTACATTTTTTATAAATGATGTTTGTGATTGTGTTTTAAAAATAAATAAATAAATAAAAATTGTAAAAAATCCAAAACCTTACAAAAACTGATTGTGTTTCCTAACTGCCAAGACTTACCCTAAAACTTAATAATGCGATGCAATGTAGGTACAAAATGGAGTGTAAAACTCTCATCCTTCAAATGGTCCCCAAGCCATATATAGGCTGGAAGAGTATAACTGATCAAGAAATAAGTCACATATTCCCTGGACCATTGAATTATTTTAGACAGGACCCAACTCAGTACACTGGCAGTGGCTGGTCCAACACCTTCTCATCGAGTCGAGTCGTGGCAAACTTTGCTGCTCCGAAGTACAATTTTATTTTGGAATTTGCTCATCTCCATCGACATCTTATTTTGGTTTTATTTACTTTTTTATCGGGTTCTAGTTATTCATGAACTCTTAATCAGATTGATTCTATTTGAATTATAGAAAATGCTAAAACTGTTAGAGGTGTTATTTGTTCAATCGGTTTGAAATTGGATCAAAATAAAATCGAACCGAACTTGAGATACGGTTTTCTAATATTTCAAAGAGAAAATTGTAACTGAACCGATCAATTCGGTTTGTTTTGATTTTTTTTCCTTTTGCTTTTTATTCACCCTCTTTCTTCTTCTTATTGAAACAATTTTGCGTTGCCATTACCATTCCCATACAACAAGACCTAAACACAAAGATAAAACTTTTTCACACATGCATATTTCAAATAAAATTTGAACCTCAACAACATTATATTATCCAAAATAAATAAAAAATTATGCTA
This sequence comes from Berberis thunbergii, assembly GCA_003290165.1. NCBI lineage: Eukaryota > Viridiplantae > Streptophyta > Magnoliopsida > Ranunculales > Berberidaceae > Berberis > Berberis thunbergii. The sequence continues at coordinate 192,494 of QNQO01001260.1, forward strand.
GTTTTTCTATTATGATAAAAGAGATTAACATTATTGCATTATGATTAAACAACCTCAAATGACCATATAATTCGAAAAAACCCTCAATAGTGCTAATGCAAAGAAAACTAGTCGAACAAAATGAAAAAAAACTCAGACACATGGTGCTTAATGACTTCTCGAACTTCCGCCCAACCTGGCCGTCGGAATTCAAGACCCGATTTAGCTTAAGCTTCAAAAGGTCATGTTTCTTGGCCGATTTGATCACCTCAACGAAACCCTTGGTTGCCAAGGATGGCACCGGAAAGGTACCTGCTGCCATGTGCGGCGTTGCGTTGTGATTTCTTCGGCGAAGAGTAACTCTGGCGATGTTGGGAGATTTTTGAAATACATACAAGATGACCAAGATCACGTGGAGATCATTTGTACCGAGTTGTTATAAAGCAACACTCCTTCAACACTCGAGCCGAAGAAAGTCTCGAAATAAAACGTATTTACAAGATTATCAAAAATGGATCTTAGCACATCAGACTCACCTATATCTATGATATCCATAGAAGACCTTTCTACTTCTCTAACTGGATCTAATCTCTATATATTCACCTTAGATGAACTAAATGAGCTAGGTGGAAATTAAATATATAGGGTTGGGAATTGAATTGGTAGGGTTGAGAATTAAATAGAGGTGGTGGGCTGGGAATTGAGTTGTTTGTGGAAGGGCTAGGATTTAAAAAAAACAGATAAAAAAATTGATACGGTTCGGTTCAGTTTATTCGGGGCTGAAAAAAATCAAATCGAACCGAAGTAACTCTCTTTGGTTCGATTTTGGCAATTTGGTTTCGATTTTTGTTTGGTTTTGGTTTTTTTGCTCAGTTCAATTAATTCAGTTGGTTTACATGGACCAATTAACACCCCTACAACCGGTACATGAAAGTCTATATGAGTATGTGCATATACTTCGCATGAATACTTATTTATCTAATTTAAAAAAGAATGGATTATTAAAATAAAATTTTGATGATTATATAAATTAATATTTGAGAACTATATGTTAACACGTTGCGATGCATGTTTGGAACCACTGTGTATCATCTTCCTGATTATTTATTTATGTTGTAATGTTGTTATCATTTTTATTTTTATTTTTGCATGAATTTAATATGAAGATATTGTATATAGTTGGGCCACATAGCACATGTTAGTGTAGCTATCTGTATTTTGTGCGTTTCAAAGTATTTAGTGAGGCTGCTGGAACATCTCTGATGTAAATGAGAATGCATGTATACATAATACCCCCGATCAGCAAATGAAAAGGCTTTTTATACCTTTCAAATTTATACAAAATGGTCTGATGCAAATGTATTAAAAGGTTTATATTTTAGGCACAGACAACACTTTAATTGCCATCTCGTTTTCTAGCTTTCATAGAATTTTGGAATTTGTATATACAGCCAAGCTCAATTTGTACTTGTCATAATAACCCATACAAAAATGTATAAGGAGATGTATAGACATTTCTTCATTGGTATAAAAAAATGTATGGTAGTGATGTATTGTGTTTTATATGTACCGTCCCCCCCTCACATGCACTGCCAAAAGCAATTAAGTTCTCAATACTGATAATACAATGGCTGAGCGTGCCAAACAACAAGCTTTTGTAGGAAAATAATTAATATAAATTGACTATCAACTATAGAAAATGATCGAAAACTAAAATTTGATAGTATATATCATCATCATCCATCCACGATCAAGAATAAAATCCGAATCAGACCAAATGATGGGCTCTCATGTGCCAAGACGTGCTTGTTATCATGTGGCTCTAAACAATAAAAAATTTCAGTCCAATGTGGCGAAAGGCGTGCTTACGTGTCACGTTGCTTGTGGTGGTTATGTATGCTTACATTGGAATATATAATTATGTTAATATTCTCTATCAATTATAATTGCATGAAAACGTCTATCATGCACCGACGAAGGGTTTGTTTGGTTATCAAAACATCTACATTGGATGCCACTGGAAGTTCTGGCACATTCAACTTGTAATAAGTAAGAAACAAAAACAAATAAATTGTAGGAGACAAGGCCCTGAATACAAGGTTTATTATGCATGGAGACATAGATCTTGTGTGGATATGGAAACCTTTGTAATCTAGGGAGTTAAAGTTCTTTGGGGGCTTCTCACAGTAAGGAATTGATGACCTTAGGCTTATACATCCCGAATGTGTACATTCATCTCTATCGGTTTATCCTAAGTTTTTAGGTTTCAAGTTTAATTGTCACCAGTGCCATAGGTTACGTACATGTCTATATACCATGATTTACAATGTTCAACCATTCGATAAATAAATAGCTTTTGTAATATCAGGTCTCAAAACTGTGAGCTTAATTAGTAAGGTTAATTTGTAGCTGATGATATAAGAAGTCTAAGCTTCAAATCCTTGTCAAAGACATTTTTATGGTTAGCTAGAATCCGAAATATTGTTTGCCCTTCAGAAAATCGTAGGCAGTGGCCTTACAAGTGCCTATGATTCCCAAAAGTTCAATTTGATCAGTGAAAGGCCTCAAAATTATGTAATTTCATATTCATGACATGCATAATTTCTAATCTCAATAAACTTGTGTCAAGAAAACTGATTGCTAATGAAGTTCAGGGAGCGCACATGATCAGTGTAAAAATGGGCTTAATTATGGATATAGTACTAATCAAATGTTAAAGAAGGACGAAACTTGATTATTAAATTACTATGGATATAATACACTATTAATTCCAACTTTAAATAAGGACGCACAAGTTGATTACATGCACCATGTAATTGTCAGGAAGGAACAAAACACGCTTGCAGATAGATTGGCAGATCTCACCTGAGCTAGAGTTGTTTCCCCAAGTAGGGCTGATTCCAATATATTTAGATACAGTGCTCTGTCTCTCATTTGCTTGCTTGATTTTGATCTGATTTTACTGACATTTCAATCACCGCTTGTCTGCCAAAACATAATGCACATACACTTGCATGCATGGAGCAAAAATAATTAGATTGGGAGAAAAACAAAGACAGACCTTCCATCCTGCAGTGAATCCTATGCTCTTTGTGTACATCATGGCAATGTTATTTTCCATTATAACTCATCACCACTCTCCTTGCCAGTTGTATGACTTGAGTATCTATGAACCCAGGCCCGAACCTGAGCTGAGCCCAACTGCGGCCTATGACCAACACCACCACCACCCCCCAGGATCTTATCACATCCCTCCACCTCTTCTCTTTCGCTTCATTGCATGCCCTCCTCTACTCTCTTACTGGTTTCCCTTTTATCAAAAATATTAAAATGTTTCATTAAAAAAAAATGAATAATTCATGGTCAATCCAAGGAGAGTATCTCCACTCCTACCATCCTTCCCCCACTTGAAAAGCCTCCGCCAAATCATATTTTTAAGGATCTCTTAGCGAGCACGAAACAGTGTATCACAAGTCAAGCTTGCAAATTTTAGTTTGAGATTGAAAAAAAAAAAAAACACAGAGTTTTCAGGGACGCAACATTTAGGGGTTTATGATCTAGTAACGCTGGACAACTTCAATTAAAATCACTTAAAACCTTTTTTTTTAATGGCTTCGGAGTCGTGTTGGAGGGCCTCCATTATAGAATGACACTTGAATTATGGCCCAATGGGCAGCGGGATCGAAAGAGAACAATGACCTTATGGACTAGACTTAGCTTGAGTTCGATGCTCATCAGCCCAATCCAACCCAAAAGTGCAAGTTGCAATTTAAATCTTCAGGAAGAATTTGATCTTTGATGTAATGGCCCAAAATGATCCAACAAGTCAAATGTCGGTGCCACTTGGCACCTTAGGACACATTTGTGGAGATTTTATGACAATATGATCTTATATCCACAAAAAGTAAGCAATTTCAGTTGACAGTGTAGTATTGTGAGGCTAGTCTTTCGCTTTGAATGTCTCAATCTTCTTGTCCTGAAGATAAAGAAAGAGATAGAGAAGAAGATCAGCTGGACAGAAAGAGAGAAAGAAGAGGAAATAACATTTGCTCATTTGCTGTAAAGGTGTTCTCTCTTATCTTGTTAATGGTAATTCCTCATTCACCAAATTCCATTTCTTTTTTTGCTCTTGATTCAGTTGGAATTCATTTGTTTTGTTCATTTTCTTCAATGGGTATCTCTCTTTTCTTCGTTATGTAATTGGATGCATGCTTCAATGATGTTTGATTCTAAGTGGATTTGTGCAGGACTGATACAGAACCCCATAGTTTAATTGGTTTAATTTCTAAAATTTAGGACCTTGGTCATGAAAATTTCATATAAATGATCCTAAATGTAATGGGCCATTGTTGTAATGGCGTCCTGTGATACTTCAAAATGTGTATGCTATTATCTGAATACTTGAATGTGTATCAGAGAAATTCAGGCTTCTCTGTCTCTGTAGGAAAAAAAAACAGTAATGTTGACAGTTAGAACAACTTAGTGTGCTAGACCAAATTTAAAGAGCAAAACAAGGAAAATGAGTACCATAGATCGGGGTGTTACGAAATATTTGATATAGAAGATTTATCAATGTAGGTAGGAGGTGGATTGTAATAGTTCTGTATATCTCATTGGATCATTTTGGGATGTTAAGTTTTTTTTTTCTTTTTTTTATTTGGCATACTTGTTTTCAACCATGAAGTCCAGATTAGTTTCAGGGAATAACAAGTTCAAACAAACTGCATTTGTAGTCGATCTGTTTAGAGAATAAGTAAATAAATAATCATTATCTAATGAGAAGAAAAAATGAAAGTTGTGGGTTAAAATCAATTTGGCATTTAAGTATCCAAGACGACTCGTAACTTGTTGGAAGAGCATGTTAACTTGACGATTGACAGTCACATACTTGTTGAGAATATCGTTCATCTTTGGTTCTTTGTCACACATACAAACTGGATGGGAGACAAAATCATAGTCCGACATGGATTGTGTCCCTGTCAAGCACTTCAGTTTTTTACATTTAGGTTTTATTTCCAATATGTTTCTATGGCTTCTTCTCCGCTGTAAATACATGGCATGAGCGCCACTCACTAGCAATACACCATGGAATCTATAGGGTTGAGTTAAGTGCAAGTGGATTTTTTTTGTACATGCTAATTACCCATGGAAGTTTTCTAAGGTGTGCTAATGCTTTATATTTGATTCTAGACAGGGTTGGAACCCTGACAAAGTTCACTTACATATATGATTGCAATCATACAGAAAACAAGAAGAAACCAACCTTGCTCTGCCATAACATTGTTGTTGTTTTCATTCCTACAAATACAGTGTCACCAATAGCACTTGACAACAAATATGAGGTTTCAATTTCAGAATTAGAGTCACATAACTGAGAGTCTGACATGACAAATCATCCCCCAAAAATACTAATAAGGTTTTGGTCAACTCCAAACAATCAAAAACGTCTAATATTAATGACAGGAAAGATAGGGAATCACTAAAACCACTGGCCAAGATACCAAGATTAACCTGAACCAACGATGACATAGCCTGATGAGAGAAGACATTGAATAACTAGATCTACAAATCGTAGAATTAACTCAAGAAAAAAATATATAAACTTCAACATAAAATAGACATATCAATTAATGGTGGGAAAATGAATTGAAATAAGATGAGCCATAAATTAGATGATGGGCCTTTTCCTTTTCCTTGTTCTTCATGATAGGGAATGAGGAAGAAGAAAGCAAGGAGAACCCAGTTGTGACTGGAAATCCATGGACAAATCTTCAGTGTGCTGTCATTGGTGCAGGTTGATCTTACCATCATTTCCATGGTTTCGATGATTTCCTCTCTTTGTTGTTATTATAAACTCTTAGAATTGTGTGAAGTTGTTCACACTCTTGAAGTGTGTGGAGTTGATCAAACCGTTATTATTGTTAGTGTCATTGATAGTGCAAACTGATCTCGCTATCTTTGCATGTGGTTTCGGGGATTTCCTATGCCTCCTGTCATTAGACACTCTCGAAGTGCACTTAATTGACGCAATTCTGGGACTTTTTTAATTGTAAGATTCTAGGGAAGTTCTCTTCGTTAAATGATGTTTTAAATGTCACAAAGTTATTATAATGCTATAGCTATGACTTATCATCAGGTATTGGATCATATCTAAAAGGTGTGTAACACAAAGGAGATAATTCTTCGAACTTCCTTACTGGATGAACCTCTTACATAACCCATTATTTGCTAAATAATCCATTATTGTTACATAAATGATTATCATTTTCTTTATTGCTAAATAACCCATTAGTTGCTTCTTCTGTTTTTTGTAATTAGGAAGGAACAAAAAATCAACTGTTTAACTTGAAGAGTATCTCTATAGGATAGGCGTCTAAAAGATTCTGCAAAAGCCTAAGAGTTTCAAGTTTGCTAGAGCTTCTGTATCACACTTGCTATCTGTTCTCTTGGAGTGCTCATCACTTGCCTTGAAGTTCTCAAGCATTTTAACTCATAGGACGACTGCCCTTCAATGCTCAGTGTAGTCTAATTAAGTAGGCTTTACGAGCATGAAAAGAGAAGAAGAGTTGTTAGAATGTCCAGTATGTTGGGAGTCGTTCAACCTAGTTGAGAATGTACCATACATCCTGTGGTGCGGACACACCTTATGCAAGACTTGTACCCTCTCCCTTCGTTGGGTTGAAGTAAAACTACCAACTCTACCCATCCAACTCCCCTTTTTCGTATCTTGCCCATGGTGCCAACTGTTATCCTTCAGGGTGGTCTGGAAAGGTAACCTTTGGTTTCCTCGTAAGAACTTCTTTCTCCTCTGGTTGGTTGAAAGTGCAAATGGTAATAGGATTAGAAGTTCTCCATCTAATTCGTGTGGGGATCAAGTATCTATTCAGCCATCTACAAGTACAGTAGCTCGTCGAAGTGGGTCTTCTACATCATTAAGAGAACACTTCTCTGAACCTTCTCAAGGCTCAGTAGTTAGTAGGGGAGGGGTGAACCATATCTCAAGTGGCTGGAGAGTTTGTGCATCACCACTTAAGTTGTTGGCCTTGTTGTTCCATCTGACAGCTAAGTTCCCTGTGGTGATAACATTTATGGTAATTGTTTTGTATGTGATTCCGGCCAGTGCTGCTATACTGGTTGTCTACTTACTAATCACTTTTTTATTTGCACTGCCATCTATATTGGTACTGTATTTCTCATACCCCATTTTAGACTGGTTAGTCAGAGAGATCATTGCCTGAAGATTATTCAATCTGATTTCATTATGCAGAAAGATGATTCTTTGTAATGAAGCACAATTCCCTGACTTCTTATCAGGTGTAAATCAAGCACGAATAAAGCCCAAGTAGAACGGTCACAAACATAGAAACATTTGTTCTTGTCTGACATTTGAGATCTCTTGTCGTGATCATTTGTAAGCATTTAAAATGTTTTAACTGCATATTAAAGAAATCTTTCGTGTTTCTAATCAGATGTGTTTAGGCTGTTTAAATGTCATGATCACCAGATCATGCATGTTTACAATTGCAATTAATAGCTAATGGTAAACCTATTAACCAGCCAACAGAAACAGTAGGATCAGATCTTGATTACCAATCAATAAACTTGACAAGTTGTAACAAGCATACAGGTAATTCATTTTTGTGCTGAAGCTAATTAACAACTCTAGCTTGATTTTTTAACAAAGTTTTCTTGAACTGTAGTATAAGGCAGGAACTTAGCTGAGGTAAAATTAAGCTGGTCCCATCAAAATAGATATTCACGATTATATTAAGATATTGACTGAAAACTGTAAATTTTTATAACAATGCGAATGATTTATTATGAATTTGTTGCTTCAACCTCACTGATACATCAAAATATTAGCAGTCCTATCGAATGATGCGATAAATGTTTTCATTAGCATGTTGGAAAACTGGTCTGCTTCGCAGTCATAATCATCCTCACCTCTGCTCAGACCAGCTACTGTGTTGATGATTATCTGTTCTAAGCTTCCAGCAAGATCACAGACGATAAGACCATGTCTATTATCTTTTTCCCCGTTTGTTCAGCTGTAGGGTGGAAGACTATATACCATAACACAACTTAAGTACACATTTGATGCTTGGCACTCCACAACCTTGCCAAAACCTGTATCGGGATTGTATAGACCCAGACTTCTTGCCAAACGCAAAACCAGCAACTGCAGAACTCAGCTGCAGGGTGTAGGGCTATGCCATAACACAATGAAGAAATGCAAGAAAATCTCTGTACTTCGCATATCCAGTGAACTCCACAGCCTTGGCAAAACGTGTATGACCATTGTATAGACCTTGACTATTTGCCAAACGCAAAACTGACATACAGACCAGCAATTGCAGAACTCAGCTGCAGGGTGGAGGGCTATACCATAACACAAATGCAAAATGATCTCAATACTTTGCAAATCCAGTGAACTACACAGCCTTGCCAAAACCTGTATCACCCTTGTACAGACCTAGACTTTTTCCCAAAGCAAAATAAGCATGCAGATTGCAGACCATCAACTGCAGAACTCACTAATCCACCAGCATAACCTGCAACTTCTCCAATTGGGTATATTCCTTTCAGTGAAATGCTCTCATGGGTATCGTTATTACGTGAAATCTTTACAGGTGGGCCCATCCTTGTCTGGCGTAACATGCATGGTGGTTAATGTGTTATTAAGAAGTTGACACAAAAGTGATTGACCTTTAAGAAACAATCAGAAACTTTACTAGACCAAGCTGAAACAATCAGAAAAATAAGAAAAAACTGAAGAAGAAGAAACAATCACAAAAGTGATTGACCTTTAAGAAAAATCGGCGAGGCACCGCATAATCGGTCGAGTTGACTCGTCGATTTATCGTTTGTATATATGCAGAGAAGAAGAACAAACGAACGAAAGAATTGAAGGAGAGGAACAAAATAAGAAGAAGAAGAACCAAATGAACTGAAGAACACACTGATTTCGTGCTGATTTTGTTACTGAAGAACATACCTTAGAACAAGAACACACTGAATTCCTCCCTCCTTCCAGGTAAGATCTTTCTTCTTCTTTAGATCTCCTCTTCTTTCAGATCTGTTCTTCTTCTTTCAGATTTTTTTTTTGACAATTAGTGTGTTCTTCTTCTTTAGGCAAGAACAAACTAATTGTCTAATAACTATGATAGACATGTCTTCTGAAGGTTCAAACCCTTGTACCAATTCAACATCATCATCAAGTTTCTTGAAAAGGGCATCTGATGATATAGCATGGGAATGGGGAGAATGCAGAGTACCAGGCAACAAAAATTTGATATGGTGCAAGTTTTGCAAAACACAAGTTAGTTTTGGAATCTCAAGATTTAAAGAACATCTTGCGCGTAAGAAAGGGAATGAGAAACAATGTCTTGATGTGCCAAATGATGTGCGAATGAAGTGTGTCAAAACATTACAAAATGTAAAAAAGAAAAAAAAATTAAAAAGGCTAGAGTTGCACAAATTCTTGAGGGCGACATTTTGTTTGGTGGAGAAGATAATTTAAGAGATAAGCAACCAGTATGTGGTGATGGGGGAAGTGTTGGTGGAAGTGGAACAAGTCATATTCCAATTAGAGATAGTCAAATGAAGGTTGGTAGTAATGTAAGGGGCCCACTTGATACTATGTTAATGACTGACATGGCCAAACTCAAGCAAACAACTTTGGATAGAAACAATCCTCATAAAGAGAAATTAAAATTTTGGGCTTGGGTCTCTATAGTTGATTGGGCATATGAAGTTGGATTGCCATTTAATGTCGTTCGTAATCCAAAGTTTCAAAACATGATCCACGCTATTGGAGAGTATGGAAGAGGTAAATATTTTGACTAAAAAACTATTTCTAAGTTTTGATCATTAGTTCATGCATATTATTTATTTTATTATTAATTTATCTTTACTTCTTTAAGTATGTCTGCTCTGATCTATCACAATATAAGAGTCACACTATTGAGAGATATGTTGGAAGAGACTAAATTATTTGTCAGATCTTTAAGGAAGTCTTGGGAAAATTATGGATGCTCCATAATGTCTGATTTTTGGACTGATGGAAAGAGTTGTTGCTTGATCAACTTGTTGGTGAATTGTCCACAAGGAACCACGTTTCTGAAGTCTATTGATGCATCGGAGTATATCAAAGACTTTGCTCTTATTGTAGGGATGATTAATGAAGTTATTGTGGATGTAGGAGAGGTAAATATTGTTAAGGTAATTTTATAATTGTGTAATAAAGTAATAATTAACCAACTGCATTTTAATTTTATTAATCGAGCACGTATATGTTATTGTTGTATTTTATCACCGATAATGGCTCCAATTTTAAGGCAGCGAAAAAGAAATTAGAGAGGCAACATCCCAAGATCTTTGGGACACATTGTGCGGCTCATTGTATTAATCTAATCCTTCAAGATCTTGGTCATAAGTTGCCGAAGATACATAAAGTTCTGCCTGAAGCCAGATCCATTGTGGTATACATCTACAATCAATGGGCAGATTTTGAGCATGATGAGGAAGCTGACAGGCAATAAAGAGTTACATAAATCTTGTGTGACTAGATTTGCTACATCCGATTACACATTGCAGAGTATATGAGATAATGATGTCATTTGCAAGTGTACATTGTTCGTTTCTGCCCAGTGGAGGAATAGTAATTTTTCAACAAAGCCCGAGGGGAAGAAGATTGAAAATATAGTGGCAAGGAATGACTTTTGGAATAATGTGAAATTTGCTTGCAAAGTGCTTGCTCCCTTAGTTGAAGTATTACGGCTGGTGGATGCTAAGGAAAAACCATGTATGGGTTACATTTATGAAGCTATGGATAGAGGAAAAGAAAGAATCCAAAAGAATCTTGGTGCAGATGATAATGATAGGGTTCTTAGGTTGGTATGAAAGATTATTGATGACAAGTGGAATGATTAGCTTCATCATCCCCTACATGCAGGCATTAAAGCCTAAACTTACAATTAGTGTTTTATTTATATATTTATTCAATGAACATTGTACTAAGACCATAGTATGTTGTGTTGTGTCCAGTTGATTTTTACCTCAGCCCCTCCTTATATTACAAACAACAATTTAGAGATATTGAGACAAACAAAGAGATTAAAGCAAGACTTGTTGCATGTATTGACAAGTTGTGTGATGAAGTTGAGAATAATCGAATTCGTACTAAATTGAGTGTGTACAGAGATTCACAGGGGCGATTTGGGTCTCCATCAACCATACATCAAAGAGATAGAGTTGCATCTGATAAGTAATTTAGACTTACATTTGTAATATTACTTCATTACTCTGTTAATTTTGGCATATAAGCTTTTTATAACTTTATTGAACAGTCGAATGGTGGGTTGATCATGGGTTTGAAACTCCTATCCTTCAAACGTTTGCGATGAAAGTTTTATCTTTGACTTGTAGCGCTTCACCATGTGAGCGCAATTGAAGTGCATTAGACCATGTAAGTAAATGTTACAAGTATAATCAATTAATCACTACAAGTTTTGTTTCATAATGATTATTTATATATATATATATATATATATATATATATATAATTTCAATTGCATTCCAAAAAGAGGAATCGTTTTCTGCAATCAAAATTGAATGATTTTTTTTCATCTAATACAACAAAAAGTTAGAGTGGAGGATGAAGGAAAGAAATGCTAACATAAATTCACCAGCTTACGATCCCATTGTCTTGAAGGACATTGATGAGGATGATGATTGACTCATTCCTACTGATAATAAGCTACAAGATTTTGTGAGGGAAGGCGTTGATCTCACATGGTCACAAGTCAAAGATGCATTAGGAGCTACTGATCCTAGGCCAAACACGAGGAATACGACGTGACAATCAAATGCAGATACTTCGTACTCACTTCGTGATGAAGAGGACCAGGAGCATAGTCGTGATTCATGAACATGAAGATTTTTTTTTATTTAAAATGTTTTGAATTTGAATATGCAGTGTTTTGAATTTAAATATGTGATCTTTTGGATTACATAATTTTCTTGTGTTACTTTCTTGCTCTACACGTTTGCTACTTTTGTTGCTATATACATTTGCTACTTGCTAATTTTGTTGCTCTATACATTTGATACTTTTGTTGTTTTATTTATTGTTGTCGTTGCTTGCAATTCTTGATTTCTTGCTTCTATTGCTTACAGTTCTTGCTGTTCAGGGTTACTGCTATCACTTGTTGAGTTGTTGTAGCTTTTGTTGGATTGTTCTTAAACATCTCCAGGTAACTATAATTGTTCCAACCTGCAAAATTAAATTCATTTGATGAATTAGTGAAGTAATATAATTACAAATTTATAGTATTTTGATTAATTATTTATTTTGTATATGACTATAATTAATTTTAAAAATATATGATTTAAAAAACAATATCGCTTATTCTCGATTAATCGTAATTCGGTCTTGGACCGTGAAGCGATTTAACTACCCAGATCTAAAACACGAAGAAAAAAAAATGAAGTCTCGTACATGAGATCCTACTAATAGTAAGGTCATTTTTATTTTACATTTTTGAACAAAACGGGTCATTTACATTGGGGCGCTACGTTTACGCTCATTACAAACCTGTGGGCCAATTTAAACGTTTGAGTGTCAACTCTCACACATTGACCCAACAAAGTGGATATGCTTTTTTTTTCATGACAAAAAGACACCTATATGCTAAAAACATGTACCTCAATCAATTTTATTAAATTGATGATTAATCTCTTCTCGCTAGTAGTGCATCACGATTTTTAAATTAATCATTTGAATAATTCCTTGGCCAAGTAATCAACAATTTTTTGTTGATTTACCGGTTAATCACGTCAAAATTCACCGATTAATCAGTACATGGCAATGTGTTATAGGAGTGGGCATCCCATCTCACAATCCCGATCTCATCCCATCCCATCTCGATTTTTTGGGTCATTTTGAGATTGATTAAACCAATCTCGATCTCGTCCCGATCTAGAGTGGGATGTGTTCGGGATGGAGATTTTCAATCTCGCCCATCCTGTATCGTCCCGAACTTATTTATTTAATATTTATTATTATTAATTTTAATCAAACTACTCTATTACAGGAAATTTTATGATGTATTGAAATTAAATCAAAACATCTATTGTTTGAAATTAACTTGTTTTATTTGGTACTCTTTGTTTTGATAGAAAGTTTAGTTTGAATATTTTAGGTCAAATAGAACCCTTAAAAATATTTGTTTTTGTCACATTTTAGAATGGTTATATGACAATTATTCTTGTATCACATAGAGGATGTTTAACATAAAAAAGTGTAAGTTCATTTAACCATAGATTTTATATGACATTCAATATTGTTATGAATCTTATGATGAAAATTATATGTGCGTAAATTAGGCATTATTTGTGATTGAGCAATATGAGGTGAATTGTTTTGTTATTCTTCACTGGAGGACTATATATTTAGTACATGTTCATCCCATCCCGAACCCGTTTGGGATGGGATGAGGTCGAGATGAGGTCTATCACGTCTCAATCCCAAATGAATGGGATAGGATAGAGATGATGTTCATTCCGTCCCGTGCCCATCCTTACTATATTATAAATAAATGAGAAAAAAATCTCATCAATACCTATCCATAAGGCAATACCAAGAGTGTGTGAAAATGCTATATAAAAAAAAGATTATATATATATATATGAAGAGAAAAGAGAACGACCAAATGAATAATAAGCAAAACCAAAGAGTATGGAGTTACACCTTTATCTGACATTGAATTCTTAATTTTGTTATAATTTGTGTTAAATTGTGGCAAGTGGTGTTTACTACTTCAATACACATTCATTTTTTTTCTTGAAGTATATATAGAAGAATAAAGAAAATATATTTATAAATATAGGCCAATTAATTTTTATTAATCTCGATTAATCTCATATCGCTCCTTAATCTATCGGGGTTCGATTAACGATTTAACTATATAGAACTCAATCCACCAACACCTATAAGAGTAATTCACAACCATATACATCTTTAATAAGATGCGTCCCATGAAACAATTGATGGTAGTGTAAAGAAAGTGCTTACGGCTTACCCGACCTCCTGGACACATGTTGAAAGCACAACAACCACAATTGGAAGTTCTACTTGGGTCCATTTCATCCCAATCCCTAGAAACCAATCATTTGCAAGTGGTACTATCCCAATTCTCCCACGTCCAATGTGAACTCCATGAGCCAGTGCAAAATACTACAAATTATGGAATATGGTTATTCAACAATTCATAAAGCTACTTTTACGCAAAAATTCAAAACGATAGAATTAAGGAATAAATGAAAACAATGAATTGAATTAAATGAATAATAATCAAAATAACAATGATATAGGCAAAAGGAAAATAACCAATAAATCAAATATTATTTCAATAATCAACTGAATAACATTGAACAACCCTCGCCTTGTTTATAAACTTTCTAACTTTTCTGGCAAGCTAATTAATCTAACCTTAATTGACAATAATGCCCTAACTACTATTTTGAACTCTTACTTAATAGACTCAAATATACTTCATGTTAATATTGCTAACATCATAAAAACATTTCTTATGGTTTTCCAAAATTTGAAAGCCCATAAACCAAAGCAAACCAATTTAATACATTTGATGGGTGTTTTTTTTTTAAGGCGAGCTTGGTTTTTAAGGATCCCATAACCTATCATCTAGGCGACCTATAGGTCAACACCCATTAGAAAGTAACCATGTCGTAGGTGGGTTTAGCATAAGCTTACAAACCAATTCATCAAAACTTAATTGACAAAGTTTCAAACATACATTAACTTCTCAAAACTCAACAAAACCAAAGTGATTAACTTTTGAATAAGCCTATTTAAACAAAAGAACGCCCAAACCTAATTCCTAATTAGACTTCTAATCCTAGGCTTTAACATGCATCGACCCACTTATTAATTAATAATAATAATAAATACAAATAACCTAATATTACATATTAGAACTAGTGGTCAATGGTTGGATCATAAGAGAATCAATTCAGTTCAGTGCAGCTTACTTGTTTAATTCAGTTCACAGAATAATCCGCAGTTCGGTTTAATTGGAAGTTCTGCTCGAAACCAAGCTGAATAGAACCAATGCACAAACGTATATGAAGCCTAGTCTGCCAAAGCAAAGAAATCATTTTCTGCTATGGCAACAAAATCGGATTCAGGGGGCTCCTGTGCACATCTCTGAGCGGCTCAGATCAATGGATTTCAAAAAAAAAATTGAAATCTATTTTTTTGAAATCCATCGATCTGAGCCGTCGGATCTGATCCGACGGCTCAGAAATGTGCACTGGACCTCCTCCCATGCTTCCTGCACAGGAGCTCCCCCCAGCACTAGTAAAAAATTAAACAAATGAAAATTTAAAATCTGTTAAAGCATTTACAAAACATATTTAACACTAGTGTCGTATGACCATTTCATATGAAAATTACTACAACTGAACAACACATAATGCCTTAAAGTCATCCAAGTATAAGGAACCTATGCAGCTAACAAGGCATGGCATCAAGGATGCACGAATACTGACATGTGCATCGTGTCGGACACTAACACGACACGTCGACTTGACAATTTTTCAAAAATTAGGACTCAAAGACACGTCGACAATCATACTATTTTTGTAATAAGTCATATAAATATAAATGATAACCTAATAAAGTGTATTTCTAGAATGTTTTGAAGAAGATGACACTGTTGCAATAAAAATTAAAGTAGAGAAAAATATAGTAGAGAAAAATAAGAATCAAATATTAAGAAGAAGCATAGACTACCTCTATGCTTTTGTGGTTTTTTGCCTTATTTGTCTTAAATCGCAATTGAAATAGTCATTCACGTACTTCAGATGGATAAACAACCATTATATTACGTAGTTATTTGCAAATATCTAAAAGTAAAAAATAAAATAAAATTGGTTTTCGAGTCTTGACTGTGTCCTGACCAAGTTTCGGGTGTATCGAAGGCGTGTCTGACATGTTGACCACATTAACCATGTGTTTGGCACCTGCCGACCCGTTGACCAAGTGTCTGATGGGTGTTGGAGGCGTGTCGAGCGAGTGTCATGTGTCGAATACATGTCGAACACGAAAACGGCAAGTTTTCGAAAAGTTTGTGCTTCCTTGCACAACATTCTTAATACAGTTGTTGCATGTGACTGAAAAAATTTATGCAAATCAAAGTATTTCAATTTCATATCTCAATTTCTTCCGATGCTTTTTAGGAATCAAAATTTATTTCATATTTCTAGCATGGTAGAGATCTGGACTACTATAGAACATATGACACCAAGACTTTCAATGTGCCATATGTGAAACCAACCATGAAACATACAACTGCTGAAGCAAAATAAATAAATGAATAATTCTTTTCACTATATCAAATTGACATTTTTGTAACAACTCCCAAAATAATTTCAAGTCAAAAAAAATGTTTCAATAAATTGGATCACCGTGAATAGTTTCGCTTATAGCACCATATATTCTTCATGGTAATATAATTATTGTATCACATTGTTTGTGAAAATGTGGACTGTTACAGCTAAAAAATGTTACTGATTTGGAGTTGTTACAAAAATGCAAATTTGGTGTAGTATTTGCATTTTCAGGCTGAGATAAGTGAATTAATAAATAAATAAAGTACTATGGTTTGCTGAGATATCTCCTATGGCTGAAGGATTCAGGATTGCAAATCACAATTTAGAGTTTATCAGTAAGAACTTACAATAAAATCTCTTGAAACCAAATCCACGTTATGAGAATGAGCATTTCATATACATTCCTGGCAGAGTGGCCAACTGCTAGAACAGCTGCACCACAGCCTAATGTCTGGCAACCAGCATGTCTTTCAGACTAGCATCAGAAACTTAGACTCCTTTAACTCGCGCATTCTCTATCATAAGATCATCTACCCTCATGCCAAACTTTATCGTAACCTACTAAGACATAAGTAAAAACAAAATAAGTAAATTTGAATAGCTCATAAGAATTGAAATTATTGCATTAATTTCTATAACTACACGCCATTGATCACACCCACCTTTTGCAGATGTTTCCTGAAGTTGCCCAATAATGGAATCAACGGGTGCACTCCCAAATGAGGCTTCGCATCAACTAAAATAGTTTCTGGAGCTCCAAAATGAATAAGAGCTTTCATAACTTAACAACAGAAGTAGTGAACATAAAGAACCTGCAAATAGAATGCAGATGTGAAATATGGATTTATTTCCTTGTCGAACCCTTTTTATCATTGATATAAGACTAATCACTCAATGGAAATACAGCCCTTCACATTCCAAGTTAAAGTCGTAATCTTTATCAGTAACTTCTTCAAACTTAGCCACACCTCCCTTGTTGAGTGCTTATCACTAATTCCTATCCATCCCTAACTGTAAATCTGCAATGCTAGAGCTAGACCCACCCTGACCAGCAGCAAAAGAGGCAAAGAGTAGACACATGACTAACAAACACTATATTAAATTGGCATATTTGTAACAACTTAAAAAATAGTGACACTTTTGAGCTATAACAATCCACCAAACAATTTCAAGTCAAAATTAAATTTAGTTAACAAAATGAAAAATAGCTACACAAAAAAGTGATACAATAAATTAGATCACCATGAATAGCATCACTTGTAAACCCATACTATTTGTGGTGATACAATTATTGAAACACTTTGTTTGTGAAAATGTGTAAAATTGCTTTGTGGTTTGTTATAGCTCAAAAGTGTTACTATTTTTTAGATGTTCATAAGAACATATAAATATGTTATTAGGAAATGGTACCAGTTATAAAATGCATGGAATCTCCAAATACATATATTTGGATACAAGTAAATGAAAAAAAAATTCAAGTTTGCTAGAATAGGATCCTGATTCTTACAGGTAAAACTAGGGGTGGGCACGGGACGGAATGGGACGAGATATACCCATCCCGACCTCGTCCCATCCCAAACGGGGTCGGGACGGGATCAGCGTGCTGCCTGTGACTGCTGTGAAGATTATCATCATATAAAAACGTGAAAAATAACTTTCTTATAATTAGATATAGGGCGCGAAAAATAATTTTCTTAAACCTACAAGCAAATTGTAGGAATCGGAAAATAGTTATGGATAACACCTAAGCAATGAAATACCTACCAATATAGAGGCGACCCCATGGAAAACCCAAGGTCTCGTAAACCAGATCAACTCTTGAATATACGTTCTCTGACATTACAAGATAACTCCTATTGCTCGAGGGTGAGTAGCATATTACCTAGCAAGCTTTAGTCTTAAACCAAATTAATAATGGATAAAAAAGACATGTCTGAATATGTCTCTCAAGATGCTTATAACATTGTATACGTAACGAGCACGTGATTGATTGCAAACCTCCCTCAAGTGCTAATCTAGTTGGGATGTTTGGGAGAGTTCAATTTGCTTTTGTTTTCATCTGTTTTCGCCTTGAAATTTCAAATAAATCCATAAATGATAGCCTCAAGAGACACTCATATATAGTCTAAATCGATATTACATAATATATAAACCCAAAATAAAATAAATGAAATTTAAATGCAATCTTGAACATCAAAAGATGAAGATCCCAGAAAAGATTCAAATACAAACACCATGAGTTTCTGCCAGTCATCTTTAAGTTTATATGAATAAAAAAAATATTAATAATAAATATTAAAAAATTAGTTCGGGACGGGACGGGATTGGCAGGATTGAAAATCTTCATTCCATCTCATCCCATTCTAGATCGGGAAGGGACGTGATCGGGATGAAATTATTCAATCTCATTAAGACCCGAAAAAATCGGGACAGGATTGAAATCGCGAGATGAGATGCTCACCCCTAGATAAAACACTGCCTATGTTCTTTCCTACGTTGGTCACCAACTTTCCATCACTCAAGAAACCTGCACCACCCTGCCATGCATAATTCCACAATAAATAATGTGTAAAATAACTATTCAAACTGGATTTAAAAAATATGCAAAGATAACTTTTGTTCCAAAAAGAAAAAGATTGAATCCAAGACCAAAAGGATTAGATAAATATGCAAATGCATATCAAGTAGTGCACTTATTGAAGATGTGTTTGGCAGAATTTTTGTCTGCATGAGCACACAATATCAAAAGAGATCCCAGTCCTGCAAAGAATAAGTGGAAATATCTATAATCCATGGAGTTGCGTACCATATAGCAGTTGCATAAACATTATCTATTACAAACAAACAAACAAACAAAAGCAATCCAAATTATGTTAGCACAACCGAAACTTAACCCCTTCTCCTAGATCATATTGAATATATTTTAAATAAAATTTTGGATCAAATCAATAAGGAGGTATTAGCAAGGTTTTAGATGGCATAATCAGTGAAGGTCTAGCTTATTTTATAGGATAAGACAAAATATGTACCTTTTCACCATCAACCAAGTCACTCTGGGATCTATATTACAATTTAGAGTGGTATTTTACTATTTATTGTTAACTGGAACAAAGTCAAATCAAAATAATTGGAGATAAAAATTGGTTAAGATTGAAAGTTGGGAGAAGTATTGAATTTGAAAGTTGAGATTCATTTCATATGATGACATATTTGTAAATATAAAACATGTAAAGAGTAAAAATAATGAAAAACTTCTGAAAAAAGTTGGTGGAATATACATGTGGCGGAGAGAGAAAATATTGTGTTTTTCTTTTAGCAAAATAAAAATTATCATAACTATCTACATCGTTGTCGGATTTTGTGAAACTTAGTATCGTTGAAATGCATTTTTAAAGATCTTTCCAACAAAATTAATAATCAATACAAGGGCCAAAATATTGAAAAATATATGTTTTATAATTAAAAAACGTGTAATGTATTACATGTCTTTAATATTTTTTAATTAGTTTAAAAGCAATGAGACGGGTTGATAATACCAAAAAAAATGAGTCGGGCATCTTAATGCACATTTAAACAAAAATCCTAAATTTCATATTTGGAGAATTTAAAAATTAGAGGAGAACTCATTCGCGATATTTAAAATCTCCCCCCCCCCCCCCCACTGATTAAAATTTGACTGAATAGGCTTACACTCGGAATAGACGTACACTTCAATACTGATTGAGAGCAAAATGAGTATAGTGACATAGGTGTTCAGTACAAAATAATTATCAAAAATAAAATTATGTAGAGTGTCAACGGCACGGGGCATACTCTAGTACAACTACATTACAGTAGCAACCATAAACAAATAAGTATATAAATAAATTTAAAAGAGGGATAGTAAACTGGTACTCTATCATAAATTGAAATTAATCAAATAACCATCTATTGAGCTAGTGAATCAATATGTCACCTCTCCAAAGCAAAAATTGCTTTCAAGTTGGAAAATATGCTTGGCTGCCATATCTTTGATGTCCGTACTTGTTTGATCGAGTGCTTGACCCCTTTCTGTTAGAGGGGAATGGACGGTTTTAGAGCATCCCAAAGGGTTTTGAAAAATGGATGAATAGAAAAATGATAAATCTCATTTGTGGACACAGATGACACTACCAAATCTAGAAGCGTTTGGTAGTGACTAAATAACACCACCATTTTCGTTGAAGAACATCGCCAATTCCTTACATTTTGAAGGACATCGTCACCTACTGAAGAACACCACTAATATAAATCTTTAACCTTTCAACATCAAATTCTTTTCCTCTCTCCCAAATGAAACAATCTCTCCCTCACCCAAAATTTGAATCTTCACACCCTCTGCCCGCCCTCATTTTCCCTTTAATCTCTATATATTACACTACTCTTTGTTATTTCTATCTACGGTCACCGTGCGATACAAAGATTGGAGGTTTTGGGTGTGATTTGCGTCAAACTTTGAGTGCTTGCAATTTGGGGTTTGTTGGTTTACAATTATGTTTCTGTGCGATTCTAGGGCTTAGTTGGTATGTGATTCTCTCTTATTTGGTGTGTGGTCTCTTCTTTGCTTCTTTGTGTTTGATTGTTGTTGTGGGAGTTCATTTTTTGCATTCAACCAAACCCACGAAGTCAGGTAAACTCTAAATATCCATTTTGATGTTGTACATCTTCATGCCTCAATTTTGTTTGTTTTAATTGTATCATATTGTTTTAAATGTTTACTATGGCAAAGACAAATAAAGACGTTGCTTTGGTGGTTGGTGGTCATGGTGGCAATAGTGAGAATCAAAGACAACCAATAGGGTTGAACAAAAAACTGACCAAACCAATCAAACCAACCGAACTTATCAAAATCGAACCGATAGGTTCGGTTTAAGTTCGGTTTGGTTCCGGTTTTAAAAAATTCAAAACCTATGTGGTCGGTTCGATTTTCTGTTTCTATGTGATATTAATCGACAAAACTGAATCGACTGAATATATATTATTTATTATTTTATATAAAAATATTATAATATGTTTAAAATAGTCAGTCGGTTCGATTTTATTTCAGTTTTAGTCGGTTAGGTTACGGTTTGCATAAATTAAAATATGTTCGATTTTGTTAATGGTCGGTTCATTTTCAATTTGAAATTTTTTAAACCGATCAAAGTCGGTTCGGTTTTCAACCCCAACAACCATAACAGTGTCTTTGAGAAATGTCATTTTCGGCAAAAAAAAAAATAAAGGAAATATAGATGAGAGAAAAAAACAAAAAATGCAAGAATGGAGGAAGAAATAAGAGGATACAAATAGGAGAGATGGTGAAATGGAAATGATTTGATTATCGCGGATGAAGCGAAGACGCTCCTATTACTATCACAAAGTCAACATGGTGTGGTTTATGAGGTTGAGGAAGTGGAGAAGGGTGATGGTGATGAGGAGAGTGAGGAGTGTCAAGGGGTGACGAGGGGGTCAGTGGGATGCGCAGGGTCAAAGGAACCAGTTATTTCTGTTGAACCCGATTTCGATGAAGATCAATAACCAGACAAAGTTTCTTATCTTAGTGGTCACAAAGATGCATCCATATTAGAGGATTTAGATGGCCATGTTCTCAGTCCATTTGGGCTAGTGATGAGGCATTTATAATATTTTTAAGTATTTAAAATTTGCAGTATTTATTGTTTTTACATTATTCGGACACTGACTAGTTTTTTCTTATTGTGTAGGAATGAGGTGAATTGAGATGTCATCATCAATATAAGAATTTTATAGTTTGGAAGTTGAGTGAGGAGCCAAAAGAAGTAGTTTCAATAGTCTATAAGAATGGTCTCTGACTGTTGATAAATCATTGTAAGGATCATATCGATAGGGTGACAATTTGTGTTTTTATCGAGTGTTGGCAACCTGAGACCAACACTTTTCACCTCCCTTATGCAAAAATAACCATCGCCATCGATGATGTCTATCATATCACTCATTTGCCCATTGTTGGTAAGCCGGTTATGGTGGAAAAAACTCAAATGAAGGCAGAGGAATGTGTGCAACTGCTGGTGAATGGTTTGGGGATTCAACGAGTGAAGCACAAAAGCATGTCCAAAAGAATCTTGGTTTCGTGGAAATGAAACTTATTAAGGAGCATTGTTGTGGGAAAGTGAGTACAACTGATTCTCTTCCAAAGAAGCAACAAGTTGCAGAGGGTCACTTGTTATTTCTTCCAGGCATGACTATCTTTGCTGACAAGACTAGAACCAAGGTTCGCACTGAATATTCGAAGTTGCTGATGAGGGTGAATGATGTTGGGAAGTTCGCATGGGGAGTTGGTACTTTGGCATTCTTGTATCATCAACTTGGTTATACTAGCAGAGCAGATACCAAACAAATATATGGATATATGCGGCTTTTGAGGTATAATTTTGTAGTTAATTGTTCAATTAATTATCTTTTTAGTGTTTCAAGTATTGAACTAATATATTGATATGTTTATTATTTTTAGTATTGGATATATAATCACTTTAGGCTTTGGGGTACAGCCCGAGCCTCGTGGAACGATTGTTTGCGCACCATGGTTAAGTGGGATTGCCTCCAACTTAGTGGGGTCGTGACTGAAGAAATCATGACTCTTAGAGAGCATCTCGATGACATGTCTCCTGAAGAGGTAAAATTTAGTCATTTAAGTTCACGTTTCATCTCAAGTAATTGTTTTCATTTTTCATCTATAATTTAATAAGTTCATGTTTGTATTGTCAGGTCATTTGGGACGAAATCCAAGCAAAGAAATATACTTTACAGCATTACATGGTTCCAAGACTGTTTGTTATGCCCTGACGTCGAAGAACCCTATCACCCAAATCAAGTAATGAGACAGATGTGAAGGGTACATGTCATTCCAAATCCCACCATTCAAGCCAAAATGAAGAATAGACGTTGATCTGACCATAACTGCTCGGTGAAGCACGAGATACTATCTTCATTTGCTGCAACTTGGTAGAATCAGCTCATGTCAATTAAAAACCAAGGTGCGACAGTGAAGCTTCCATGGGATTGCAGCAAGGACTACTTGGAGTGGTTTTATGTTATTAACCATCATTTTGTCCAACCACCGAGGAATAGAAAAATTCATCCCCTAAGAAGACAAATGATTATATCGAACAATAAGGTAATTTAACTTTACTTGAACAAATTTGCAAAAAAAATTTCCTTGATATTTTATCATAGTTTTTACTAACATCAAATGTTTTCTTGCAGAACAAGGCAGTTGATAAGGCTCTTAAGTTGCTCGATGCCTCTATTGATAAGGTGAGAATGTTGACAAGGTTTTAATACTCTTGAGGCAAAATAAAATATGTGACTTGCTATACGGAATGTTTATGCATGTGACCCTGGACGACGTAGAGGAACAACAAGTGAGTGGTGGTGGTGCTTCAGGTAATGAAGCTCCAGGTGTTGATGCAGATAGTGGTGAAATCGGTGGTGGAGGAAGCGAGCTTAGAACAAAGAAGAGGCATGACCAAAAAACCAAAAAAGGCTTGACAAAGAATAGGTATGACCAAATAATCTATTGATGTAATGGCGAACTCTCTTTATTTTTTCTAATCTTCAAATCAAGGTTTATTATGTCATTTTTATGTTGCTTCATCCACACCATGCTTGTATAACAAAGAGATTATACCTCCTGCAAATAAAAAATTTCCCTTCGCAAATGATTGCAAGTGTATTCCTCTTGTTCGCAGGTTTCTTAAAAATGGGAATTTCAAAATTTTTGTTTTAAATGTGGATTATACCTCTAAACGAAGTTGCAAAACCCTAGAAATTAAAAAATTATATATATCCAAATTCCAAATTTTGGACAAAGTCCAATTTTTTCAGTCGAACTTGCAAACGGAAGATTTCCACTCTCATAAAATCAGCAAGTGCAGATATCTTGTTCGCATGTTTATTTAATATGAGAATTTCAAAATTAAGTTTTGCAGGTGGATTGTACCTCTAAACATTGTTGCAAAACCATAGAAATTTTAAATTTAAAAAAAAAAAACTCAAAAACCAAAAATTTCTAATTTTCTACAGATTCCACTTTTTGACGCAGTAGCAAATGATCTTAAGAATCAAAGATTTCCACTCGCAGAGGAAGCTACGATTGCGGACCTCATGTTCGCAAGTTTATTTAATATGAGAATTTCAAAATATGTTTGGAAGGTAAATTATACCTATAAACATTGTTGCAAAACTATAGAAAATACAAAAAAAATTTAAAAAATATTGCAAGCACAAAATTTTAAAAGTTGGACAGAGTCCATTTTTTACTCTAGCCCAGAAGTCTGTGCGAATGTAAGGTATTCATTCATAGAGGATTGTGTGAATGTAAGGTATTCATTCGCAGAGGAGCATGCGAATGGATTACTTTAACTCGTAGTATCCTCTGCGTGTGTGTATATTATAGTCACAGGATCCTCTGCATTGGGGTGTATTTCAGTACGTTTGTTACTTGCGCTGAACTCTCTACGATTCTTAAATTTGCATTCGCAAAAGGTGTTGAGATTGTGTATTTTTTCAACTTTCATTTCAAATTTTTTTCCTTTAATGCTGGTTGGGATGTTGTTGTTATATGTCAGTAATCAAATGAAGAACATTCATTGTTACATCGAAGAATGTGAATACATCATAAGCAAGATGGGTATTCAATTCAGATAATGGAATGTAAAACAAATATTATATGGATATTTAATTATAAAAAATGCACAAGTCATCCATAAATACAAAATCAGTGACTTTTCTAGCAAAAAGATCATCCATCACCAAAACAAAATATGATTTTCATGTCAATATATTGGTTTACATGTCAATTACAATATATACTACAAAAGTGCATGCGTGCATCAATCCAGTATGAAATAACTTCATCCGAGTTATTGATCTTCTTCGCATTCTTGGCATTGTACTTCCTCAACATCACGCCACCAATGTGGAGTTGGGCATCAAATGAACTCTTCCAATAGATTCCTTTTGGAAATAGGCAATGGTATGAACTCTTCCAATAGATTGCTTCTGGAGTTGGCCAACTATGTATTGTATGAGACAATGGTGGTTTCGGTAGCATATGGAGCAAGACAAAGTGAGAACTCTGGGGGAAGTGTGCCATGAAACATTTATATTTATGTGTCACGTGCACAACAATCTCCTTGCTTTGGGAAAGACTTGCTCAATGGCCTTTATCAAACTCAATTCTCTGTCAGTGACAATCACAGTTGGCAACTTGTCTTACTAAAAAATCCCAAGAAGTTTTTCAGTCTCCAGGCATGTGACTCTTCCTTTTCATAAGACATAAAATAGCATACAACATTGAACGTCGTGATAGTTGACGTGACACCCACAATCTTAAACAAAGGCATATATCCGATAATGATTGGTTTTATAAGTGCAATCTATAATCATGACCGATGAAAAATATTTCACTAGTTGAATTGACGCAAGATGCGCCTAGAAATTGTTTGTGACTATATTGCCCTCATCCATAGCATGTCACTCAATGTAATTATTGTTGCTCAACAAGTACATAGTGTCTTGCAAAGTCATTATGCCTTTACATTGTCTTTATTCGAGAAATGACATTGTAAATATTCTTTAAATTCGACAAATTATTGGAATACATCTCTTTCAAACTGGCCAAAATGTGATAAAGGCTGAAACCCAACTTCAACAAATTATGCACATATATCATCTCCTCTTTAGTCAATATGCCACCAAACAAATGGTCAACAAGTGATTTTGCTCGAGGATGATTGTGGGTTCCACATGTCATGTGCAATTTTCAATGATTATTACCTTGTGGTATCTCTTTCAACTAAAATGACAGCCACACTTCTTTGTATTGCTTTATCGAAGAACATTTTTTTTGTCTATTGTCTCGCTTCCATCCCCTCTCTCATCCAAAATTGATCATTCCTTAAAGTTTGTGATCAGTCGGTTCCGATTTAGTGATAACAACAACTATGTAATTATCCTTACCGATGCCTTAGCACCAAGCTAATCAAATTCGGCCTCGATGTGAATATCTACAAAATACAAAAACATGTTAGGAGCGTCAATAAACTTGTAACCAATAAACAATAAATTTGTAAGAATAGTTATACACGAATTAACTTAACCGACCTCTTTCGTAAGAACTAAGTCGTCATCGTCATGCACCTCTTCCAGTGTTCTTTCCTCAATGTTGATCTCATCATTACTATGAACATTGTCATCAACAAGATCGTTTGTACGTATGTCGAATTTATTACACCCATGAGAAGGGACTACCACAAATAATAATGAACTTAAAAGGAAAATCAACAAACAATAGCAACAACAATATCACAAGAAAAAATATATATATACAAATGCAAATTCATCTCAAGTTGAGAGTGTTATCTCAAGTGAAGTGAATTGTTGTTCCTCTTCAAATTGTTCATCTTCTTCATCCTCACGTCCACCATTGTCATTTACAAGTCTACAATCATCAACTTTACTAAACCCATCAATTTCGATGTAAAAGTTCAACCAAACTCCCTTCAAACAAATTTGAAGAACTAGAAAAGAGAGCGAGAAGTCGACTGAGTCAAGAGGGGACGACGTGTCAGTGACAATGGCAAGGTCCCAACGAGCTTGGTAAGAGAGAGAAGACAGCGACAATCACAATGGGAGGGAGAGATACGTCACTACGAGGAAGAGCAATGTTCTCACCCTAAAATCGTCGAGGGAGGGAGAGACATTGTTTATGTTTTGTGGTGGTGTGGGTTAGCGTGTAAAAATAATTTCGATGATCTAGGATAGTAAAAGATGTGGTGTTAAAAAGTCATTGCCTTTTGACAAAGGCAGCAGAAGAAAAAAATAATATGTGTTTTTTAAACCTAGTATTTGATATTTGACACCGGCAATAAAATACGAAAACTCTTTATTTTTCTCTCTCCTCTTTTCTTCTTTTTCTCTCCCACTTCATCAACATCAAACAACAAGGCGCCTCATCATTGTCGTCTGCCACCGGCCGCTTGTCTCCCCCTCTCTTCCCCATCTTTTCTCTTATCTTCTTCTTTCTCTCTTTTCAGCTCAAGAACAACAACAGGAAATTGATCAAGTCCTTCAGTACTATTTGGGTTGAAAACTTTTGATTGCTATGACTATCCAGCCAACAAATTCGCTCCCAAAACTTGGTCTCGTAGGCAAGCAAACCGCATACAAACACCACCTCTCCTTGTTTTTGGTTTTACAACTTAAGTTTTGGTTTTAAAACTTAGGTTTTGGATTGGGTTAATGAGATAGAGTGGGAGAGTAGTGAGAGGAAGATGAAGGTTTTTGTTGCTAATACATGTGAGTTAATGGAAAAAGATGAAGAATCAAAGTTGAGAATGGGGCAGAAACCGTTGAGAGTGGGAGAGGAGATGAGAGAGAAAAAAAAATTGAGAATTTAGAGTTTTAGTTTTATATTGGTGGTGTGATAGAAATGTAGTAATGTTAGACAAAAAGGTAGGGAATTGGGTGTCAAAGAGTGAATTTGGTAGTATCAACAGTCACTGTCTTTGACAAAATCTATATTCATTTCGACATTCTAAGAATTGCCGTTGCATTCATTTAGGCATGCTACATTAACACCCATTTATTGGTCACATGCACTCTTGGAAAAATGTTAGCTTATATAAAACAAATATCAAATACGAAAATGAGAAACTGTAATCTCATATGGAATTTTGTTGTTATATATATTTACTCATTTCAGCACCTGTTTTGTTTCCCTGTTTATTCATAGTTCATCAATATTGTTTCAAGAATCTCCCTCCTGTAACTGAAGAGAAAGATCTTCCGGAATCACTAGTACCAAGTCAAATTCAGTTGAAGTTAATTCATAAAACTCTGATTTTATAAGAGCACGAAGTTACAAATGAAGGAAAGTTGATTATGTTTAGCTTAATCTGTTTCAAGCAGGTATTTGGTTTAGGTAATGAGACCTACTAGGCCGGCTCTCTGTAAATTTAACTTATGCACAGCAATGCTCATTTTCGACTTTTGTTTACAGGCTTACAATAACAGAAAACTGTGAATTCATACAAGAATGATACAGATCTATTGTGAATTTGCTGTTTCAGCTTCAATGGACAGAAGAAAATATTAGGTATCGTATCAAATTATTCAATACGCATTCTCATTGACATGTTTCACTGCAAAATTGGTCAGCCTTCTTGGTTATCTTCCTACGTTTGTTCAGATCAGCTACTATGTTAGTGATTAGTATTTACCCAAGCAAATGTGCTCCAGCGGCAATGTCATAGCTGTTGATTATTGTTTCTCCTTTTATTCAGCTGCAAGGGTGGAGGGATACCAGAACATAGGAGGAAAAGCGAAAAAATCTCAGTACTTCACAAATCCGCTGTTCTTCTGAGCCTTGCCCAAAATTGAATCTATACCGCCTTGGAATAGACCTAACCTTTTTGCCACAGCAAAACCAGCATACAGACCATCAACTGCTGCACTCACGATTCCACCAGCATAACCCGCACCTTCTCCAATTGGGTAGAGTCTTTTCAAAGAAGTATTCTCATAGGTATCACTATTGCGGGGAATCTGAACCGGTGAACTCGTCCTTGTCTGAAAGTAACAAGTGCGGCATTAAATGGGATATCACATAGAGAAACACGGAAATTACTTTTCAGTGACCCGAGTCATTAAACAATTAACAAACCCAGAAGGAACCCTTTAAAAGAAGGAAAAGATAACACAGTTCTGTTCATACATGTAGATTTAAACTAGAAATAGAAAATCAGATGCTGGGGAATATTACCTCTACTCCATGCAGAAGGGCTTCGTTGCAGATGAAGCCTGGTAGCTTTTAAAGTTCACAGACATTTCAGCATTTGTCAGAATCTCATAGCGAATGTGGAAGTATAAATTAGTTCAGATGTGATAAAAGGTCATGTCATGGAGTAGGATAACTCACCTCCCTGTCAAACATTGAGATCGCATGCTGTAAAGCCTCTGTTATCTGAACAGGAAATAATTCATGGAGATTCCCTGCCTTCACTCCCAATCGATAACTTGATGATGGTAAAGACGTTTCTGAGGACAATGTGCAAGTTAGGGCTACTCACAGACTTGAATTATAAAAATATAGAGAAGGTATCCTGTCTCTACCTGATAGCTTATTCTCAAGAAAATCTGTAACTCTCTGAACAGGCACGACAAAATTGCCTCCTCCCATTGTGGCTGCTCTTCTCTCGAATTCCCTCTAATTCATAACTAACAAGTCAAATCTTCATGAAATAGATTTGTAATGCGCATGGAAGCAATCAGGAACTAATTTTATCTTTTTGCTGACGAAACAGACATCTTGATGTTACAGTTCTCAATTAGTACCATTTAACTCTCTCTTCATGTTTCAGACTTGTAACAACTGACAACTTGTGATCAAACTTCTACACTAAAAATATTATAAGTGCTCTTTTCAAGATGTGTAAAACTAAAATATTATAAGTGCTCTTTTCAAGACGTGTAAAACTGAGAATATGGTAGATAAAATTTTGATTAATCCTGGGAGCCTGTGGAGTAACTTCAAATACATCCTCGAAGTATTTTCAGCACAGACACAGAGAATGGGTGGCAGATAGATGATCGCTTACAAGCCAAGTAACGTAGCGGAAACCTAAAGGAAATCATAGATGAATAAGAGCACGGAGATACCTGAAACTGAACCCCTGCGAGGGGCCCATTAAATTGCAAAGCATTAAAATCCTTTGATGAGACTGTGACAACAAGTGCTGCATTTGCCCATCTAGATGCACGCCGAGAAAATGACATTCCGTTGATACAGAGCTCGGATGCACTTGTGCTGGTGAGTACAACCTGCAAAGATTACTGAGTTTGTTATATCCTGTCCATATTCTGCATGTCCAGACTCCTGACCATCCCATGCAAATTGGTCACAGAATGACTTTGAGACAGACAACAAATAAGAAGCCATATTGAAATGGTAATATGGATCAATTAAATAATAATCACCGTTGCTAATGTTCATGATATTCAAAGAAAATCCTAAACAGCAGAAAAGAGAAACAAATTTTATCCACTACCTCCTTATTTTTGGTTTCAGCTGGTAACTCATTAAATGCTGAATAGTACAATTTGAAAGCATGCAAGTTTTGCCCATTAAAACCTTGTCAGTCATAAGATAGTTCACAACAACATGAACTCAAATAAGATATTTCCAATGAAAACATGGAGAGAGTATACACGAGGGTGCTTACCTGCCCTCCTGGGCACATGCAGAAGGAATAACAACTGCGACTCATTTCCCTTGAAGTAGAAGTTCCACCTGGGTCCTTTTCGTCCACATACTTGACTACCTTATAATCTGCAACCGGCACTCTCCCACGTCCATTGCGAACTTCAGCGGCCAATGCTGAATACTGAAATTATCGAAAGGTTATCAGGAATTTTTAGACAGTCACGAGTCAACCAAAGTAGTCAATTAGCTAAAACCTTCTCATGTCCAGGAAGGGCAATATGACAATTCCTTGGTCAGGAAAGGCATTATGAACTTAAACCTCCACTTACAGGGTGCCCCTCAAGGCATTTGAACTAGATTACACTTTGCATTGAAATATGAAGGCTTACACTTTTCAGGCCTTTTTTTTGGAAGGCGAGCTGGGTTTTTAAGGATCCCATAACCTATCAACTGGGCGACCTATAGGTCAACACCCATTAGAAAGTAACCATGCCGCAGGTGGGATTCAAAGCTAGAACGTGGGGGACAAACACACACATCCCTAACCACTAGGCCATAACACCATTGGCCCTAACCACTTTTCAGGCCTTTGTCAGTACAGAACAGGTTTTCCAGAGTTTTGAGAAGAATGCAATGTTTATATGACTCCAAAAGGCTTTATTTTAATTGCAGAATAGCAAAGAACTACTTGGAAATAAATAAAATCACCACATCAACCAATGTGTTATTACTCGAAACAGACTAGGACTAGAATAGTTCCATTTATGAGCTTTTAATCAATGCTAAAAACACCAAATTTTGGTTCTAGAAACTATCAGATCAGGCCTCATAGAGATTTTCCATCAAGACAGGAACACGATTAACTAGGTTTGAGTTGGTTGGCAGATATATATAGTATTAGGTTTGAGTTGGTTGGCAAATATGTATGATATTCATTAACAGATATAGAACTAACCTGTATACTGTTTATTAATTCTTGAGGATGCTCGATTCTCAATCCAACCTGTTTACACAAATAACGTCATTAAGCATTTAAAATATTAAAAACTAGAATGGAAGAACCATGTTTGAGTATTGTCCTTGTCAGATCATATGCAAATTACCGCAAATGGAAATCATAATGCTTTCACAGATTCCTATGTAGCAGATCAACATTATGGAACTCATAACTAAATTGTTCAAACAAAATAATGCAATCATTTATCTTTTATATATTGCACACTACTGGTTATGATTTTTAACAATTAGTTGTTGTATGCAACTAAAATAAAATTAGGGTTAATTTGCGTTTGGGCCCCCAGATTTATACCTTGAGTTTGGGTCCCAAGTTTCTCCAGCTTTGAGCATGAGTCCCAAGACCACATCAACCATTAAATCTTTGGGTCCCTAGACCACGTTGACCATTAAATCTCCGTCCAGTAATTGAATGAATTATTATTTTTTAAGTAATATTGGCTTTGTATAGATAAATTTAGACTTCAAGTCCCACAATAGATACCGGCTTTGTGTTTAGGACCTATATTTGTAACAGAGAGTTGACTTGACAGTTGACGGTCAACGGGGTCATCATGGTCTTGGGACCCAGACTCAAAGTTGGACAAATTTGAGACCAAACTCAAAACTGGTACAAACTATAGGACCCAAATGCAAGATAACCCATAAAACTATGCAAAAAATCACAACATTTGAATTGCAGATCATTTGGAATACATTAGTTTTGAAATACGAGAAATAAGAAGTATCTGCTAAGGTATACTTAAGGCTGAAGGATAAAGATGTAAAGCCACAATTGTATTATTTGTACAAGGAAGAACTTACAGCAAAATCTTTTGGAACCAAATCAACCTCATGAGAAAGAAGCATTTCATATATATCCCTGGCAGAGTGCCCAACAGCTAGAACAACTGCATCACAATCTATTGTCTCGCAACCAATATGTTTGTCATGTCCAGCATCAGAAACTTTGACACCTATGACCTGTGCATTCTCTACAAGAAGATCATCTAACCTTGTCCCAAACTTGATTGTAACCTAAGTGACATAAAAATATGGAATAAGTAAATCCTGAAAAATTGGCCACACAAATTGAAAGGATTACATAAGTTTCTACAGCTAGAAGCCACTCACACCCAGCTCTAGCAGATGTTTCCGAAAATTGCGTAATAATGGAATCAAACGGTCTGTTCCCAAATGAGGCTTCCCATCAATTAAGATATTTTCTGGAGCTCCAAAATGAACAAGAGTTTTCATAACCTAACAACAGAAGAAGTTGCGTTAAAATGCAAATAGAATGCGGAGGCAAAATAGTTTTCTCTAGTTCTTCCTATTAATTATATATATGATTGAAAGCATGGAAAGTTGTCAACTTTATCTCCCTTAAAGAGGGGTAGCAGGGAAGATGCCATCATTGATACAGACCATATCAAGAAATTAGCTAATTTCTTGAAACACACACTGCAATTTATTTCTTTACTCGTCACGCTGGAAACACTCATCTGCATAACAATGATAACATCCTAACAACAATGAAACATTTGCTGACACATGGGCAGTAAGAAGTGGATACTTAACTGTATTTTCATTTAAGACTGGAACTTCCCTAGCTTTCCGTTTACATTGACCATAGTGAAATAGTATATGGAAATTACGCATATAGACATGCACTATTTTCAGGCTTCTCAACAGGAACACTATATGGTGATCTCCGACCCATGCTAATGTCCGTGCACGAGGCTAGGGTGCAGTTGAACAAGATAATATGAGATGAAGATACAAGTTCTCTATTTTTAAGTTTAAATATTGGCGATATCAAAGCATAAGACACATGCTTTACCCATAACTTTAAGGGGATTGGTTGATGCTACGATTATGACGCTTTTGTCAATTTCTGATGGATATAGCAAAACTGGTTGGTCTTATAGAAAGGGATGGAAACCGAAATATACGAAGATATCAATGAAAACTTAGAGAAATCATTGAGATGATCTGCTGGAATGAGGATTAGCTCTGACAAACCTATCTCTGGTAACGATATATTTGGTATAGGGAAAGAATATCAGCATTTGGATACATGGATTAGATACTTCTAAGGATGCGACATCTAGAAAATTTCATAAGCTCTCTTAAACCCTGTCTGCAGTCTTGTGTGACATTAGCCTTCAGAATTCATTATGAAGAGTGGTTGTTTGGTCTTCCCTATGACCTATACATACCTTGATCTACACAAGAGACTATGAAGCATGCAATAAGTTTGTCAAAATGGTTCATGTAATGAGAAGCAGTGTTATTTTTGGTTTTTCAAGAGTAAGCAAGGTTTTATTATATCCCAAAACCTTAATGCCTTTTGCAGTTCAAACGCTAGACTTGTGAAAATATCTTACCAGCTGAGCTCGCACCCATTGACGAGAAGCAGTGTTAAGGAAATTATACAAATCCAATTACCTTTCTCTAAATGAATTAGATGGTGAAGTATTATAAACCATAAATTTCATTCAAAAACTTCAGTTGTTTTTATTTATTTATTTAAAAAAAATAGCTCTCCAACTTTCATTAGCTTTCTAGCTTACATCATAACGGATACAACACTAGAAAACATATGATACTTGTGACTTGATCATGTTGATATTAAGAACATCTCATATGACAACACACAGATCATCAGGGGAGATGCTACATGTAACATTATACTTGGACGCATAATTAAATATGGAAGTTTTCAGAGTATGAAATAAGATATTGGCACAAGAAAAAGGTTAAGTTCTATGGAAGATCTAAGCCTCAAATCTTTCAACAACCCAAAAAATAAGAACCAAAGAGTAGACATAAAGGGTTTGGTTCATTGTAAAAAGTTTCAGTCAAAAAGTTTCCACTGTTTGGCGTTTCAGGGCAAAGCATCACCGAATCAAGTTTTAGTTTAATTAGACATGGGAGGAAGCACTCACACTGTGTGTTTAGTGTTTATGATATGACCATTGTAACAAATGAAAAGGTTGATTAGTAATTAGTTAATACTAGCAATGACACTGACAACCACAATAATAACAACAACCCAAATACTAGCAATATTGATAGTGCTAATAATAATAGAAATAATTACTACCTAGGATGCACAGACTCGGATACGTGTATCGTATCGGACACGGATACAATACGGCGACTCGGCAATTTTCAAAAAATTAGGACTCGGGAACTTGGCGACATGTTAAGCCTTATTTTTATTTTTATATTTTATTAAAAAACTATTAACATAATGTCATAACTCATAAACAATAATTAATAATCTAAATATATAAAACATCAAAATGCAATGAGCTTAATTAATGAAATTATTTGAATGAATGAAAAGTTTGGGTAAATAAGTGAAAATTAGGGTAATGAATTCTAATATGGGTCGGGCCTAATTTGGACCCTACCCAACTAATCCATATAAATAACAATTCCCTCCCCCCCCTTCTGTTTTCCTCGCCATTTCCCTGTTTTCCTCGCCATTTCGATGGGAGGCGCAGGAGGTTGAAGATGAGGCGCAAGAGGTTGAAGATGGGAGGCGCAGCTCGATCGATCTCCCCTATCTCCCCAATCGATCTCCCCTGATCTCCCCTATCTCCCCGATCGATCTCCCCGATATCCCCTCCCTGCTCGGTCGACCTCCCCGATATCCCCTCCCTGCTCGGTCGACCTGATCTCCCCGATTGATCGATCTCCCCTTCCTGCTCGGTCGACCTCCCTGATCTCCCCGATCGGTCGACCTCCCTGATCTCCCCGATCGATCGATCTGATCTCTGTGATCGATCTCTGGGAAGATTTTAGCCGTCCGATTTTATCAAGATCTGAAGAAGAAAAAATTTATTGGCAACTGAATCCTAACCGTGTCTAGACCGTATCCGGACCGGGTCAAGCCGTATCCTGACCAAGTCACGTTGACCGATACGTTGACTGCGTGTCGGATACGTATCGAACGCGAATCACACACGTATCCGTATCCGACTCGCGTATTTAGGGGATTCGGAGGGTTTTACCGTGAATCCGTGCTTCCTTGATTACTACAATTATTATTGTTATCTATCGCTACTCAATAATAATTTTATTCTTATTAGTATCAATTAGAAATATCATTGTTGTGCTTACTATTATCATCTTCATGGTTTTTATAAACGACCGGCCAACTTGTTATAGTTAAATAAAATAAAGAAGTCTGCACTTGGTTTAGAGATTCTGACATCCTGTGCATTTACAAGCCCCACAGTTACCTTATTGCTTTTTATAAATACCCTGAAAGTAGCTTTATATGTCAACCATTTCCATTGACGCTGTTTTCATGAAACCAAACGCAGCCAAGCTAAATAGAGATTTCATCGGAACATGAATAAACATGTAATCAGAATGGTACCTATTCTAAAATTTGTGGAATTCCCCAATATATTCAACTGAAATCTGATATAGATTTGCAAAATCTTAAATGAAATAACAATTCAAGTTCACTAGGATAGGATCCTGATTCTTACTGCTAAAACTCCGTCAGTGTTCCTTCCTATTCTGGTCACCAACTTTCCATCACTCCAGGTACCTGCACCACCCTGCCATGCATAAGTCCTCAATAAATGATGTGCTACAAACTATTAAAACTGGATTTTAAAAGTATGCAAAGAAGATTTTTGTTCCAAAAAATAAAATGATTTAATCCAAGACAAAGTAACATTGGGATGAGGCATGAGATATAGAAATCAAAGAGCATTACAAATCAAAGGATTATTTAAGTAAGCAAATGCATAACAAAGTACTGAAGTTATTGAAGATGTATTGAGTAGAACATTTATATGCACGGGCAGATAAAATCATAACACAGGTTACACAGCTTGTAGAAACACTATTGAATCCTGCAACAGATAAGTGGTCATGAACTGAACAAAGAAAATATCCATGGAGTTAGCACACCGTTTAGTAGCTGCATGTACATCATCAAACAAACACTGTACTCTACATTTTTCTGATAATAAATAGTCATTGATTGATTGAGAAAAAAAATGAAAGTTTAAATAAAGCAAGTACCTTGTCTTAGCACAAGTAAAACTTAACCATTTCTACTCGGACATAACTATCTTTATTACATAGAACTTAAAGCAACAAAAGATAAGTTTGCAGATAAACATAGTTCATGGTTGAGATTCGTTTCATCTAATGGTTGGGACTTAAAATTAGCATTTATGTCTTACCTTCAATCAACCCCCAATAAGAATGCATGAGTTCGATTCCCAGCCATACCCAACATTTTGGTATTTATTTATCTTGATATTTTAAGTAGAATAAGCTTTATTTATCATGTTAAACTTTTATTGTGCCAACGGCACAGGGAATACCTTAGTATAAATACAGGACCAAATTGATAAAGAGGTAATAGTAAGGTTCAGATGAGCTAAGCAATTCCATAGGTATGATTGATTAAGCCAAATATCCACATTAACCAAAACAGTATAGGACCAAAGAAGATTAGATGAAACTCCATTAAAGAAAACAATTGAAACAGGATAGTGAACTGGTACTATGTCAGCAGTTGAGATTACTCAAATAGCTTCAAAAAGAGTTGGTGAATCAAAATATAACCTCTCCAAAGCAAAAATTGCTTTCCATTTGCAAAATCCGTCGAACTACCAAAGCTCCAATGTCACGCCCTCTTTGTTCAACTGCTTGGCCCCTTTCTATTATAGTAACTTCAGCACCAAGCTCTGCAAGCACAAGAGCTGCAAACAAGCCCGAAGGTCCACTACCAACCACCACAACTTTTGGCTTCTTAATAGAAGAGAACTTATGTGACCCATCACGGTCAGTCGTCTTTTCACCTGCTCTGGAATCTTTACGCTCATGGACCCTCTTGAGATCATGGATAGTACTGATCAAATCACCAGAAACTCTTCCATGAGGCATATGTTCCACAAGTCCAACTTTAGGCTCCAGCTCTTTAATAAAATCCCATGTACGGGGTTGCAAGTCTAAAAGCTTTTTGGCATCCAAGTCCACAGTATATACAAATTTGGGCTCTTTCAACAACTGAAAAACATAAGAAGCACGTGAAGTAGGTCATTTCAATATATTAAATGTAACCAAAACTAGCAGGAGAAGTCCACATCTTAAAAAAAATTTCTACACCTAAATTTAGGATTTTGATCCAAGTCATAGTTGCAACAGAACAAAAATTGAAGTGGACAAGTAACAGGTTGAATGATGAAAGTATGTAATCTTTTAAGTTTTATCATCCAAAACACTTCCAAATAAAGCTGCAGTTTATGTGTGCACACTGTTAACACGCAGCCATACACAAAATGGGAATATTTATAAAGCCAGTGAGAAAACTAAATGGGAATATTTATAAAGCCACTGAGAAAACTATCTACTTTTAAGAGTTGCAGCTCACATTCAATAGTAGCTTATACAATTTGCTATCACTACACAAACAAATAATTGACTCAAAAATCAAAATCACAGGTTTTCTGACTGAAATAGACATAGTAATATAGATTTGAACAGGAAAAAACAAAACAAAGAGATATCGTTGTAGCTCAATTGGTAGGAGGGCATTCGTTATCTTAGTGAGAGGTTGCGGGTTCAAAACTCACCAGTGGAATTTCGAGCTTTCACCTTCTAATTAGAAGAACATTTGTGCTCTGCCGTTGAATATCCTAGGGCATGGTAAGTAATGCAGTTGCTTAGGTGGATCGCAGCTAAAGCAAGTCTTCATGCGACATAGAAGCATCGTCAATACTAGGCGGCAACAACTTCTAAATTAGCCTTTTGGCATGGTTTAGTTACCTTATGGGGGCGGTGATGCAGCCTTTGGGCATTGTTTGATTACCCTTCATGAAGTGGTGTGTTGGAAAGACACCTAGCCCAAGATGAAGAGATGGTTAAATCAGGATTGTCCGTCACATAG
This sequence comes from Berberis thunbergii, assembly GCA_003290165.1. Taxonomy (NCBI): domain Eukaryota; kingdom Viridiplantae; phylum Streptophyta; class Magnoliopsida; order Ranunculales; family Berberidaceae; genus Berberis; species Berberis thunbergii. The sequence continues at coordinate 231,046 of QNQO01001260.1, forward strand.
GAAGCCATCCAAGTGAAGATTGTCAAATGTGGACTTGCATTCTTTTAACATTGAAGCTTTTTCAGCTCAACTGGCAAAGCCTGTGGTTTACGTTGCCATAGGTGTGGGGTTCGAGCCCCACAACCATCAACTTAATTATTGTCGATTCGAGCTAAAACATCATGCATCTATGGGGGTCGTTAAGTGGAGACAATGCTGGTGCTACAGAAGTGGGGTGTTATTTGCAATTAACAACTAGAAGGCAACTTGGAGCCCCTGCAACTGAATGGTAGCCAACTTTTCAGGTAGTATATCAGAGTGGGGTGTTATTTGCAATTAACAACTGGAAGGCGAGTTGGAGCCCATGCAACTGAATGGAGCCAACTTCTCTTTTCCTTTATTTACATCGATCAGGTAGTATATCAGATCGTGAAAGAGTGGATGCTTTTAAGACTATAGTTGTTTGAATGGATAAAAAATTGGGTATATGCGTTGAGATTCAGTCAGAAAAACACAAAGGATGAATGCTAACAAAGATTGATGGGTGAGAAATAAAGAAAAGCAACTATCTAGATTCAAATATTGATGAAGCCTGTAGACTAAAGAGTGTGCTACTAAAGAACTTTTTTTTTTTTTTTGAAAGGCAAGCATGCCGCCGGTGGGTATAGAACCCAAGACATGAGGGTTAAACCACCACAGCCTTAACCATCCAACCAGGCTATTTACATGGTGGCTAGGCTTAATTTTAGTTTATGTTATAGCATAACCTACATATTAATTAAAGGTAATTAGTCAACCTACATTATTTTCAGTAAGTACAAATTCATAAGAAACAATATATATAATAATACAAAGCAAGCATAGTTAGTGACAACCTACAAGGTAAAAGAATGGGACAATATTGCTAAAGACCGTTAAAACCATATACAATTTACTTTCTTGTTACCTTCAAATGATACAAACACATCCCCCACCCACAAACCAAAATAAAAATAAAAAAAAAAGAAGCAAAGGAATCATGATCACACCCGCTTTTCAACTACAGTTACAAACAAAACTAAATCAAATGGAAATAAAATTCCTAACCCCCCATTCTGTTTGATTATGTGAAACTCTATCACAAAGAGAAGATGGATCTTATGCATCCTCACATTCGTCCAAAATAAGTTTTTAAATAAATTTGCACTTAGAAAAGACACAGGATAGATCAATCCAATTCCAAAAAATTGACAAGCACTCAAATTGAGGTTCTGTGTGACTTTTTATTATTATTTGTTTTAACATGCTTGTTTGACTAGTTGACTGACCTTTTTAGTCATTCTATCTTTAGATTTCTCTGATCAATGTACCATTTATCATACTATGTTGTGATTTCTTATTCTGCTACCAAGCAAGGAAACATGCACATAATATCGATTATTGATTAAAAATGTTCAAAATAAAATTATCAAACAAAATAAATATTATAAATCAAATATCTAAGTGAGTAAGAACATGAAAGAAAGATTTACGAATTCAGATGTTCTTAGAATAAGCCCTAAATAAATGCTCTCAATGATAAATAAAATAGTAATATTCCAATGTGACCAACCTTTCTAGCATCGAAAGATTTCCGAATGACTGTAAAAACTTCTGGCGGCAACATTGAAGGAACCTAGGATAAGATCATTTGCATATCAATCAGATGTTATGTTGGGGGGTGGAGGGAGGGAATCAAAACATTCACATAATATAAATTCATAAGGACGAACTCACTATACCACTAAGATAAAATTTCAACTCAAATCAAGTGCCACATGATATTAATATTTTTCCTTTTATTGTAATACTCTGCAATTTGAAGTTCTATCCAGGGGAACGCAGTTTTCCCCCTTTTCAATTTGTTTTCCTTCTTTTTGGCCCTTTTTTAATTTTTCCCTGACCTGTAAAGTATAAATGTAACTGAAGAAAAACATGAGAACTAGACTATTGCAGCTAATGTGCCAAGTAAAAGGGACTTATATGCTTTATGTTTTAAGCCAAGTAAACCATTCCTTCTTTCCATCTCCCCATATATAAGATCAAATGCAATTGTTGAAATTTTGAACTTGTAACTGTAAGTTAAGTTTCTGAAAGTGGGATCATATTAAAGTAGTAACCAAGATCTAGCCTTTATTGGTTTACTAACTAAAATCCAACAACAATGATAAATTTAAATTACTAATGTGTCGCATACACAACATATACAACACGAGGGAAACATGCTGTCATTTCTCAACTTTATTTTTCTTTAAGGGTCTATTTGGTAGGAATGTAGGATGGAAAATATACATCAGAATTAAAATCATTTATGCGAAATCTGTTTCTGAAGGGGACTAAAGATTTGGATTCCCATGAGAGATGGGAAAACTAGGCACATATTGTCGATATATACACAACCAAACAATGAAAAACAACTTGACATGAGAATTGGATCCCATTTCCCACGGAAAATGGCCAACCAAACCGAGCCTAAGAAGAATGAACACAAGTTAAAACTAATAATGGAGATTTCTTATCGAATATGATTGTAATTGAGGGGTGGCAGTAAAAACTTTATCTAACTTACTGAAATTTCCTATTTTATGAAAAGTCTATTCTGTGTAAAATCAAGCTTCAACAACTACTTCATGCCTATGGCACTCTACTCCACATGCTTTCAACACCTGATTGCATTTTACCTGCTTTTACTTAACTCCACATGTCTTTGTCATTCTATTTCATGTGCCTTCAACGTATTGTTTAATGTAACTCCAGAAATTCATTCCATGTGTTTGGCACTCCAATTCATTGCACGCGTGCACGGGAATCTCAGTACCCTTATTTGCTATTTATTTTTTTAATGAGAAAATGTCAAATGTAGAACAATCTCATAAAGGGGAACCCCACAAACCACCATTTGTATCAATGTCATTTAATTCCAGGCCTTAGGATCCAATGCACTTCGAATGTCATCCTCGGATTAGTAGCATGTTGACTGATTTTTAATGGGGTATAATCAATTTTTTTAGTCAAATTCTGTGAGTCGACAATGAAACTAAAAAATTTAACCAAACTTTCTAAAACGCACAAGTTTGTAAATTTCCTGAAGAAATTGAACTGGAAACATTACCGGGAATTCAAGAACCTTCGCAATGGCTTCAAGAAGACCTTCAGAAACACCAAGAAAATCTTTGCCAGGGTCCTTGTCAACAGGGACACCAATCTTGAAGAACCTCCAAATCCCTTCATCTTTGTTCTTGACCTCAGTTAGGGTTTTCTGTACTCTTTGAATTTTCTTCTTCTCTGATGGGTATCTCTGCTTCCCAGTCCTCTTAGCGCATTGAATCCGCAAAGAAACCGAGGGTTTCAGCTGTTGGGGTCGTAAAAGTGGAATCTTTGAGGTTGGGGAGGTGAAATTCAGGGTTAGGAGCTTGGATGACATGGCCATTGGAGAGGGAGGAAGAGAAGGGTCAAGAAGGGTTTTAGATAAGCTTTTGAAGGGAAGTGAGGCAGAGGCAGAGGCAGAGAGTGTGAATTGGAGGGAAGGTGTTATCAGGTGGTGTGGTGGAACAGTATATGTACACCCAGGATTTCTTTTTAGCTCACATCAGGTGTCAATAGAGAGTGCTCGAAAGCTCACTATGAGCACGGAGCAAACTATTCTTTCAGCCTTTTACTAAATTTATCTGATAATTAGTAGTAGGTTCGCCTAATGTTAAAAATATTTGAATCGTGATTTGTATTCCTAAATGAGGAAATTAATGTCAAGGGATGACGTTTTCTTTGTACCTTTTATAGATCTTATTATAAAGATTTTTATTTTATTTAGCATCCAAACAATAGAGGTGTCATCAAGTGGTGATTTGAGTATGGTGTTAGGATAGATTGGGCTATACGGTTTTGAAATACTTTCATCGATAATTGGTATATTCCAGCTCTTACTATATTATAATCATCCATAGTCATTCTCCAACGAGCTTGGAGACAATGGTTGTATTCCTCCATTACATATTAGGGATGTTACTATACCTAATGTGTCCAAATCCGTCTATGTTGACTATGACCTGTAAAGAAGAGCAGTAGTGAACCAGAGACCATCGTGTTAGTGGCTAAAGGCACTCCGATGATAAAATCAGGTTCTATGAATTAGATTGATAAAATTAGGGTTGCAATATCAATATGTAGACAATATAACGATGCACAATAGTCAGCAAAAGCTTTCATTAACATTCAATAGATTACAATGGGGAGTAACGTTCGAAAGGACATTGCTCAAGACTAGTTCGATGCTAACGATCGATGGAAATACAAGTTTGAAGTTGAAAAGCAAGGCAAATAAAACAATAAAAATGCTAGCGGTACAGTCTGACTTGACTATGCAATGGAGGCAACACGTCCTCCCAGTCAAGAGCTCAAACCTTCCCCCTATAATATAGATGCTAAGCATTTGGGCATTTTTCAAAAGGAAACATTGAGTTTTGAGACCATTAGGAAAGTCTTGAAAAGCCTCTGACGTTGATTTCCCTGACCAACAGTACTAGTCCTGACACTCTCCCACACTCAATTCGCTTACGCCCTCGCAGCGAACTTTTCCAAGTACTCTTCCAGCTTTGAGAGGTAAGGCAGCAAATGCTCAACTGGCTCCCGACTGATTTCTGAAGGAGGCTCGTCCTGCCACTTGACCAAATACTCGCTATCCGGGCATGTGTTGTTGATGAGGCGGTCAGCTAAGATTTCTTCCACTTCTCGATCTGGCTTAGTAGGATGCTTAGGCAATGCTCGAGCAGATACATTTCTTGTGGGATCAGTGGCATCTGCATGGTAGGACTTCAAATTACTTGCATGGAAAGTAGGATGGGTGAAACGGAGCCAATGTGGTAACTTGACGCGATAGGAGATTTTGCCCACTTTCTCAATAATCTGCACCGGTCCCTCATACTTGCGAAACAGATTGTTGTGTGCTCGAGCTGTCCATTTATACTTGTTGAACATATCTAGTTTCACCAATACCAAGTCCCTGACTTCAAAATGATCAATCCGTCGTTTCTTGTAAGCCCATTTCTTCATGTGATGGGCGGCTTTCTCAATATAGGCGCGAGCAACTTCAATGTTTTTCTGCCAAGCTTTGACAAATTCAAGAGCTCTTGGGTTGGGTCTTTGGTACCCGGTAAGCACTGTATGTAGTGTCAATGGTTGCTAACCAGTGACTAACTGAAAGGGGCTGGAGTGAGTAGCTGAGCTCTTTTGTAAGTTGAAATAGAATTGTGCAACATCAAGTAGCCTCACCCAATTTTTCTGATTTGTACTTACAAAATGACGAAGGTATTCTTTGAGCATAGAGTTAAAGCGCTCAGTATGTCTGTCAGATTGGAGATGTTGGCTTGTCGACATATTAAGTTTGGATCCCAAGAGCTTGAACAAATTCTTCCAGAACTTTCCTGTGAAGTGAGCATCACGGTCGCTAACAATATTTTCGGGCAGTCCCTAATACTTCACTACATGCTTGAGGAACAATTGCACCGTATCTTCGGCTGTGCAAGTCAGTCCGGTCGGCACAAATGTCATATACTTTGAGAATCGGTCAACAACTACAAGGATACACCTGAAATCCTCCACCTTCAGTAACCTAGTAATGAAGTCCATGGAATCACTTTCACAAGGACGAGTTGGAATAGGCAAGGGCTCTAGTAAGCCTATTGGTCGATCTCTTTCAACCTTATCTTGCTGGCAAATAAGACATGTGGGAACATAGGCCATTACATCCTCCTGTATCTGCGACCAATAGTACCCCATCTAGCAATGCAAGTGTTCATCTCCAACCTGGATGCCCCGCCCAATGGGTGTCATGGAATTCTCTCAAAAGTTATTTTCTCAAACCAGAAGCTCTTGGAACATAGAGGCGATTACCAGTTGTGAATAGTACTCCATCTTTTATCCAAAACCGTCGAGTTTTACCCTGCTCGATCAACTCTGTAATCGCCTTCGCTTGTGGGTCTGTCTGTAGGCCTGCTTTGATCTTCTCCAAGATGGTGTGACTCGGACCGGTATGGGTTAGCACTGCAAGGTTTGCCCTTCTATTGAGTGCATCAGCTACATTGTTAGTGCGCTCTGGCTTGTATTCCAATACTAAGTCAAATTCTGCTAATTTTTCCTTCCTTCGAGATTGCGTGGAGGTTAACATCTTCTGAGTAAGGAAATGGCTTGCTGCAGCATTATCTGTTTTAACAAGGACTTGAGATCCCAAGAGGTAGTGTCTCCACACCCGTAAACAATGTACAATGGCTAGCAATTCGTTTTCCTGAGATGAGTAACGAGACTTTGTATCATTCAACTTTCGACTCTCATATGCTACCGGGTAACCATCTTGAAGCAAAACTCCCCCTAAGGCATAATCAGATGCATCTGTTTGTACTTCAAAGGGCTTGGTGATGTCTAGCAAGGCCAATACAGGATTTTTCATCACAGCCAGTTTCAAGTATTGGAATGAAGCTTCACACTGCCTATCCCATTCCCATTGTTTGGTATTGTTTTAACAAATTTTTCAGTGCAACAACTCTCTTAGAGTAGTCCCTTATGAAGCGACGATAATAGTTTGCTAGTCCAAGGAAAGAACGTAGTTGAGACACGTTCTTAGGAGTGTTCCAATTATGGATTGCCTTGACTTTCTCCATGTCCATCCGAATCTTGCCACTGCCAATAACATGACCCAAGAAATTGATATGGGTCTGGCCGAATGAGCACTTCTCCTTCTTGACAAAGAGATGATTATCTCTAAGGATTTGGAACACTTCTCGCAAATGATGCAGGTGTTCTTCTATAGTCTCACTATAAACCACAATATCGTCAAGATAGACAACCACGTACTTGTCCAGAAGGTGACAGAACATGTCATTCATAAGGGTGCAAAACGTTGCTGGAGCATTGGTCAAGCTGAAGGGCATTACTAGGAACTCATATGACCCATATCTAGGACCCATATCTAGTAGAACAAGCAGTTTTGGGTTCATCACCAGCAGCAATGCGGACCTGATGGTAACTTGATCTCAAGTCGAGTTTTGTGAAGTATCTGGTGGATCCAAGTTGGTCGAATAAGTCTGCAATGAGCGGTAGCAGGTATTTGTTCTTTATAGTGACTTTGTTCAAGGCTCTATAATCAAAAGAAAGGCGAAGACTGCCATCTTGTTTCCGCTGAAAAAGAACAGGTGCCCCATAAGGTGTTTTAGATGGCCGAATGAATCCCGACTCCAACAAGCCATCTAGTTGTTTTCTCAATTCGGTCAACTCTGGAGGGCTCATGCGGTATGGACTACATGCGGGTGGCTTGGCACCAAGCACTAACTCAATTTCGTGATCAATGAGCCTTCTGAGAGGTAGATTATTTGGCAATTCATTCGACATCACTTCGCTGAAGTCAGCAATAACTTGGGCAACTTTCTTAGGGATTTTGCTAGTATCATCTTCCATCTCTAGTTTTGCCATAGCTAAGTATGTATCTTCTCCTTTGGCCAAGCCTCTCTTGACTTGGAGCGCTGACAATATTCTATCATGAGTTGTGGGTCGAATTGAGGTTGGTACAATGCGTAGTCTGGGTCCGAAAAACCCCAAAAAGTCCATGAAAGGTAGTGGTCCTGCTGCAGTATGAAATGAGCTCATTAAGAGTCCATTTCTCCTTCTGACAGTTGTAACTGACCTTAAACTGACTGTACTGTGGAGGAAGTGATATCAAAACTAGATGCACGAGTAAGTCCTCAGACAACTCAAGCTTCGGTGCTTTAAGTTTTGAAGCAAGATGAGACATCTCCATGATGTACTCTCTAATGTTCCATTTGCCTTTATACTTTAATGAAATCAAGCTAGCTAAAAGCTTGCTTGTTTCAGCCTTATCGTTTTTAGCAAAACGCTTTTCAAGTTTAGTAAGAAACTCATTGACATTGGTCACCCCTGCAGATATTGCACCCCTAAAGGCTTATGGAACACCTCGCTTGATGAACATGAGACTCATGCGATTGGAGCGTTCCCACTTCTCAAAGTATTTCCTGGCATCAGGAGTACTTGCATCTGTAAGAGGAGCGGGTTGCTCAATCCTTAAGGCAAGGTCCAGATCCATACATCCAATAACGATTAACACGTTCTCTTTCCAGTCCTTGAAGTTTGTCCCATTAAGCATGAGAATATTATTTACACTAGCAGATATACTAGTAGCAAACATAGTAGTTGTACAAAGAATAAATTACATAAATAACATATTCACATCATTATTAAATTGCATAAACTTTTAAATTCATACAATAGGTAAATAAAAAAACCCATATCAAGATACCTAGCACAACATTGTTATTTAGTCTTTGGACAGAAATATCAATCTGTAAGTGGTACTCTTTGTACACAACGAAACCGGCCTAATATTATGCCTTTCTTTGGACTGGCATAATAAAAGCATGGTAAAGCAAACTTTATCACATATTTAAGACTAGAGATTATCCGGTCAAAACAATCTTCCTTTGGGCCGATTGTTTCACATGGATGTAGCATGCTTACTTATTTAAAATCAACCAATTGTCCTAACAGTGGTTGTTTTGGCAACCTATTAGTTAAATTGTGAAAATTTTAAATAAGAAACACAATAGTGATACATGAAACCAAAATTATCAACTATGTATAAATTTGGAGTACTGCTGAATTCAAATAAAAATGAAATAAAATGTAGCCAAAATGAAATAGGTCCCAATAATGTAAAAAACAATATTACCAACAGCACCATGGCCCAATAGTCAAAGTAAAATTTACTAACAGGCCCAATTATTACCAATAGTAACAGACCCAACCAACAGCAACAGGCCCAATAGCAACATCAGGCCCAAGAGTGAATAGTCGTCAGACCCAATAGGTGAACAATCACCAGGCCCAACAGGTGAACAGTCACCAGGCCCGCCCAACAGTGAACAGTCACCAAGTCTACTAGTGAACAGTCACTACTGTCCAACAGTGATCATGGCCCAACAATCACTAGGCCCAAGTCACCTCCAACTATCTATTCAATAGGGAATCAATTTTTTTTTTTTCACTGTACACTGAATTGTATATGCAATAGAATCATTATATTGTATAATCACTGAATTACTGTAACATTGTAACAGTATAATTAGGAATCACATAATCACTATTTCAATATAATCACTATATTGTATAATCAATGAATTACTGTAACATTGTAATTGTATAATTAGGAATCACATAATCACTATTTCAATATAATTACTATATTGTATCATGGTCTAATATCACTTTAGTCACAATATGATATTCTGTTGTAGTTTGTTGCCCCAACAGAATATCATCACATGATCCTTGTATTATCAACATAACATCTTCACAAAATATCAACATACATATCATCACAAAATAATATATTGATGATGACCATATTAGTGCATAATCGCATACATGAATCAATAACACTGTTCACCGTAACAGTGAAATCTCTGTTCACTGCTCATGAATCAATAATGAAATTGTTGTTCTATGAAAATTATTCTTTATGGTTTCACATGGAATCAACAGGAGATGCTTTGATACCAATTGTTGTATTTAAACCAAAACTTAAGACTCTAGCTGATTCAATGGAAACAAGAAGAATAGAAACATACATTGATCCATAGCGCTTTCCCCTTTTGATTGTGATTGGATCTTCCGATTGATTCAAGCGTTTCCTTAGATTCTCTGTTGAGAGGATACAGAAGACAATGCCAAAGGGTTTCTATATTTCAACGCATCGCGCTCAATCGGGGACCAATCCTATTTATGATGCCCATAAGTCATAACCCTTCAACTTACGGGCTGTGAATTTCCAATTCTGCCCCTCATTGAATTAGAAATTACATCCTTATTTACACCATGTTGTTTATTAATACCTTATAGTCCAATACCCCTATTAGATCACATATTCGATGGACTACACTTTAAGATAGCAATACATATTATATCACATATGTGTGCCCACATTATTAGATTTGTCCAACACTCCCATCTGGGAGGTCTCACTGTTGGCGGGGTTTGAGCTCGATGCGGTCGAGTTAGAAGGTTCTACTTGAAGCAAGGACATCAATGAGTGTAGGGCTGGTTTGGATGAACATTTGCCCGTTGGGTGATTTCTTCTATTGCAAAAAATGCATGGGCCAGGTGCAGATAGTCTCCACTGCCTAGAGTAGTTTTGCCCTCCTTTGTTGTTGTAATTTGAGTTGCTAGAGCTGGCATTCCAATTTCTGTTGGAATTCCAATACTGGTTGGACAGCCGAGAATTGTAGTTTCCTCGGTTCTGACTTGAGTTTTCCCAATTTTGGTGAGGTGATCGAGCATTCGACCCTGAGCTTGAATTGGTACTGCCAGTTCTAGCTGTGGAGTGATTGAGCGAAGTGGATCCAGCCATGGGCATATAATCGCTAAACCTTTCTGCTGTTGCAATAGCACTTGTAATATCTGTCACCTTCTGCCTTTGCAATTATGCTTGCAGAAGCGGCTGAGCTTGTTCCATGAAACATAAAACTTTGTCCTTCTCAGACATGTCTAGAATATCTAGCAAGCAAGTTGAGAACTGCCTGACATAGTCTCGAATATTGCCTGTCTGTTTGATGGTGTGGAGCTTCCTCCTTGCTAAGAAATCAGTGTTCTCAGGCAAGAATTGATTTATGAGTTTCTTTTTTAGGCCTGCCCGAGTTCTAATAAGGATGCGTCCTTCTTCCATATTTGCATATTTGGTTCTCCACCATAGTTTCGCATCACCTGCTAAGTACATGGTCGCCATGGTAACCTTGGCTTCTTTTGATTCGGGGTTCACCGTGCGAAAATAGTGTTCCAGATCAAACAAGAAGTTCTCTAGCTCCTTCCCACCTCGTACCCCAGCATATGACTTTGGCTCAGGCACTTTCATCTTAGGGTGATCAGTTGTCCCTGTGGCCTTGGTCAACAAGCCAACCCTTGCAAATAAATCATCCAGCTGTAATTGGAAGTCACTCATCACCTGAGCTATGGGGTGAGGTGACTCTTCCATAGCGATTGTCCGTCCCTCTAAATTATCGACGTGCTCAGCCAATGAATCCACTTTGTCTGCCAAGTGAAAGAGTCCATCAAGCCGACTGATATGTTCTCCCAAACTGCTCAACTGATCCATTCTGTTTTCTAGTCTCTGCACTCGACTAGCATGCCGTTCCTCCATAGCGCTAAGGCGCTCGCTTAGTTCCTGCATCCTGATTTGCATTCAACAAGCTCTGGCGCTGATACCAACTGTCACAGACTAGCAATCCGTGCGGCACTAGCTATCCAATTCACTAGTAAGCCTATGAGTAGTTACTTCAACGGTCACAAATATTAGTTTGAGAATGCACAATGTCAATTTGTAGACAATATAACGATGCATAATAGTCAGCAAAAGCTTTCATTAACATTCAATAGATTATAATGGGGAGGAACGTTCGAAAGGACGTTGTTCAAGACTAGTTTGATGCTAACGATCGATGGAAATACAAGTTTGAAGTTGAAAAACAAGGCAAAGAAAACAATAAAAATGCTAGCGGTACAGTCTGGCCCGACTATGCAATGGAGGCAACACGTCCGCATAGTCAAGAGCTCAAACTTTCCCCCTATAATATATATGCTAAGGATTTGGACATTTTTCAAAAGGGAACATTGAGTTTTGAGACCATTAGGAAAGTCTTGAAAGGCTTCTAACGTTGATTTCCCTGACCAACAGTACTAGTCCTGACACTTGCGTCATCCGTTTTTTCACCTTATATAACGAGAGTGTTTTACTCCATTGACTCTACCTTTAAATGTGTGATAGAGGGAGGAGATCTCGCTTAGAATTATTCCTTTCACTAGCCCACGACTAATCTTATGTGGTATTTGGCTCTCTTTAGGAATCAATGCCTAATTGGGTCAAGAGTGGTCTCTAAATGAGCTTTGGTCTCAGTCAACCCAACGATCTATATTTTGGTCTTATTATCCTAAGCCAAGCTCCAAGATTTCACCCTATTGGGCTTGTGCAATCTGGGCTTAACCACGTGACGGTGAACCAAGCCTGACTTGGACCTAGCTTGAACCTGACATATCATGGCCTCTTTTTTCCATTAAAGTTTATACGTGTCATGTGTTCAGGTGTGATTGGATGAATGTTTGATGTCACATGACTTACTCCCCCTAGTTAGTGTGGATGCGTGCAGAACCATTAACTCACCAAATAGGAATTTGTGTAGCGCATTAGTGGATTAATTCAACGTCCCTTCGGATTTTGTGCAATATTTAATGTTGATGCGTTGTTAGGTGATTGCTTTTCCCAAACGCTAGGCCTATATAAACTCAGCCTAGTGGGACTTGGTCATATCTTCAGCAGTTCCAGAGTTTTCGCTGCATTTTTTCCTTAATTTTAATCCAAATCAAAATTTCGCTGCTTCTCAATTGCGCATGACAGTTCTCAAATGTTCTAACTGTTTTGGTATCTTCTGGGAGTCGTTGATGAGGGAGGCGGATATGTTTGAACTTTGTCGTCGGTACCAAATCTCTCCAGCTCAACTGTTGTTGAATGAGTGGAGAAACTTGATTGTAATTTTGATCCGTGCAGGGGAGGCGAAACTCCACTTGTTGATGAAGTTGCCGCACTCGTTGACCTACATCATGATGAATCCTAATGGCATTTGTTCTTTGAGGGAGTATGCTTGCTTGGATTTGTTCTCATACGCTCTTCTAGAGATTGCATAAATGTCATTTTTTGTGAGAAGTCGAGGTTACCACCTTAATCCTGAGGATCTTCTTCCATTCATCATAAGCTGCACCTGGGGCATCTTATGTTATTTATCAAAAGCTGCATCTGAGGCATCTCCTTCACGGGACACACCGGCAGAGTCGATTCCCATTACGTGTTCTGTTAGATCTTTGTTGGCAAAGTCCTTTCCACCAAGCTCTAATGGTTAATGTTTACTATATATAAGCCTTCACTTTGATTAGTCAATTAAGTTTTGTAAAAAAAAATATTTGCTTAATCAATAAAGCTTGAGTTTTTCTTGTTTCATATTTGTGATTTTGCTTTAACAATAGGTCCGATTGAACTAGATTTGAATAATACAAAGCACTTTAGAATAGGACAATGCATAAAGACATAATCTTGATTTGAATGGACTAAACTTCTGTAATACGAGCCATCCTAATCCTGAGCCGAACGAAGCTAAGAGAAGTCATCTTTGATTTGGCTTAGAGAAGTCTTTACGAGATTCCAATTTTATTTTTTATTTTTTGTAAAAGCAGGCTTGAAAGGCATTAGGTCAGTTAAGCCTTAACTGACCTAATGCCTTTCAACAGGGATGGCAACGGGGCGGATTTGAACAAATCCATCCCCGATCCCCCGATCCGCCCCGCCAATCCGTTTACAATTTTAATCCTAAATCCATAACCGCCCCGTGCGGATGGGCGGATATCCGCCCCGCTCCGCCAATCCGCACAAACACTTAACAAAATTAAAAAATCACTGAATTCGTACAAAAACAACAAAAAAATTCTGAATTAATTACAAAAAATTCTGAATTAATTACAAAAAAAAATTCTGAATTAATTACAAAGAATTCGTACAAAAAAAATAAAAAATACAAAAAATCTCTGGATCTGATTATAGATCTGAGATGATCTGATGAGATCTTATATCAGATCAGATGATCAGAGGATCTAAGATCAGAGGATCTAAGATCAGATGATCAAGGATCAACGATCAACGATCAAGGATCAGATGATCACGGATCAGATGATCAAGGATCAAGGATCAACGATCAGATGATCACGGATCAGATGATCAAGGATCAACGATCAGATGATCAAAGATCTGATGATCACGATCAGAGATCAGATGATTACGATCAGAGATCAGGATCAACGATCAGAGATCAGGATCAACGATCAGAAGATCAGAAGATCAACGATCAACGATCAGATGATCAAGGATCAAAGAAGAGATCCAGATGATCAAGGATCAAAGAAAAGGAGAAGGAGATCTGGATCTAAAGGAGAAGAGAAGACGACCGGACGACGACGCCTTCGCTGTGAGAGAGAAGAGGCGGCCGACGGGCCGAGCTTGAGCTTCGCTGTGAGCCTGTGAGAGAGATCAGAGAAGAAGAGGCGGACAAGCATCGCCTTGACTCTTGAGCGTTGGCTGTGAGAGAGAAGAAGAGGCGGACGGCTCCGCCTTCGCTGTGCCGCTATGGTCCTCCGCCTGTCGGTCTGTGCTCCTTCGGCGCTTCACTCTCGAATCCCTCTGTGTGAGTGTGAGAGGTAGAGAGGGCTGCGAGTGTGAGAGGCAGAGAGGGCTGCGAGGCTGCGAGTGTGAGAGGCAGAGAGGACTCGAAGCTCTCTGTGTGTGAGATGTGTGAGGGTGAGAGGCAGAGAGGGAGAGGCGGCGTGTGAGGGAGGGATCAAGCAAGTGTTTAATCCCGTTAAGGGTTTAATCCCTTTATATATGGGAAGGGTATGGTTGTAATATTTCCTAATAAACGGATAAACGGATATCCGCGGGGCGGATATAGCCAAATCCGTATCCGCCCCGAATAGTGAACGGATATTTTTGGATACCCAAAACCACCCGAAAACCCATTCAGCCATATCCAAAACCGCCCCAAACGGATTGGATGGGGCGGATATCCGTGAAAATCCGCCCCACTGCCATCCCTAGATGGATAAGTGTCCATAAATTTCGGTATGTAAACCCTTTGCCACCAAAACGAAAGAGTATATAGAGTACTACCTTTCCTCTAAGTCAAATATTTATTAGCATACATCCATTTATCTAAACACACGAGCAGCACTTAATGTTATGCACCTTTAATGATGGTCCATTTTCATCACATAAAGTATTGAATTTGAGTTTATCCCTTTATGCTAACCAACAAAATCACATGTCACATTTTATATATTTTGGTGGAATGCTTTTCAAGGTCATGTGAATGCATTCCCCAAAGAGATCAAAGACAAGTGCATAATAGCATCATGTAAGGACCAATAGATATGTAAATTAGGAAACATGTGTTTCTCATTCTTTTACATGTTTTGCAGTTATATTATTATTGTTTATTCAAATTATTTTCTCACACCAAATTTCAAATTTTGATATCTTAAAATCGGATGTTGATATCATCTTGTGCACTATATTATGAGTGATACTACAGTGCACCGGGATTGTGCCCGGTTTTCGTGCCTGGTGCTACCAGGCACCATTGATATTTCTTGAGATAGGCATACGTTCATATCGCGAGGAATATCAACGGTGCCAGGTAACACTAGGCACGAAAACCGGGCACAATCCCGGTGCACTTAATAATTCCCAACCGGGCACAATCCCGGTGCACTTAATAATTCCCGCTATATTATATTGTGATAATCAACAAAATATTCAAAATTTAACCTAAAACCGTCACTCGATTTATCCAACGACAATGGCTTTCTAATCATGATCTTTCTTTCACAAAATTGAAAAACCAGTTTAGTGAATCAAAAAAATTAGTTTGTACAAAATACACACAACACACAAAGTTGGCCTAAAATGTTAGAAATTAAATAGAAAATATAAAAAATAAATGTATTAAAATTTTTTACAAATTAATTTAATGATTACTTCTCTGTTATAACGTCGTGAAGTGCCTAGAGAAAAATCTCAGTGTTGTACGTGGCTATAAGAATGCCACCACCGAATCCATCATTTGATCGGTTAAAGCTCTCAAATTTGTCTGCAATTCCAAATCGAAACCAAAATGGCTTCAATGGGTTTCTCTACAATCGTTTCAGCTTCAACCCCTTTTCATGGTGTCACCCAAAAGACATCAAATCCTCCTACAACACCCATAGTCAGTCTTTCCACCAAAATCCCATCTTTGTCCTCAAAATCCACCTTTGTGCACCATGGGTTCTCTCTTCAGACCTCACAGTTTCCCGCTTTTCTGTTGAAATCTGCCAAGACAACTGGTGTTGTCTACGCCAGAGCTGCCACTGAGAAGAGCATCCATGATTTTACTGTCAAGGTAACGAAGGAAGATACTTGGTTGGTTTCTTTAATGGTTTCATTTTGTTATTTTTATTCATTTATTTATTTGTGTAGAATTTAAATTGATGGTTTAGAAATGAAATAAAGTTTAGGCTTGGTTTGATGTTTAATTGGTATTAGTCATCAATGGGAATGAGTTCAATAGATATTAATATTCTGTAAATTGGTTGGGAATTGAGAGGCTTAGTTTCCTTGTGTTACATATGTTGTATATGTTTGAGTTATAAATTTCATTGGATTGAGTTACTGGGATTTTATTGTGAAAATATAACTTGTATAGACTGACCATAAACATGTTGTCTGGGTTAGTAAAAAAATTTCCTTTCTTTTCTTTCGTGTTGCTGGTTGTTCTTGTATTTTTGTTTCTTGTTATGGAAGTGAGTTCATGGAATAAAATACAGAAACATGGCAAACGAGTTTAACATCATGCAATTTGGTGCAGGATATTGATGGGAAGGATGTTTCTTTGAGCAAATTCAAGGGAAAGGCTCTATTGATTGTTAATGTTGCTTCAAAATGGTACTCTATTTTAGTAGTTCTGTTGTTTTGTCTCTCTACTTGCATAGGTTTTCGTGATTCAAGATTGAATTAGCTTTGGTTTCTTATGTAAGGCGTTAATCTCTGAGTAGTATTAATCTTGCTGAAAGATTTCATTTTTTGGATGCCAGTGGTTTGACGTCATCGAATTATACGGAACTATCGCACATCTATGAGAAGTACAAACCTCAAGGTTGGTAAAACATACTTGCCACAGAACTTTGTTTCCTCTCCATCTTTGTTTCCAGTCTCGTGCTTCAGATGGTTACATCTGTGGCATATGCAAATGTTGGTTTAAATTAAATTGAGGTTAAACATTTGGTTAAGGCATGGAAACAAATTTATTTAGTGGAAGTTCTGGATGGGTTTTAGAGTTGATGTCTACATAATTGTTCATGATTATATCTCTCAATTGGGTTTGAACTGCCTATTTGGTCACTGGAGTCGGGCACTTTTTGGTCGATGAGTTTTTATTTGAGATCATTATATTTTCTTCCGAAAAACAATGATTATCTTAGTAGAGTGGTTCATGACTACTTTTTTCATAAAGTTGTCTTAATCCTTTAAGCTGCCTTCTTTTGAAAGGTCATAATCACTTTAAACTTCAAAAATAGGATTTGATCCCATATCAATTGGGTAAAGTATAGCATTCATAAGGGAAACAAAAGGCATTTGAACATCGAAGTCATTTTCCCTTTTACAATCACCCAACTTCCAAGGATACACGTTTGTTTGTTGACACTAACCATGACCCTTCATTTTTGTTTTTGATTTCTTGTGCAAGACATGAAAAATCGAAAATATTATTAAATGAAGTTTAAGTAAGTTCCATGCAAGCTCTAAATAAAGATTAAGTATGTAAATAACATGGGTAGGACGGTTATGCTCACAATTGCTTATAAATTTCTGTAGTCAACAGGTTCTAATCAAATCTTGAATGCAGGACTTGAGATTCTGGCATTCCCATGCAACCAGTTCGGAGGACAGGAACCTGGGTCAAACTCAGAGATTAAGCAGGTTGCTTGTTCAAGGTTCAAAGCAGAGTTCCCTATTTTTGATAAGGTGTGTCTATTTTTCTCCACTCTCACCATTCCAAATGTAGAAATAGACCAACGGACTCAATATTCTCCACATGACAGGTCGATGTAAATGGACCAAGCACTGCTCCAGTCTATCAGTTTCTGAAGTCGAGTGCAGGAGGGTTTCTGGGTGACCTAATCAAGTGGAACTTTGAGAAGTTCTTGGTTGATAAAAATGGTAAAGTAGTGGAAAGATATCCACCAACCACCTCTCCCTTCCAAATCGAGGTATGCTTCCCTTCTTTAATATTTCATGATTTGGACAATTTCGTCATACCAGTGCTGGAAAGTTTTAACTTCAAAGGAAAGATGCATAATGATAAATTTATTCCTGCACTCTGTGATTTGTTGTTACTTACTAGCATGCCTGGCGAGCAGTGCAACCGCATATGCCCCCAAATTAGAGGGGCCCAAATTTTTATTTATTTATTTATATATGTTTTTACTAAGGATGATTGGTAAAAATTAACTTTGATTCACATTTTTCTGACATTATCTATTACTCCAATAGTCTAAAAATTAATATTTTTTTCCAACCTTCATTGAAGGTCTTGAGTTCAAGTCTTACCCATAACATAATTAGTGATTTTTTTTCTTCTGAGAGTACGTATTCGTTTTTTTAGTATACTGTATTCAATTTTGATAGGCCTAAGAATTAGGTATTTATAGTGTTAAAACGTAATAATATTATTTTAATTTTCTTTTTTATTTAAAAAGGGGCCCTTATTTTTAGTCTTTCCGCAAGGCCCCTAAAACGACACTGCCTACTAGCTATGCAACAAGGATACTTTAATTCTACAAAAAAATAAAAAAATAAAACAACATGTCGATGCTTTTGCTTTCCGTATTGACTCTCATGGACGCTCCTATTAATACACTATACACAAGGGCGGAGCCAGGATTGCAGACAAATGGGGGCAAAAAAATAAATCACAGATAATTTAATTCTTAAAATAAATAGATAAATATGATCAAAACAAAGTTTCAAAAGTAGTACACAAGAAAACATATTTTATTTGTCAATGTTCTTGCACATTGGATTTTAGTATAAACTCTCTGCGAGTTCTCATATTCTAGTAATGTTGTATAACCACCTCATCATCGATTCCAAATAATAGGTGAAAACTCACAAAATCTTAACTAGTGAGTCTCGAACCCACGACCTCTCATAGGAGAGTTGATGTTCGATCAACTGAGCTACAATTGGTGAACAACTTGTAATATTAAGAATGTTACCATCCAATTGCTTAGCTGAAGCAGACTACTGTGAAGATTGAAGAGTGTCGATGAGAAGCAAACAAGCAAGAGAGAGAGAGAAAGACCACCTCCATAATTTGATCTATCTAATCGAAATCGTATTGTGCAATTGGAGAAATCGATCTTCGTTGAAATCGTCTTATACGATTGGAGGGTATTGGAGAAAATCGATCTTTGTCGAAATCGTTTTGGGCAATTGAGAAGGCGGAGAGGTGAACTTGCGAAAGGTTTGCGATTTTTTGTATATTTGTATTCCATTATCTATAAGAGGGGGCAATCTAAAATTTTAAAGGGGGGCAAAATTGCAAATATTGTTAGTTTGGTGGAATTTCTTAAAAAGCTAAGAGGGGCAATTGCCCCCTTAGCTATAAGGTAGATCCGCCCCTGACTATACATGCTTAGATCATGAACTTTTTCATTTGCCTTTGAAAAGTTCCAATTATATCCTAATGTTACAAGCATATTAGGCAGTAACATATGCATAACAATATTGACCTATAAGTTAATGAATATGACAATGTTTGACTAAAATATATATGTGTGTCCGTAGCATATACTGATATACCGTATTGTGTTTTTTTGGCTGATGTGTTCGGCACTTCGTGTCCCAGTCGGATATAGATACTCGTGTCTTTGTCATTGTTAATGGCTTATTAGCGATGAATGGATTGCATGTCTGATAGTTTCTTTTAGCATTCTCACGGAATTTAATAGTAGTAAACACTAGAGGGTTTTCTTTATCAGACTGTGTAGTTATCTTTACACGGCAAAACTAACTTGTACATTCATTTGTTTTTGCAGAAGGACATCCAGAAGCTTCTTGCTGCATGATGAGTTTTCATTTGTTTTTGCAGGACATCCAGAAGCTTCTTGCTGCATGATGAGTTTTCTAGTACCACGCGCATCTAAAATTCAGCTTTGTACTTGTAAATGAAGATAAAATTACAAATGTCTACGAAATTCTGCTTAGCATCCTGTTGCAGCCATCAAATCTTTTCACACATTGTTTATGTTTCAGTTGTAGATTGTGATAGCAATCTATGCCTGACAGTGAGTTTGTTTGACTGTATATTCTAAAGTTGTCGACAAAATCAAATGAATTCGAGAGGATTATGACTAATCAGCTGAAAATGAATGTCAATCTCAGAGCCAACAGTTTATTCATTTGATACTTGTGTAAAGTGAATTATTTTTGCATTTTACCTATAATATCTACTGTTAGATTTCTTGGCTCAGAGTTTCTGGAGTCACGAATAAGTATACAGTTTTAAGGGTCCTTTAGTGGTTTCATAACACATTGCCAAAAATGGTTCCATTCTTGGCCTGGTGTACTGCTTCATCGTGGTCTGCGCTATTTTCTAAGGAAAAATGACTTATATGGCTTAATTTTTATAATTGTAGATCACATAATACAATAACAATTGAAAATATCTAAAAGGCCTATTTTTTGATAATTCAAAACTATTAAAGGCCACAAACTTAAACTGCGGTAAAAAAAAAAAAAGATATATAAAAGTCAAATATATTCATATTCTTAGACGCCTTGACGTGGTGTTGTTATTTATGTATTCAAATTTTAGTTACATTGAAACAAACGAAATATACAATTTTTAACGCAATTTGATATTTTCAACTGATCAATTATTGCTGGGTAATCTGGAAGTAAAAAAGGAAATTAAAAAAAAAACAAACAAACAAAACAAAACAAAACAAAAAAAATCTGGAAGTAAACTTTTGATTGGTTTTAAGAAAGTGAATAAATTTTGAAAATTGTTCACTTAAAGGGTAAGATTGTGTTTCTAATTATTTTTAAACCATGGGTTGGGTATGTGGCTTTTAAAAGTCCTTAATTATTAAAAAAAAAATCTTTTAAAACATTTTCAATTGTTAGAGTATAATGTGGTTTATAATTATAAAAAGTATGTCTTATAAGTCATTTTCCCATTTTCTAATCTATGCCTCGATGGTACGAGCTTTACCTATAAAATTGTTTGTAATAAGAAAGTTTGAAATGACCCGAACTTGTATGAGGATGACATCCCCAAAATTCAGCCAATGTATATATATATGCATTTTCTGGTCTGCTATACCATCGATAAAAGGGTTTATTTTTCTTTCTTTCCTTATCTCTTCTCTCTTTTTACCTGATTAATAACAACAATCAATGACCGTCTACCTCACTACCATCTTTGTTAGTCGTTTGCTCCTCTCTCCTCCTCTTCCTCTTCTCTTCTACTGCCTTCCTTAGTCGTTTGCTCTTCTCTCTCCTCCTCTTCCTCGTCATTTTTTTTTCTTGACAAGAGCATCACTAACAATCGACACCCCCCCCCCCCCCCCCACTTCAATTTCGCAGCCCTAGTTGCGATAAATTTTTTTTATGAGCTGCGAGATGGGGGAGGGAAGATGAAAAAAAAACAACAATGAAGGGGTGGCGGAAATGCCAAAGTATTCATCTATGTTTGGTGATAAATAAACCACCCGTATCCACTTGAATTCCACTCGCTCCATGGTTGGGAACTAATGATTGGTTTAGTTTATGTTGGATTTGATAATTAAATAGAATTTATGTCTATATAGACGGTTGAGATTAATTCTAGATCCAACAATTCTTAAGAGCCAAGCCCTTAGCGCCAGGGAAGCCTCAAGACCTTCCATCATCCTATTTTCTTCATTTGTTATTCTGTTATTCTTCTTCTTCTTCTATTTTCTTCAGTGGTAAAAATAATTTCACCTGTTATTCTGATAATACTCTAATTGAATACCAAAAAGTAAGCGACAGTGATACTATTATCAATGTTCTCTAAAAGAAAGAAAAAAAAGTGGCGGTGTTAGATAGAAAGGTAAGGGTGGTGGTGGCAAATTGTGGAAGTGGTGGTGTTAATAAGTCATTGCCTTGTATTCTAGAGTAGTTTTTTCTTACGGGAAAGTTTCTCACCTCAAGATGTGTTATATAAACGTGTATATGCAATCTAGGCTCGCTTGGTACCCAGTAAAAATATGCAATGCATTAATTTTCAATGAAATAATTTGCGATTGATTGGTAGTTAGAGAAAAACAATGCTAGTTTCACAATTTTTTTTCCATTGGCGTGCATTTCACATACTTTGTGTTTTCCCATGTATATTGTATTACATATATTTTCTTCATGTAACTCAATAATATGTAAGAAAAATAAATACTATTTGGGAGAGTTTTAATTATAATAAACTTTGTAAATATGGACTCTATTGAGTTTCACATTATAATAAAAACTTTTACAAATATGGACTATATTAAGAAGTATAGTCCAACATGTGAACATGAGAGTTTTCTATAAAAGAATTCAGAACGTTTTATCCCATAAAATAATGCAGGATCTCGTAACGTGATTACGCAGAGGTTATACATTTTAATTCCATAATAGCTTTACGTAAATCTTACCAAGCATCTATTTTTTACAACCGCATGCATGCAAATGAATGCATTTGCATTATTTTACGGGATACCAAATGGAGCCTAATGAGGAATAATTGTTTAGCATGTGAAAGACTGGGAATTCCTAATTATATAAATTTATGCCCGAAAATAATTGTCTAGATAGTATAAAAAAAAGAAAAAAAAAATGGAAGCTACTGGCATAGGAAAAAAAAATGGAACCTTCCCATGTAAAGGAGTCAGCTATTTTGGGTGGGTTTGTTTACCGAGGTGACTATATTTTCCTGCTTTTTAATCCATTGGCAATACATGGAGAGAATTCATTTCTGAACTCTTGGGAAACCATCAAACCAAACATAAAATTAGAAAAATTTCTAAACGAGGTTTTGATTTTCAAGATACCCTTGGGTTATGATAAACCTCTCCTTTGCTGGCTGGAAATTCAAACCTGCAATCAGTAGCTATGGGGATTGCTTTAGGAACTTAAAAACGTGTAGTAGTAAGAGTTCTACAATGGGTTAACTGTTTTTGGCACATTTGTCATTTGCCAAAAAAAAAAAAAAAAGGTTTACAAAAAGGTTTTGAGCAGTTCTGTCACTGCAAAAGTTCACAACGCATCAAAAACATTATTCAATTCGGGAAGCATAGAGAGGTGCATGCATAGCTAAAAGAAGTCTAAACAAATGCAAATGCTATGCAAAAATAGGATTTAATCACATATAGGAATGCCAGCAAAAGATGGGATCAGGACGAAAAGCTTCTGAATGCTCTAAGCTCAACATATCATTCATTGGCTATCAACGAATAAATTTTTAGTTCAATCAATTGTAAACATGATTTCTTAGCCAATATCATACACAATCTCATCTCACAAGGATGCTATAGCAGTCAAGTCAGCATGGTTTCAACTTTGACAAATACAACCACTATGGTGTAACATAGGCAACCTTGAAGCATCTTTGATTAACATGTTCCACCTCATTATCTTCTTGCTATAGATGTTGCAGGCAAAGATCTAGCTTACCAATTCATACCACCATCCCCATCTCGAGATTGATAGAAATCATCCGGTCTTAATATGTTGACATCTTCAAATTCATTGTCATCTGTAGAGGAAAAGTTCACATGTTAAAGGATCAATGAAACATCTGGAATATAACAAGCACACACTTGCATTCAAAACATTTGAAAGCTATCTTAAGATATCCAATCTAACTAGTGATGGATTGCTTAAAGGGAAATCACTGAATGACGCATTTATACATTGAAACTTTGGTTGCCCATGTCTACTGAATCAGTAAGAATACTGCTAATAGTTGCTATGAATTATCCAACTCCACCAAATGTACAGTTCTAGAGGAAAAGTTCACATGTTAAAGGATCAATGAAACATCTGGAATATAACAAGCACACACTTGCATCCAAAGCATTTGAAAGCTATCTTAAGATATCCAATCTAACTAGTGATGGATTGCTTAAAGGGAAATCACTGAATGAAGCATTTATACATTGAAACTTTGGTTGCCCATGTCTACTGAATCAGTAAGAATACTGCTAATAGTTGCTATGAAATTATCCAACTCCACCATATGTACAGTTCTATCATTTACCAATACAATATATGATGGGTTTTGCGGTAACAAACAAACAATTATCTGAAACTTGAATTAACAAAGTTTCAAAAACTTTAAATACATTTCTCTAATCTCTGATTATTACAATGGCCAAAGGCCTACTTGTAGAAACAAATACTTCAAAGAAAATAAAATAATTCTTAATTCAAAAAGGAAACCCTCGAACTAAAAATCCCTAAATCCTAGTTCTCATTGAAAACCCTAAGTTTACTAGTTGGGTCAAAGCCTATTTCTTTGAGGAAATAACAATGAAATATCTGCTAATATTCCTAATATACCATGAGTATATCTCTACTTGCAATGCAAACAAATTGAGATATTACATAGATAGAGAAAGGGGGATGGGATGGTATCCAACCTTTTCTCAAGGTCAGTGCCACAACAGCATCATTTTCAACCTGTAATAGAGATGCCAACATTACCCATCATGTACAGAACTTTATAAGTTTCTGAAATTAGAGTATTATTTGCAGATATGTAACTAGAAAAACAAAATTTAAGAAAACCCTTGATCCATATTTCAAATAGGTACCTTCTGATCTGCCAATGTCTTTGAGTCTTCCAATAACTCACCAGTTGCATGTAGGATCAAACGCTGATCATTAACTGGTTGATCAATAAGAGAATGCAACTTCTGCTTAATGTCTAGAATTGTCTCAGTTGGATCACATTGCACAAAGTAGGTAGTCTTATCGCGCTTGACACGGATATACATAGCCTGCAGTACAGATACAAGTTCATTGACTCGAATTCCAGAGAAGAAAGTAAATAGTTTTTCACAAAATTTAAAGACATTGCAAGAAAGTGAAAATCATATAACCCTGAAGCAGAAAGAAGCACCAAGAACTAGTGATTGAATCTACACTTACATCAATTCTTTTGATAATAGCTTTTTTGGATGTGGATTATAATGTTAGTATCTTATGCTAAACAAGAAGGAGAATGAAAAATGGACAAATTGAATGTTTCAATTTCCTGCTCGAATTCAGAAGTTCTCTTCTCGGGTATGTTAATGACTGAAGCAAATGAATTTCTGTCTTTTTTTTTGCACCCACAAAATTGATGAAGACAAACAACAAACTGAAAGTAAAGAGTTACCATTATGATGTGCTCTGCCACAAGCAAGATAAACCACCAAAGTTCTGATCCCAATCCGCTATATTACACAAGGGAAATAGATCAGTTCAATGCCATCTGAACTTTAATGACAAATTCTGCAGAGAAACAAAGACAGCAGAATGGAATGCTTATTTAACATAATTTGACTGCATCTCCAAGGTAATCAAGGGGCCAGAAAGGATATACAATCAGAACAAAGTTTTATCTGCCAGCACATTGAGGTTAACAATTCCTGAGTATTGCCTCATGGAATACAGACTAACTATCTGAAAGGTGGCAGCTGGATTATGTAAGGTTACCTACATGCCACATCTATAAATGTCATGCAGGGAACTTCTGAACTAGATGCAAAAAAAAAAAAAAACTGTGGATCGGTGCGTTTCAAGGAAAAAGTAATAATTTTGCTAGTCCATGATCGTCTTCTCTATAAAATTTCACATAGCTTGACAAGAGATACACCTCAAGTTTAAAGGAAACAAATATATGTATATGTGTGTCTCAAATTTAGCCTTGCACCAAAATAGTAAAATATGACACATGGTATGGCAACCTATATCTCCTGCAAGAAGGCTATTCTACTTTTAGTTTTAGAAGGTTCTTGCATAAGAATTAAAATACATCTTGACAGGTTCAAATCAACTAATTAATGATGGGATGAAATTTCATACAAGAAATATCAGTTTGTAAACAAATCATCAAAAAAAAAAAATCACTTTAAAAAAGTTTGTGGCATGAGATCCAACACAAACCAAACTCTGCTTTCATAAAATCACGGTTCAAGAAATCAGGATGACATTTAAGAAGAATCGTTGAATTTTGTTAGATTTGCAGTTCTACTGATAATTGGCTAAAGTATGATGACATTTAAGTATGAATATATTTTATGTAGTTCCTTTCCCTTTTCCTATCTATGAAATAATCATTATAACTATTTTTCTTATGGAATTCCTTTTGGATCAAATCATAAGGTTAAACACTTCTCTTTCTGAATCAGCAGAAGAACACACTTCACGTGTCTCTCTCAGTGGACTTGAACTAACAAGTGAATAAGTGATACATTATGTTGATACATAAGCAGTTTATCCAAGAAATATATATTTATGACAAAGGATTACGTGCAGTGAAGATGTATTGAAAGTATACAGCAATATACCACCAAATCAGTTATATCACCCAGAAATAATGTCGAAATATTAGAGTCTTGCTAAATTCATGAATGTGGAAATAGAGAACTCCCTATCAAACACTTTATCAACAGACCTCATTATTATTTTCAGAAGGCTGTCATTTTACCGCCCTAAGAAGATGTGTCAAGGTTGTAGTTTCTTTCACTGCTATGTTGACCATCTGGTGCAAACATATATATATCATGTCCTTCTAGATTAGGTGATGTTTTGGCACTACTTGACGAGACTCAAAGACAACTTTGCTATCCCACTGCCTAAAGTCGATATCCAATTCACTGTAATTGCTCAAAGAGTATACCCCCAAAAACCTGCATACATGATCATCTAGTAAAAGAAAACCTTTCACCTATAGTACACATACACAATACCCTACACTAGTTGAGTTTCTCCTTAACTGTCGCCCATTCCTTCCTAGCTATTGTCAACACCCAACTGAAGGAGCAAGATTTGCAGCGTGCCCAACTTAACCCTTATTCCATCAAGAAAGAATGCTAAATTTGCATAGTAAAATGACAATGAATAAGGATTTGGTGAATGGATTCTCCATCTGCTAGAAAGGCGACACCCTTTTACACCATTATAATATTTTGTATGCTAAATTTCATTCTAAGCTAAACGGCCAAAACCTTCCCTGATTTTCAACAGAGCCACCTGAACCGCCAATCCAATAAATTTCAGTCTAAATCAAAACCTGATATGTTGACACCCGCACCTTAAGCTTTCAATATGCTGCAGTGTACATATATGAAATAAATGAATAAACAACATAATGTACGTATCCAAGATACATGTTTAAGACCAGCAATGCCTTAAACATGAAATCAAAGAAAAAAATGAATAGTTCAAAATGCGAAAGTGTAATGGATTCTTATATCGTATGAAGGCCTAAAAGCACCCATCGGAAATCAATTAATTAAACTCTCTAAATTAAATATCCAAGTAATAAGTGATGGAACCCAAAATGAAAATAAACTCTACTAAAGAAGTTTAGGATATTCACTACATAATACATAGAATTCAATCCCATCAGTAACCAGATATGAATACACACAGTTTTCAGATTCATGTTCGTTTCAAAAACCACCAAAATTACCCATAAAACAAGTCTAAATACTGATGGTAGAAACCCTAAGATGTATAATTCAAGAACACAAAAGCACATAGCATTGGCACTAAAATTATCCGAAATTGAACTATATTTTTCCGTAAATTTGATTGAATCGGTACAAGATATTGAAACGAATAGCGATGGAAGTTGTAAGGACCGAAAATTTAATGTTAGTAGAAGAGAAATTAGGGTTCTTACAGAAGGACTTTGGTGTGTGCTCCTTGTGTTCGATCGAGTGAATTCGATTTAGTTGTTCGTTGCGATTTATGCCTGTAGTTGAATTCTGTAGTTAAATGGGCTAGAGGCCCATGGAAAATAAATGATGGACGTGTCTTGTGGGTTTTGGGTAGGCCGTAGGTCCTTGGTTAACAAATTATTGTACTTAGAACCAAAAATTCTAGGCAGTCAGATAACACAACCAATTTTTTAGCCAAGTTTTAGATTTTTTTTACACTTTTACCCATTTTATAAATTATGTTTGTTGTCGTGTTTTAAAGAAAAATGATAAAAGTATAAAAAAAAAAAAAAAAAAAAAAATCCAAACCTTGCCAAAAAATGGCTGCCAAACCTAAACAAAAAGATGGTTGTCAACCTCGCCAAGAATTGTTGATCAAACTTGGGATAGTACAATATGAGTAAGTCCAGGCAACCAAGTTTGGTAGTCTTTTTTTTTTGGTCGAAGTTTTGGGTTTTTTTTAATACTTTTTGTCATTCTCTTTAAAACACAACCACAAACATAATCTATAAAAGGGGGTAGAAGTGTTTATAAACAAAAAATGACTACCAAATCTGATTGGCTAGAATTGTTGATACAATATTAAGGAGTAATTCTACATGGCCAAATTTGCACCAGGAGGTGACGTTGCGGCCGAGCGAGACTCCTATTCTCTTTTCAGCGATCATCATCATCATCGCTCCTCCTTCTTTTTCGCCTTTGATCCTGAATCCAATAGTGGTGTTGTTGGTGATGTTGTTGTTGCTTCTCCTCCCCATATCAGATCTGCATTGCCATCACCACTGCAGTAGCAAACGCAATTGTTTAAAAAGCAACACACGACGAATCATCATCCAAGAAGCCACACAAATCAGGAGGAGGAGGAGAAGATGAATCATCATCGCAACAACAGTGCACAATCCATACAAATCAGGACGAGGAGATGCTTTTCATTTATCTCTCCAGTTGCACGTGCACAACGCCACCTCCTGGCTCAAATTTGGCTACGAGTCCTAGCCGTGTAGAATTACTCAATATTAAAATCACAAAATCCATTAAAAATGGAAAAAAAAATAAAAAAATTTCTTAATATATAGATAAATAAGATAAGATTGAATACAAACAAAATCAAACCAAAAAAAAAAAAAAAAGAATGTATAATTTATGAAGCAATCACCAAACCATATCTAAGTAGCCATCGTCGAGCGGAAAACAAGAATTTTTACTTCAAACGAAGTTTGACGAACGCACGTGATTGGCCGCCGCTTAGGTGAAGATCCTTAAGGCTAAAAGCTAGTTGAAGAGATAGGTTATTTAATATCTAATTTTCTGTGAGACTTTTAGGACTAAATGGTATCTGTAGACTCAAGTGGTTGGGGAAATTTTAGCATGGGATATGGCCAATATGGAACTATTCACCATGATTTTTTCACTCAGTTTACTGTCCCCTGATTTTAACAGTTTTGTTTGACTATGATATTACAATGACCAGTGAATTTGAACTTCTTTGTGGAAAGATTTTCAAATAGAGATAAGGGGAAGAGATTTCAACATTTTTAGAAATGTAGCAATTATTTGGCACCACAACTTGCACTCATCCATATCGCTTATTAATTTTTTTTTTTTTTTTTTTTTTTTACTTTCTCTCTCACATCGCCCATAAAAATCATTATTCATTATTTTCTTCTCTCATCCTCTCTTATAAAAAATAAGAACAACAACTACAATCTGAAAGGGATAGCGAGGAAATGGATGATTGGTTGCAAGGGACAGTGAGAGACGACCGACGACAGCGAGAGATAGAGGAAATGGAGCGACAACCACTGTCTCCCATCTCCATCTTCTTCTCCTTCCCCTCCCCATCTTCCTCTTCTCCTTTCCCTCTCTATTTTCTTCTTTTCCTCCTTCCCCTCTCCCAGTTTTCCCACCCTCTCTCAGTTTTCTTATCTTATTTCTCACTCTCTTTTCTTCTTGCACAGGTCATCACTTTTCTCCCTCTCATTCTTTTCCTTCCTCCCGCACATACTTTGTTTTTTCGCCTTCGCAACGGACTGTGCGAAAAAAATAGAGTGTGCGCGAGGGGAAGGAAAAGAAAGAGAAGATGGAGAGAGGCAATAGCTGAATCGAGGTGGGGAATAAGATAAGAAGATGACGGGTGTTTTGAGGGTGGCCTCGGATGGGAAGGGAAGAAAATAAGAGAAATGAGATAAGGAAAAAAAAAAAAAGGAAGATCATAAAAGAAGAAGACGTTGGAAGAAAAAGATGGTGCTGATAATAAAAGAAGTTGGGAGGGGAGAAGGAGGTTTCCAACATTTTGAACTTGGGAGGGGAGAAAATTTTATGTTTTTTGTTTTATAGGTGGTGTGGAAGAGAACATTGGTGTGGGAGAGAAAGTGCATAGTGTGGGAAAGTAAAAATTAGATGAGTGGTATAGGTAAGTGCAAGTTGTGGTGTCAAATAGTCAATGCCTTTTAGAAAATTAGTTTTTAGTGGAAAAATGAAAGAGGGGATGATGTGGCTTGACATTGCATATGTGACACTTTTCTCCAGAGAGATAATGCCATGTATGGAAAGACTCGTTGCTCTCTACTTTAATAGTATACTATAGACTGAGTTAATAAATATATTGTAGAGATATTTTATATTCGCCTGTCACTTTCTATTAAGGGTGGGCATGGAACGGGATGAACCTCATCCCTATCCCATCCCGTTTGTTGGGGATCGGGATGGGATAGACCTCATCTCGACTTCGTCCCATCCCAAACGGGTTCAGGATAAGACGTGATGAGCCTGTAAACTTTATCATGTGAGACGCAAATGTACTATCAAATTACCCTAACCCACCACCCACATAGGTTAGTGCAAGGTACATGAGAATATTATTTTGACAGTTGGATGTGAACCTCACAATAACTTATAAGTCTATAATAAACTCTCAATTGTTTCATTTCTTTTATTAATAGTGCGACATCTTGATATTTCAGTCATTTTAAATAACAAACGTTATTAAACATTTTAAATCTAAATAAAACATTGTGATGATTAGTAATAGTATGTACCATGACAATTTCTTGTAATTTATTATCTGCAAGATGGTAACATGTAAAGGTGTCCCAACACTATTGAATTGAATGAAAGATCTTGATGAAAAGGGTATGATTGGGTGATGCAATTGGTTTGCTCATGTTTATTTGGAGTTTGACTATTGCTATTCGCAAAAAAAAATGTTGTTGTGGAATAACACTCGCTCTGGAATAAATATATTTGGCACTTCCTTTAATCAAATGATGCCAATACAAAATTTGTAAAAAATGTAAGTAAATCAAGGGCATTCTCTTTACCAACAATTGGTGAATGTTACAAACCCTAGTCACCCTTTCTATGATATTAACACATGTGATGGGTTGATTAAAAGCTGGAACTTAGAACTATATGTTTTTTTCTATATACAACTCATCAACCATTTCTTTCCTAAATAATGGGCGTTAGTGAGTGAGTTGAGTAGTCCAACTCAATTCAAATATTAAAATTAATTATAACAAAATTTTAAAAAATAAGTTTGGGACATGACGAGATGAGTGGGATTGAAAATCTCCATCCTAATCTCATTCCACTCCAAATCGGGGCGAGACGTGATTGAGATGAGTTTGATCAATCCCAAAAGAACAAGAAAAATCAAGACGACACGTGACCGGGATAGGATGCCCATCCCTACTTTCTATGCAAGTTGGTAGAAGAAGATATTGATTCCTCAGCATGTTAAAGAAGATATTGATTCCTTGGCATTGTTCTGCAAGTCAACATGGTCCATTTTCGGCCTTTCATGTCTATTGTCCAATGGTAAGATGCCTACCAACAAACCACATTATGGATTTTTGTATTGTTTTGGCCTCTAATTAATGTTTTCAATTCTTGCTATTAGATATTAGTGTAGGATGCTAGTCATGCAACATATTTGTTTATTACCAAATCTCTCGTCAAGGTCTCAACAACTAGTCAACAATCTCAGATGCTTAGTTTTATTATCTCATTTCATTGTTATTACATGTAAACGACTTTATTTGGTCTTATTAAAAATCATGAACTTTTTTCTCTTTCTCAATATAATATTCATTTTCAATATCTCTCACATTTCTTAAGCTTCACACTAATATTTGTATTCTTCATCTTCTTTCAGCATTTGTACTTTTCTTCTCACCTATTCAATTTCCCAACAAAATTTTATAAACATCATAGACTTGAACCCTAGTTTTAGGGTAAGTTTCTAAACATGGATGGCTTGGGAAACGATAGTTAAAATAACAAGTCCTAAGGAGGCATTTAATTGTTTATGTCCACCACTCTTTAAGCCGACTATTGTTCATTGAGAATATGGATTTACCGATTGTTGAATATATGGGTTTATTGATCATTGAAAATATGGTCTTAAAGCATAACCAGAGATGGAAAGAAAAACATAAATAAATGCTAGAAATTATTACAGCCCAATACGGGTAAATGATTTCTATAAATAATATTAAGTTGTTTTTGTCCATATTTATAATGGGAATTCATTTTTCTATTTGACTATAGTTTTTTGTTTATGTAATAAAAAATGTAAAAGAATGATTTAAATTATTAAATTAATCCTTGATAACTACGGGTATACATAAACCATCCTTTAGCACAACTAATTGGAACTAAAACAAACAATAAAATCGCTTTTTTGAAATTTTTTATATATCTATATTACAAATCAGGATGGTGTTTGAGGTTGGAGATAAAAGACGGCTGAGTATATTACAAATTAGGATGGTATATATATATAATTTTATTTTGCTCATATTTGTGTAATTTCTAAATTCAATAATGACAGAATAGAAAAATATAAATTAAACTTGCACACAATCTTTAATAAAAAAAAGTCTAATTAAGAAAAATACATTGCACAAAAATATATATTATATACATGTAAAAATGCATAAAATGAAAGAATTGAAACAAAATAAAAAAAATAAACTTTTTTCATTGACTTTCACTCTTAATTTAAAAAAAATGAAAATGACCATGAAGGCTTGCTTTTTAACAAAAAATACCTTTTAGATACCTTAATTAAGTTATTAGCTAGTAAGACCTAATTTTTCATTTCAGTCCCAATAGAGTTTAATTTGTCAATCAAGGTTAAGAAATCAATTAAAGAGACAATCCTACACTTTTCAATACCAAAAATCAGTACGTAAATCTCGAGGTATCACCTATCACCCATCCATTTCAACTATTAACACGAAATTCGATGAAGATCTATGACATGTTACAACATTATTGAGCAAAAAGAATATGTTGATTTCTACATTTGGAATTCATTTTGATGCGTCCAAAAATCGTCATCCTGTGAGTTTGACTTGCAAAACCGTTGTTAGAATGCTAAATACCACATTTTTTGTGGACGAAGACACTCCGATTCTTAAGTCAGTAACTCTGTTGGAAGAATGAAGTAAATCTGGACAAAACTTGGTTAAAGTTGCGTACCTTTGTCGAAAGTTCTCTTTATATTTTATAATGGTCGTAGTTAACTCTCTGCGTGACTTAAGCATATGAGGCGCAACGAAATGAGATGTTTTTGTAACAGTCTCCTCCTTAATGGAGATGCGTTCGTGGAGGTGTAGGTCCCTCCACAACTCTTTCTTAGTAGAACGTTCTTCTTCTTAATGAGAGAACGTGTGACAGACTTGGATTTGGCCTTTGACTTGTTTGGGCCTGGACTAGAATCCCGCCTGCACTTCTTTAGAGGTGGGCCTATTCCGAGCTTCTATAATTGTCCTTAATCATTTTGAATTTTATGAGTTGGCCTAATGAATCAGGAGTCGTATTCTCATGATGGAACTTTATGCGATATGTGCGGTCATGATAATTGGGCTTCTATAATTGTCTTTAATCCTTTTGGATTTTTTCAGTTGACTCGTTCATCCAACTTTTACTTTGTTAACTCGACACCTAGATCGATTTGAAGTTGTTTGTTTAGTTTGACTCAGGTGTCCGACTTTTGCTTCGTTTTGTGCGACACTCTGGTCCAATCGAAGTCATTTTCAGTTGACTCGTTCGTCCAACTTTTACTTCATTAACTCAACACCTTGATCGATTCAAAGTAGATTGTTTAGTTTGACTCAGGTGTCCAACTTTTGCTTCGTTTTGTGCAACACTCTGTCGACTCGAAGTCATTTTCAGTTGACTCGTTCGTCTAATTTTTACTTCGTTAACTCGACACCTCGGTCGATTCGAAGTTGTTTGTTTAGTTTGACTCGATTGTCCAACTTTTGCTTCGTTTTGTACAACACTCTGGTATATTCGAAGTCATTTTCAGTTGACTCGTTCTACCAACTTTTACTTCGTCAACTCAACATCTCGGTCGATTCGAAGTTGTTTGATCAGACTCTATTGTCCAACTTTTGCTTCGTTGGTTGATCAGACTTATCATGAATACTTGACTTGCGTCTTGATTCTTTGTGGGCTTTTGCGCCCATTGTTTTCTGTAGCTTTTCTATGAAGATATTTTGCTTTTGTAAGACGTCAATTCCGAAAATGAAATTTTATTGAATTTTTTGACTTTTTTAGTAGTCGTTTTTCTAGAGTGGCTCTGTTACATCGTGGAGTGTTTCTTCTTTTATTCCTTAGTTGCTTAATGTTTACCCTTGTGTTGGCCCTCGTGCTTTTGCTATTCCTTCTAATTATGACATTATTTGCTCATGTGGTTGTTGCTCCCCGCTTGGCTCTATCGGTTGTGCCATATGGTTTGTTGATAGTCACGTAATTATTACATAATATATCCATTAATTTATATATGTTAGTGTTTTGATTTTTATATTATATTATATTTTAATTATTTCGTTTTCATGTCTTTGTAGGAATCTGAGCGTGAATGATGAAATCGCATTAAGGCGATAATTTGAAGAAGGATTAATTGGTTGATTTAGTGTTGGTACAAAGTAACAGGTCACATATCTAAACCTAACCCAAACAAACCTAGGTCCATCTAATTTAAGCTAAGCCCAAGCTCAAAAAGCTAACCTAGAAAACAAACCCAACCTAACAAGGAAATATGAGAACCCTCACCTTGCCGGCGATCCTATAGGAAAACCGGTAGTGCGATCAACCCGCCATCACCACCTCACATCGCCATCACTGCAGTCCTCCTCTTCTTTTTCTCTCTGGTCCTTCATCTCAACTCCTGCATCAACACAACCACGCACAACCACCGCCCCTGTCCCTGTCGCAAACCACCACAACAACACCGCCCACGACCCCCTTGTTCCTCTATTCTTCCCCTGTTTTCGTATCTCTCTCTTCACACCGCTGAGCACCACTATCAGAGGCCCCCACATCACCATCCTCACGCACAAAATAGAGGAGAAACAGGGAGCACGTCCCTGTTTTCCTCTCTCGCAGCCGACTAACAACCCACACACACCACCACCATCTATGTTCCTCTATTCTCCACAGTCTCTTCCTCCTCCACTTCTCTCTTTCTGCTCCTTCATCACAACCAGACCACGCACCACCTCTCTCGCACTAAAACATCATAAACAAGGAGCACCGCTCCTGTTTCTCTCCCTCTTTCGGTTCTCCTTCTCGTCTCTCTCTCTCTCTCTCGTTGTCTCCCTCTCACTTGCAGGTTCACCGGAGCCGATCGGAGGAAACAAGAGCTCGCGAGGAGCACGAAAGAAGGAGCAGTGGCTCGTTGGAGATGAAGAGCGGATGATTTTGGCGGGAGAAAAATTGATTCAAAAATCAGTTTTTATTATTCGCACCGTGCTTTTTTCACAATACCACAACACAACAACTATTCCAAATTAGGTTGTTCAAACCCCAGATATTGTTAGAGCCACCACAGAGCGTTGTAACAGTTTCTCGGGATGCGTGTTCGTGCTGAGATGGATTCCACTGATGTTGTGGCCACCACCACCATGATCTTTTAAACCCCGCGTCGAGGCAAAGATGAAACCACAGGGTTTCCTAGAGTTTGTCGTATCTAAATTTATTGTTTTCTATATGCTTGAATGTTAAATACAGTTGATATCTGAATTTCAATAATTTGTTTTCCCCGGTTATATTCGGAATAATTATCTAGACTAATCGGTAGTTAGAAATTCTCTTTGTTGATATTCGAAATCTGTTTTCATCAATTAATTTGAATCTGTGATTGTGTGTGCCATAAGAAGACATGCAGTGCTAGGGGTTTGAATTAGTTAAAATAAACCTGTGATTGTGTGTGTCGTAGAAAGACATGCAATTCTAGGGGTTTATGCCTTTGCTGAAATCAATTGCGAACTTAGATTATTCTTTAGGTTAGTCATGTTGATTATGAAAACAATAATTTAGATTACACGAATCTCGAAGAACCTGTGGTGGATTCGATGTCTCAGTCCACTCTCTTATCATCTTATCGGTTTAATTTTAGTTGTCCATTTAGTTCTTTTAATTTAGTAATTTTCATCTGCTGCAACTCCCAACTCTAAATTAGTTTAAATAAGTCTTCGAATTCGACTGTCTCGTCAATCATCGTGGGATTGACCCGTATTTGCCACTATCTACTAGTTAGACAGCCGTGCACTTGCGATATTACAAGTAGGGTTTATTAACTTATTAATTTAGGTTAGTAAAAACTCCATCAACTTTTTCAGTAGTCGTTCTTTTAGAGTGGCTCTGTTACATCGTGGAACGTTTCTTATTTTATTCATTCGTTGCTTATTGTTTACCCTTGTGTTGGCGCTCGTGTCTATCCTATTCCTTCTAATTATGACATTATTTGCTCGTGTGGTTGGTTCTTTCCGCTGGCTCTACTAGTTGTGCCATATGGTTTGTTAGTTCCTTTGCAATTGATTTTGGCCGAATTCACCTCTGTTGTTGAGGTCTTTTGAGAGTTGGCCTTTCGATATTGATCTGTTCGAGTGGGAGGTGCTTCTTTCCAAGGGCAAATGTTGTGTAGGGCATATATTAATTCCCTTGATCGTCTTTTGAACCCGTGGCAGTAGTGTCCGCTTTAGCCCTGTCTTTGAACTGCTTATCTGATGTGCCGACGAACTCCTCCAGTCGTCCTCTTTGGATCCAATGTTTGATCTGTTCTTTTAATTTGTAGTAGTTCTCGATATCATGCCCGTGATCCCTGTGAAAAAAAATACAACTCTTATCTCGTCCTTCCGGGTCTCCTTTAATTCTTGTTGGCCAGTTGACATTCTCCTAATTTGATATGTGTTTTAAGATATTGTTTCGGTTTGCTTTTAGGGATATGTATGGTTTATACTTCTTCCTCATTACGTTGGTTATTCGCTCGTGATTGGGTTGTGCCGACTGTGATTTCCAGGATTATGTGCGCTCATCGCCTCGATGTTTCTTTAAACGACTGTTGTCCTCCCGTGATTCGCTATTTCGTCTTCTTTCATATTTTCTTTTTCATTTTCTCGAATGGTTCTCCGTCTCCTGATCGTTCTTCCTCCACGCAACTTTCATTTTCTCGAGGGAGATATATTTATGTGTTATTTTCAGCATGACCACCATGCCTTTTGGAGGTTCCAAGTTAAGTGTATCGAAAAAGGTACATTTCTTCAATTCTGCAACGATAGTTGCAGCGGCTGTGTCGTCACTGCATCCATCAACCATTGTTAGTTCGTTGGTGAAACGCGTAACATATTATCATATCGTTTCATCCGGCTTTTGTCGGATATGCATCAGGTAATGGACTAATTTCCTCATCCACTGGCTCCCGATGAATCTGGTAATGAAAGTAGTGGCTAAGGTCTGGAAAGAATCTATTTACCTTGGCGGTAAGCTGTTGAATCAGTTCATTGTTGTGGAAGTGAGGGTGGTTGGGAACGTTTTGCACAAGATCGACTCTGTGGTTTCTTTTGGAGCCATCATATGGTGAAAGTGTCTCAGGTGATCAGGGTGGTCGGTGGTGCCGTCGTACACTTCGAACTTTGGTGGAGTGAACTTCTTCGACATTGCTTTCTTTATGAGTTCGCTAGAGAATTGTGGCTTGGCAAATTTGTATAGTATGTTGGGATCTGTGACTTCGATTTTGAACGGTATCTCAACAACTGTTCCACCGCACTGCGAAGTTTTGTCTCGGTTGAGTTCGCTTCTCTCAACATTTCTTTCTTGGGGTTCCGTTAAAACTTTGTCGCTCCCTTGGATTCGGATAGTGTGGTTTTTCTGGGGCAATACAGAAGTAGGATCGGCTAGCTGAACGCATTCTTGGGCGATTTTCTCCAGCATCTCGGTCATGTATTTCATCTGGGCCATTAACGAGTCTAATTGAGTGCCCGCGACGGCGCTGACGGCTGTCTAGGTTGTTTGAACTATTGCATGTAGTAGATCTGTGTTTTTGGGTACTAATGGTTCGATGATTTGGATTGTGTTTTCTTATCTGGTTGTTAGTGGTGCATTGGAGGGATAGTTGTCAATGTCTGGGGTCTGCATCATTTTATCTGATGGTTTGTTGGCCCTTTGTCGGGTTGTGATGAATATTTATCACTGTATGTTTTTTAAAGAAGAAACTTGTCGTTTCCCACAGACGTCGCCAAATTGATGCGTCCAAAAATCGTCATCCTGTGAGTTTGACCTACAAAACCACTGTTAGACTATTAAATACCACCTTTTTGGTGGTCAAAGGCACTCTGATGCTTAAGTCAGTAATTATGTTGGAAGAAATAAGTAAATCTGGACAAAACTTAGTTAAAATTGCTTACCTTTGTCGAAAGTTTCTTTTACCTTTTATAATGGTCATAGTTAACTCTCTGTGTGACTTAAACATGTGAGGCGCAACGAAAAGAGATGTTTCTGTAACAATCTCATCCTGAATGGAGATGCGTTCGTGGAGGCATAGGTCCCTCCACGACTCTTTTTTGGTGCAACGTCCTTCTTCTTAATAAGAGAACGTGTGACAGACTTGGATTTGGGCTTTGACTCATTTGAGTTTGGATTAGAATCTCGTCTGCGCTTCCTTAGAGGTGGGCAATTCCGGGCCTCTATAATTGTCCTTAATCCTTTTGGATTTTATGAGCTGACGCAATGGATTGGGCGCTGTATTCTCATGATGAAACTTTATGGCACGTGTACGGTGGTGATAATTGGTCCATTTTGATGCATCATCACGTTCCATTAGGCAAGGTAGGCACTAAGTCCATTTTCTTTGATAACCTTAATATTAATCATGAAAAAGTTATCAAGCCCAACCATTCCCAAAACTAGCACATAAGAGTTATAAATTGGAAACCCCTCTCAAATAGCAATACTACCCAAGGATCAATTAGAGCTCATTAATACATCTTAATAAATAATAGGGTTATTTACTTTTTGGTCTTCATTAGTTCTTGTGTATTCCTTTATGACCCCCATTAGTTCTCGAAATCTAGTTAGACCCCCATTTTGAGTTTTAACTGTTAAGTCAAAGTCTTTGACTAGCAAAAAACATTCAAAAATTTATAATATCAAGATTGCCCTCATCTTCTTGCCCTCATCTTCTCCACCAACCCTCTCTCCTCATTAATTCCCTACCACCACCATCCTCTTCCCTTCCCCCCACTTATCCTTCTATCTTCACAAAGCCTTCACCACCATCACCACCAAAGACCCCCTCCATCTTTGTCTGCCCACCCATTAGCTTCCCCCTTTATATTCTCTATTAACACTTTGAGGACATGCACACACACCCAAAAATACAATATGCACTAGGCTTACATTCAATCTTGTCTTCTTTCTACTTTGCACCCTCGATTTGATACTTTATCTAGAACTACAATTCTGATTTGATACTCTAGTGCGACAATTTTGCTTGGTATCAGCACAAAACCACTCCATGTTAGATCTCAATCACAAATCTTTTCTCTTAAGAAATTAAGGCAACTTTAAGTAATGGCAATAAGGGTGAGATATTGTTATATTATAAGGAAACTACGTGAAAGTTACTGATTAAAAAATGAAACTGATGTTCTTATGAATCTAGAAGTAGAACAATATAAATTCACAAAATTGGAGATACTAATTGAAAGCCTTCATGAACTGTTGCATCATTAATGATGTGTGTATTTACATATAATAACTACATCTACAGATCTACTTATATAGTTTTAGTTTACAGGAATATGGTTCAGTAAGTTTAGATCTATTTGCAATTAATTGAAAGCTAGCTAAGTTATTCTTCACTTTTATACATATACTTAAAAGCTTGAAATGAAGTGTTTATTCCTTAAATATGTCAATGGAGTAGTTGGGGGCTGGAACACGAAGTTTGTCACAAGGGTTAGGATGAAGTTTAATTGAGAAGAGAAAGGAGAAGTTGATGGGTGGGCAGAGAAAATGAAAGAGGGGTCTCTCGTGGTGAAGGTTTTGTGAAGAGATGAGTGATAGTTGGGGAAGAAGGGAGGAGAATGGTGGTGGTGGGGAATTAATGAGGAGAGAGGGATGAGAAGGGTTGGTGAAGAAGATGATGACAATTTTGACATTAGAAATTTTTGAATGTTTTCCGCTAGTCAAAAACCTTGACTTAATAATCGAAACTCAAAATAGGGTCTGACTAGATTTCGAGAACTAATGGGAGTCATAAAAGGATACATAAGAACCAATGAGGGCCAAAAGGTA
This sequence comes from Berberis thunbergii, assembly GCA_003290165.1. Taxonomy (NCBI): domain Eukaryota; kingdom Viridiplantae; phylum Streptophyta; class Magnoliopsida; order Ranunculales; family Berberidaceae; genus Berberis; species Berberis thunbergii. Next base: position 271,255 of record QNQO01001260.1, read on the forward strand.
AATAACCGTAAATTATATAATGTGCAAGGACATACCCCATATTGATCCTTCTCCACATGTAATCACCCAATGTAAATGCATGTGAAGCTCATTGATAAACAATCACAAAGTGGCTAAGCTAGTTCCGAATCCCGATTTACGAAATTGAAATTACTTTGGAAATCATATGAGCAACAAACAAAAATTAAGTAAATCCAATTGGAATGAAAACTTACACTTAAAAAATAAACTTTTGTCTCCCTCCAAAGTTTGGAGGACTTGATTTTTCTTTTATCAGTTTATTCCCTCAACCAACAGCCTTAAGCACATGTACGAAAATATAAGGGTGTTTCTCAAAATCTATATAACTTTATATCGTCCTTTTGATAGAAATGGAAGTAGCATCTAACAATTTTTATTTCTAGAGATGATTTAGATCAACGCCAATGCTTGATCGAGACGACAATGGATGGCAAAAAACTGATTAATGGGTTTGAACATAAGTTCAAATCATGGTGTTGTAAATGACGGTGTTGTTGTGAGATATTAGTGTTGGAAGAGACAAAAATTGAAAGGTGGGATTCGAGTCCAAGTGCTTATTTTGGCAAGGAGAGGAAAAGGCTTGGGGAAGAAAACAATTACCCATGTCATAGATCTTTCTCGAATTTCGCTTTGGTAGTTGATAGGGAGGATGTTAGGTGATTCCTCGAGATTTACATTTTGAGATTGAAAAGGGTAGGTTGTCTTTTTAATTTATTTCTTAACATTGATTAACAAATTATGCCTTATTTGGAAGGAAATGAAAAAAAATAGGTCTTATTGGCTAATAACTTAACTACAGTACCTAATTGGTATTTTTTGTTAAAATTTAGGTCTTCATGGTCAATTATAAGGCCTACTTTAATTTTTAATTACTAGCATATTACCCGTGTTGTTGGCACTCCACAAACATTTTTTTGCTGTTAATTATCATGCATTGGACACCCTGACCACCATTGCCCCAATCTTTTCCATATAAACAAATCATATTTTAGAATATAAACTAAGTTTATTGAAGTGCAAGTTCAGTTTATGGTAAAAATACTAATTTATTTTAGAGTCAAGCTCGGTTAAGATTATAATCTATTGAATGTTCTGGGTCTTTGTTTGAATGTTCATTAAAATGTCCATCATTTTTTTTGAAAAATATTATACTTAGGCATGAAAATGTTAATAATAGTTACATGTTTAATAATAAAGTATATATTTTGAAAATTTAAGTGTCTATTGATCATTGATTTTGTTGAAAAGATTTTCAAAATTTCATTTCAACGATACCAAGTTTATCGAAGTCCGACAACTACGTAGATAGTTATGATAATTTTCATTTTGAGAAAGAAAAACACAATACTTTTTCTCCCTGCCACATGTACATTTCACTGACTTTTTTCAAAAAAAAATTCCATTTCTTTGCTCTTTACATGTTTTTTTATTATTTACAAATATGTCATCATAAGAAATGAATCTCAACCCTCAACACATTTTTCAATTTTCAATCATAGCCATATTTTATCTCCAATCTTTAGTTTGTCGCAGTCAACAATGAATACTAAAACACCACTCTGAATTGTAATATAAATAACCACATCATACTGTAACATTTGAAAATTAGGCTTTATAAGTCATTTTCTCATTTATCTTTATAAATTGTGGCATTAGGATGTGATGTGAACATTTTTTGTGGAATGTTCTTGTTTAGAATGCATATATTAATGAGTTATGATAGCTATTGGTGTTTAGCAAAATAATGAAATGATAATTGTACGACTTCAGTGTTTATGCATTTATGTTTATGGTTTGAGAATTTGACTAATTAATTAATGATTATTTACTATATTTTATTATAAAAAATATTTATAATTATTGTTTTAATACCGTATCATACTTGTACCTATATTCTCAATTTTGGAAATTTGTCGTGTCTCTTTGCTGGTTCCGTCCCCGTAGCCGTGTAACCCAAACTTGCAGTATAGTATAGATAGATTTGGCCTTCAACCCAAATTTTGTTTACAATTTGAGTATCTTTCGGTTAGCTCGAACCAATAAAAGCAATTCCGGGATTAGATTTTGAACCCCATATTTGGATCCATTTCGTTGAGTTTGGATTCGATAGTTATTGGTTTTGTCATGCCCCGATTTTCAAAGAAAACAAAAATCCCAAAATCCACGTAGGATTATCCGTTTCCCTAAAACTCGGGACGTGAAATTCAATAACAACAAACACATTTAGCAGCAACGACTAAAACATAGTTTAGAAAATAGAAATAAACTAAAATTAATAATAAAACTCTAACCATGAAAGACTGACATTGCTAGCCCCACTAGCGAAACTCCAGTAACGCTGCTCAAAAGTATCTAAACCTGAAAGGCTGATCGGCTACATTCCCAAAGGAATGTACCCAAGATGCAAAAGCTCACTTGGGTCAGCAATATAGCTGGTGTGAGTAATCTTCATCCCAAAATCAATAAATTCACACGTGATAACATCAAACTAAGCACAAACAATAAACAACCACACCAACAAGTAGTTCATCAATGAGGCAATCATGTCATTATTCTAACAATTAAATATGCATTTACTTATACTTACACTATAGAAGTTGACCATGGCAAGTCTGACCTGCAGAAATATTAGTGGACTTGCCATCCTGCATGAAAAGGGTTAGAAACAATATAAACGTAATTTATTAATTAAACAGTTGTCTTCATACATTATTTGACTTACGCATATTATTCATTTTTATTTGCATTTGATTCATTTTTATTTGCATTTGATTCATTTTTTTTAATGAAATGATCACTTAGATGATACCACATTTGCACCACCTCCGTGCAGAACATACATGCCCGTGTGCCTCTCTCATATAAATGATGACTTCTCCGTCATCCATGCCCAAGTGGGGACACATCACATACATGCATGCATCACCGAATACTCATAACTATATGAGTAACAAAAAACCACTATTGGGCTATCAATGATCATAAAGTCACGTCACATTTTTTACGGATAAATATCAAAGCCTATCTTAGGCATAAAAATTCACCTCATTTCCGCAAGACTAATCCGAAAATTATTTTAGTTTCTCTATAAAAGAGGGGAAATAACAAACAAAAAGAGGTGTGATAGTTCCAAATGATACAATTCCAGGCGATTAAATTTTCAAGAATCAAAGTTTATCAATATCATTTATTTTTTATATTTTAGTTCTCTCACAATGACGCTTTGTCATTGATAAATCAATTCATCACAATCTTCGCCCATACTTTTGGGGAAATATAACATTTTTGGAAACAAATTTTATATAGCAGAGCGGGGATCAAACCCATTCAATAAGAGGGTTCAAGTTCCTACGAGTATGATAACATCACACTTTCAATCATAACTCCTTACTGAGTCTAATTCAAGCTATGAAATAAAACATCATTGCTTAATAACATTGTTAACCATAAACAAAACACACACACACACACACACACACACACACACACACACACATATACTCCAATTCTTATCATACATTACTGTATATAGCAAAGGAATTCAAAACATTCATCACAAGAGTTGCATTTATATCAACCCATCCTTTAAAGTAAAGTAAACAACTAAAATGCAAGAGAATCGCAAAAAGGATTGCATTTTAGATCCACTAAACTGTAGAATCGAAGCATGAAACTCAAAAAAGAAAACTCTAAATTCAACTGAAACAAACAGCTTGGGGCTGATTTATACAACAATGTATATCAACTAGAACATCCCCCTAAATTAATTGATTTGAATATTCAAAACTCAGCTAAAACACTCGCTTAAATTAAAATAAGCATTAAGCATAGCTACAAATAACTCCCAAAATCAACTAAAACCAACCGTTTAATATCAATCGTAGCCTTCTCCAAGCTCAATCGGAAACATCACACAGTCCCAAGAAAATCATGCTTCAATCCGCACTACAAAATATCTACAAATCACACTAGCTTGCAAGCAATGAAACCAAGGTGTTTAAAGCTCTTTAGATCTGAAACACACAAGGCACAATTGGCATTGATGTTCACCTTTCACCCCTCAAGGGAAAGGGGGCGAGGGATGGGTGTAACCACCCATTTTCCTCGTGATGAGTGTTTGCACTTTTTTCCAGCGCATCGCGCTCATCGCGAGGAAGATGAGTGGTTACACCCATCCCTCGCTCCTTTCCCTGGCTCCCTCCCTCTATACCTAGAAGGACTCCCTATCCGAAAGTAGGCTCAACACCAGAAAACAGAAAATGAAAGAAGAAGAGAGGAATCAATGCAAACTTTTAACTCTGATCTTCGATCTGTTTTGCAAATAGCAGCAACAACCATCTCTCATCTTAATCCTATTGTTACATTGAGCGTTTCTTTTCACCCCAAATTGAGATCCTTAAAATTGCTCCGTCTCTGGTGTTTCTCTACTTCATCTATTGCTGCTTCTTCTGCTAAGATTGCTGATGCAGAAGATATTGAGAAGAAGAAGATTGGCAAGCTTTTGATCTGTACGACAGATGAACTTCATTCTGGGTCTGTGCCAAATACCAATTGGAGGCTCGCTCCCTGGCGCTACACATCACCTCCTCAAGCCCCTCCAAGGAATCACTCTCTGTTGCTCTTATCTGGGGTGAAAACTAATACAATTGGTTATGATCTTGATCCAGGGTCTTCATTTGCGCGTCACACGGATTCTTGAAGTTCGAGGAGCTGGGTTGAGCAAGCGTGGGGAAGAATCAGATGCAATTGAGCAATCTGTTAGTAATGGCTCTGTATTTGAGCTGCCAAAACCTGGTAATAAGGATGATATGGAGGGATCAAAACACAGAGAAAATCAGAGAGACAAGGAAGACCTCTCCCCAAACCCATCTCCACAGAGAAGATGAAGCTCTCCCTCTCTCCAAACTCGACAGAGAAGATAAGAGAAGACCACAGAAGGAGAAGAAAAGCCATGACTTCCATTTCTGACTTCAACACCATCAACGGGTGAGATCTGATTTCTAAAGCTGGAGGTTCGTCTTCGTCACGTATTTCTAAATGTTTATTTCTAACCTATTGGTGATTGAAGAAATGCATGTGAGAGAGTGAAGAGAAGTAAATGGGTTTTGAAGAAATGAGAGAGGGTGGTGTAGGAAAGAGTGTGCGAAGGAGGGGTGATGAGTTTGAGATGCTTTCTGAAGTGAAGGAAAGAGTGTGCAAAATATTGCAGCTCCTAGTGACGGAGGAAATGCTTAATGCAGCTGTTAGTCGTGCCTTGGAGGAACAACTTTCAGCAACCAAGAAGGTCAGTGCTCATAACTTGTGTTTCTCGTAACTGAGAAATGCATGTCATTATGATTTTTTTTTCTTAAGCCAAGTTCAAGAACGATATCATTTCTGCACATCAACTGATTATTTCTCTTTCAGGCTTTGGATGAAGCACTTTCAAGACAGGAGGAACTTCTAGCCTACATTGACAAGAATAAGAAGAACAAGAAGAAGTTCTTTGGCATGTAAATACAAAATCCTTTTACAGTGGTGAGAGAATAGGTCCAAGACTCTGTCCGATGTTCAGGATAAAAAACATGACATTTTGTTGGTGCTGCAGGTGGTGGTGATTGTCAGTTATTCAAAACCATCAAAATGCACTCTGAGCAATGCGTTTTTTCCTTTTGCTTTGATTTGTAATGCCAAAAACTCAGTCAAATTTTTGGTTAATACGCGAGTTCTTATCCTTTAACACTACTGCAATACTTCACAAGAACTCAAGTTATCCCGAGTTTTATTACTAATATTGTAGCACCCCTTAAAATTTTGTACTTACTGAAAATATTTATATTTTTGTATGATTGTCTTCATTAAATTATGGACATACGTATGAGCTATTTGTTTGTCCATGTGATGTGTAGTTTGTTTATTTAAGAATTAATTTCCTACTTACCTTCCTCTACCGAATCTCGGGACGAGATTCTTTTGAGTTGTATATATTGTAATACCCGCCTAATTAAATAAATCTAATTTTTTTTTTTGTAAACCCTAATGTTGATGGGTTGTTACCCAATTGTATTTGGGCTTGGTTTTGGGCTTTTATTAAATTAATAAGTAAGGTTTTTATTTTCGTGAAAGAGGGCGGGTGTTCTCAGAATTTCAGTGGGGTGGATAACCACCCACCTTATATAAAAAAAAAAAAAAAAAAAGAAGAAAAAAAATTTCCCTTAAGCTTTTCTTTTCTTTTTCTCCTTCTCGTTTCCTTCTTCTTTGATGGCGGCGATGGGTAATGGAGGCCGGTGGGAAAGGTGGTCGATCAGGTTGTGGAAGCAGGCAAAGGGTTAGTATTTCTGTGGACTTTTGTGATTGTGATGATGTTGAGGTTTATGTGGAGACTGTTGTTTTGATGTATTGTGATGATTTAATAAAAAAAAAAATTGGAGAAAGAGGAGGTTGGCAAGGTGTTGGGGATACTTAAGGTATCGGCTGCTATCCAGTTTGATACAGAAATTGTGTCATGCCTGGAGTATTTAGAAGCTGTTCCATGGTCTGAGGACGAGGAGAAGAAAGTTGTCTCTATTCTTGGTCAGCTTCAACTTAATGACTCTGCTGTGGAAGTCCTCCAAAGAGTTTCAGCAGAACCATCTACTTCTGCAAACAGTAATGACATCTTCTTGGAACTTAAAGATGATTGGCTGTGTTAGTTTCTGAACAAGAAAGAGACAATGAGATGGTTGATTATGTGGGTTGTCAAGATGAAGATGTAAGAAGAGAATCAGCCGAACTTTAGGTGTGGTTTAGATCTGCTGCTACGAGCTTCGAGAGGGAAACAACCCTTTTTGTTGTTGTTTGATTTGCAACTGAGATCAAGGAGATTGAGGTTGTCTTTCCATGGTTATACATCTATTTGGTAGGTGGGTCCCTTATTGATGTTTTGATGGTTTCAAAAGCTATAGAGGCATTGGAACAGGAGATTTCCTTATCATTATTCCTATGCATTGTTAAAACAAAATATCAATCATTATTAATAAGTGGGTCCAAAGGGATTATGAGCCTTATCTATTTGATGGGTTTGTGTAACTTTCTCATAATGTTACTTCAGGAGGATGATAGTGGGGAATGGTGGAGGAAAGGAGAAGATAATGGCTTTAGCTAGAGTGCTATATTTGGGTATTCGATTATGTAGTGTATACATATTTGGGTTTTGGTGAATGTAGGATAGACAAATATTAGGAGATTATGATTGAAGTATAGAGCTTCGACATAGTGGAAATTGGAAAGTACAGGAGGTGCGATCAGGAGACGATGGTGCTACGTGGTATGGGTACGAGCTGGGACAGAGATCGGGAATGACAATGGTTATGCTGTGGTGACGATGGAGAGATTAAATCAGTGAGTTTTCTTCATTCCTTCTCTTTTACTGCGAGTTTTCTTATTCCCTGTATCTTGCAATCCTTGTTTCTTGACTGAATTAGGTATTTTTAGGATTTGATGATGGGGTTTTTATTTTCATGGATGTGAGCTCTCTTTTACCCCTTTCAGTTTGTTTTATGAGATGGTTTTGATAGTTATGTGTTTAATATACTTTGATTAAACCCTCATTTTTCTTTCTTCTTGATTTTGCCCTTAACTTGGTAGATTAAGGTGATGGGGTTTGATTACTTTAATTAATTGATTGGAGTGAATGAATGGATACCCCTTGTAGATCACATTGACTTTAGGCAATTGTCAAGGCATTCGGGGTTTTCTAGGTCATCATTATCATTAGAAAAGCATGTGATCGGGTAGGGTTTGTGTAAGACTAAGGAAACCCTAATGCAGGGATGTTAATTTAGTTACTTGTAGGAGGATTGTGTCCACGGGTTTTTTCTTGTTTTTGTATCAATCCATATACGATTAGTAGTTCACAATGAATGTGTTGGATCTGTTTCTTTGTGCATTTAGTTTCTTGAAATTTTAATGGATTCAATTAGTTAGGTGAGTTGCTTATGGTATTTGATGGATTTGGATTTTGATGTGCATTTCTGTTGTGGCATCTCTATAAACTTTACTGGAGTGTAGTAGTTTGGATTTCTCCCTATCTTGGACTTGCACAGAGAACCTCATTGTTATACAACTCTAACTTCCAGTTTTAACAAATTTCTCTTTGTTGGGTTTTCTCGAACTAGTCAAAATCTCCTAAAAAGTTCATTTACCAAGTAGATAACTGAATGTAAGTGGAACTGACAAACCAATCAGATCCATTAGGAGTATCTCACTACTTGGTGTGGGGACAGTGTAAAGAGGACAAAGGTCATACAGTAAATGGGTATGGGTATGGGTATGGATATGTATGTTGACAGTGTATGTTCTATATTGATTGTCACTGTCTAATCAATAGATGTGGTCATGATAGTTGGTTTTCAAAAGAAAAGGTGGATTTCCATAAGGATAGTCAGGTATAGCCAGTAATGGAACTTGTTTTCTTGTCACGCGTATGTGACTATGTTAAAAGAATGTTTGTGCTTGCGACACACTTGTTTTTCATTCTTTTTTGAAGGAGATGGCAAAATAGATTTTGTCATGTTGTGAATATCACCTTGCTAATGTTTTATGTATATATGGTTCTTGTAAAGGGAATGTGATGTGACGTTAATTGATTTGGAAAAATAATGACTCAAATAAAATACTTGGTAAATGTTCTTTTTCCACAACTCCAGAAAAAAAAAATGTGAAAAGAAATGAAAATTTTGTATACAGACTTGCTTGTATACGTGTGATATTATTATGGGTATGCAGACTTGCTTGCATATCGGTGCACCGTTCCATGTGAGTTCGGTTGTACATGTAGAATGCTTGTCAGTGATCGAACTTCGGGTGAGATGACATGACACTCGAGGTGGCACCCCACTTGGGTCATGTACGCTCCGAGTGGCTTCGATGGCAAGGGAGACACACTTGGGTGAGGTGTGTTCGGCACAGGAGGAGAGTGCGATTGTGGAAAAAGAAGCCAAGAATGAGAAAACAAAATAAATAATTAAATTAAACCATTGAATTGAGCATGCCATGAAATTGTGTATAGATTATTTTAGCTTATACTAGGTTAGCCTTGAGGGAAGAAACTAACAGCTCATTCAACCATTGAATGAGAACTACACGTCTTCCTAAAGGTAGAAAAATGTGTTTGTTTAATATTTCAATGGTAGTCTAATATGATTATGAATTGTATTGTTGTTGCATTTATGAAGGTTGATAACTCATAAATTTTATTTATTGGTAATAAATAATGCATATTTATTTATTAGGAGGATAACACCATTGCCTCATTGAGGAACTACCTGATGGTGTGGTTATTAATTGTTTGGTTTATTTTAATATTATCATGTGCGTATTTATTAACTTTTGGGATGAAAATTTCTCACACCGGCTTTATTGCTGACCCGAGTGAGCTTTTGCTTCTTGGGTACATTCCTTTTGGAATGTAGCCGAGTAGTCTTTCAGGTTTTAGAGATTTTGAGCTGCATTATGGGAGTTCCGCTAGTGAGCTAGCCATGTCAGTCTTCTCCGGGTTAGATTTTTATTTGTTTCAGATGTTTAGTTCATGCTGCTATTTGTTTCTGTTGTTATTGAATTCTCACGTCCCGAGTTTTGGGGGAAACGGATAATCCTAAGTGGATTTTGGGATTTTCGTTTTCCTCGAAAATCGGGGCGTGACATTTTGGTATCAGAGCATTTGGTTAGCCTAGGCTGGGGTAGAGTCTAGGTGATCCTCGGAATGTGGATATGGGAGAGTAATAGTGTAACTGTTTAGAGATAAAGTGACAAGGGTGAACCTTGAACTTTTATTATTGTTTCTTTTTCTTCGTGAATCTCGAGGTGAGATTTCTGTGACTAACTTATTTTAATGTCAGTAGTGGATGACATTTTTTTTTCTTTTCCGTGTCGTTTTCTTGTAGCGGTTTGTTATCTGAATCTTTAATTAACCCTTTTCGCGAATCTCGGGACGAGATTCTTTTGAGTTGTATATATTGTAACACCACTACTTTTTCAATGACAATAAAAATGTATGCAACAAAAATTCAATTTTTATTTTTAAAATCTTCTTTCGTTTGACAAGTGGTATTTTTTTTTTTTTCGAAATTTGCTTAACTTTCTTTCCTCTACCGAATCTCGGGACGAGATTCTTTTGAGTTGTATATATTGTAGCACCCCTTAAAATTTTTGTACTTACTGAAAATATTTATATTTTTGTATGATTGTCTTCATTAAATTATGGACATACGTATGAGCTATTTGTTTGTCCATGTGATGTGTAGTTTGTTTATTTAAGAATTAATTTCCTACTTACCTTCCTCTACCGAATCTCGGGACGAGATTCTTTTGAGTTGTATATATTGTAATACCCGCCTAATTAAATAAATCTAATTTTTTTTTTTTGTAAACCCTAATGTTGATGGGTTGTTACCCAATTGTATTTGGGCTTGGTTTTGGGCTTTTATTAAATTAATAAGTAAGGTTTTTATTTTCGTGAAAGAGGGCGGGTGTTCTCAGAATTTCAGTGGGGGTGGATAACCACCCACCTTATATAAAAAAAAAAAAAAAAAAAAGAAAAAAAATTTCCCTTAAGCTTTTCTTTTCTTTTTCTCCTTCTCGTTTCCTTCTTCTTTGATGGCGGCGATGGGTAATGGAGGCCGGTGGGAAAGGTGGTCGATCAGGTTGTGGAAGCAGGCAAAGGGTTAGTATTTCTGTGGACTTTTGTGATTGTGATGATGTTGAGGTTTATGTGGAGACTGTTGTTTTGATGTATTGTGATGATTTAATAAAAAAAAAAAAAATTGGTGAAAGAGGAGGTTGGCAAGGTGTTGGGGATACTTAAGGTATCGGCTGCTATCCAGTTTGATACAGAAATTGTGTCATGCCTGGAGTATTTAGAAGCTGTTCCATGGTCTGAGGACGAGGAGAAGAAAGTTGTCTCTATTCTTGGTCAGCTTCAACTTAATGACTCTGCTGTGGAAGTCCTCCAAAGAGTTTCAGCAGAACCATCTACTTCTGCAAACAGTAATGACATCTTCTTGGAACTTAAAGATGATTGGCTGTGTTAGTTTCTGAACAAGAAAGAGACAATGAGATGGTTGATTATGTGGGTTGTCAAGATGAAGATGTAAGAAGAGAATCAGCCGAACTTTAGGTGTGGTTTAGATCTGCTGCTACGAGCTTCGAGAGGGAAACAACCCTTTTTGTTGTTGTTTGATTTGCAACTGAGATCAAGGAGATTGAGGTTGTCTTTCCATGGTTATACATCTATTTGGTAGGTGGGTCCCTTATTGATGTTTTGATGGTTTCAAAAGCTATAGAGGCATTGGAACAGGAGATTTCCTTATCATTATTCCTATGCATTGTTAAAACAAAATATCAATCATTATTAATAAATGGGTCCAAAGGGATTATGAGCCTTATCTATTTGATGGGTTTGTGTAACTTTCTCATAATGTTACTTCAGGAGGATGATAGTGGGGAATGGTGGAGGAAAGGAGAAGATAATGGCTTTAGCTAGAGTGCTATATTTGGGTATTCGATTATGTAGTGTATACATATTTGGGTTTTGGTGAATGTAGGATAGACAAATATTAGGAGATTATGATTGAAGTATAGAGCTTCGACATAGTGGAAATTGGAAAGTACAGGAGGTGCGATCAGGAGACGATGGTGCTACGTGGTATGGGTACGAGCTGGGACAGAGATCGGGGATGACAATGGTTATGCTGTGGTGACGATGGAGAGATTAAATCAGTGAGTTTTCTTCATTCCTTCTCTTTTACTGCGAGTTTTCTTATTCCCTGTATCTTGCAATCCTTGTTTCTTGACTGAATTAGGTATTTTTAGGATTTGATGATGGGGTTTTTATTTTCATGGATGTGAGCTCTCTTTTACCCCTTTCAGTTTGTTTTATGAGATGGTTTTGATAGTTATGTGTTTAATATACTTTGATTAAACCCTCATTTTTCTTTCTTCTTGATTTTGCCCTTAACTTGGTAGATTAAGGTGATGGGGTTTGATTACTTTAATTAATTGATTGGAGTGAATGAATGGATACCCCTTGTAGATCACATTGACTTTAGGCAATTGTCAAGGCATTCGGGGTTTTCTAGGTCATCATTATCATTAGAAAAGCATGTGATCGGGTAGGGTTTGTGTAAGACTAAGGAAACCCTAATGCAGGGATGTTAATTTAGTTACTTGTAGGAGGATTGTGTCCACGGGTTTTCTTGTTTTTGTATCAATCCATATACGATTAGTAGTTCACAATGAATGTGTTGGATCTGTTTCTTTGTGCATTTAGTTTCTTGAAATTTTAATGGATTCAATTAGTTAGGTGAGTTGCTTATGGTATTTGATGGATTTGGATTTTGATGTGCATTTCTGTTGTGGCATCTCTATAAACTTTACTGGAGTGTAGTAGTTTGGATTTCTCCCTATCTTGGACTTGCACAGAGAACCTCATTGTTATACAACTCTAACTTCCAGTTTTAACAAATTTCTCTTTGTTGGGTTTTCTCGAACTAGTCAAAATCTCCTAAAAAGTTCATTTACCAAGTAGATAACTGAATGTAAGTGGAACTGACAAACCAATCAGATCCATTAGGAGTATCTCACTACTTGGTGTGGGGACAGTGTAAAGAGGACAAAGGTCATACAGTAAATGGGTATGGGTATGGGTATGGATATGTATGTTGACAGTGTATGTTCTATATTGATTGTCACTGTCTAATCAATAGATGTGGTCATGATAGTTGGTTTTCAAAAGAAAAGGTGGATTTCCATAAGGATAGTCAGGTATAGCCAGTAATGGAACTTGTTTTCTTGTCACGCGTATGTGACTATGTTAAAAGAATGTTTGTGCTTGCGACACACTTGTTTTTCATTCTTTTTTGAAGGAGATGGCAAAATAGATTTTGTCATGTTGTGAATATCACCTTGCTAATGTTTTATGTATATATGGTTCTTGTAAAGGGAATGTGATGTGACGTTAATTGATTTGGAAAAATAATGACTCAAATAAAATACTTGGTAAATGTTCTTTTTCCACAACTCCAGAAAAAAAAAATGTGAAAAGAAATGAAAATTTTGTATACAGACTTGCTTGTATACGTGTGATATTATTATGGGTATGCAGACTTGCTTGCATATCGGTGCACCGTTCCATGTGAGTTCGGTTGTACATGTAGAATGCTTGTCAGTGATCGAACTTCGGGTGAGATGACATGACACTCGAGGTGGCACCCCACTTGGGTCATATACGCTCCGAGTGGCTTCGATGGCAAGGGAGACACACTTGGGTGAGGTGTGTTCGGCACAGGAGGAGAGTGCGATTGTGGAAAAAGAAGCCAAGAATGAGAAAACAAAATAAATAATTAAATTAAACCATTGAATTGAGCATGCCATGAAATTGTGTATAGATTATTTTAGCTTATACTAGGTTAGCCTTGAGGGAAGAAACTAACAGCTCATTCAACCATTGAATGAGAACTACACGTCTTCCTAAAGGTAGAAAAATGTGTTTGTTTAATATTTCAATGGTAGTCTAATATGATTATGAATTGTATTGTTGTTGCATTTATGAAGGTTGATAACTCATAAATTTTATTTATTGGTAATAAATAATGCATATTTATTTATTAGGAGGATAACACCATTGCCTCATTGAGGAACTACCTGATGGTGTGGTTATTAATTGTTTGGTTTATTTTAATATTATCATGTGCGTATTTATTAACTTTTGGGATGAAAATTTCTCACACCGGCTTTATTGCTGACCCGAGTGAGCTTTTGCTTCTTGGGTACATTCCTTTTGGAATGTAGCCGAGTAGTCTTTCAGGTTTTAGAGATTTTGAGCTGCATTATGGGAGTTCCGCTAGTGAGCTAGCCATGTCAGTCTTCTCCGGGTTAGATTTTTATTTGTTTCAGATGTTTAGTTCATGCTGCTATTTGTTTCTGTTGTTATTGAATTCTCACGTCCCGAGTTTTGGGGGAAACGGATAATCCTAAGTGGATTTTGGGATTTTCGTTTTCCTCGAAAATCGGGGCGTGACAAATATGATTTATGAATTGTACATCCTCATTGTCCCTTTCCCCCAAGTCTTCTCAATCAAAAATAGGTCCAAAAGGATGAAGATCGAAAACAAAATTATATTGGTTAGAGTCAAAGTTGAGGCTGCATTTTTCCTTCAAGTTTATAGCATATAGGCACGATCTATATTTTGAATCAAGTAAGGCATATGGGTATATTGACATTGTGTGCTAAATCACTTCATAGTCAGATAGATTATTAGTCTATTTTGTGAGAACTGAAAACAACTTATTATCATCTTTTACATCAGTGAATACATTGGTGCTCAGTGTCAAAAAATATCATTAATCAACTACTTAATTTGTTTCCTGAAAGCAAATTTGTGTCTTCCCAAACGTTGTCGATAGTTCTATTTGAGATAAAATGAGTTGAACGAGTTAAGTTGCACAGATTAGTCAACAGTTGCGTAATGGATCCTAAGATTAAAAGCATTCCTTCACATTATCGTTTGAATTGGAAAATTTTCATATCGCATTAAATCCTCATTCACAGTTTTTGTTAAGCATCCCAGTATGAATCACAACGTATAATATTTTGATCACTGATTTGATTAGGATTCCAAAAGATTAAGCACCTATGAATTCTTGGACTGCGACATGAAAAATGCATTCAATATTCAAGTGCAACAAGTAGAATGGTTCAACAAATAATCTGGAAGCCTGAGAACAAAGTCACATTTAGGTGCAATTTCATATGCATCAAATTTTGTTTTCTCATAAAATTAAAAAACAGCGATGATTCCATAAGACCAAGATGGGATGTATATCTCAAACACAAGCATAGAAATTACAAAAGATGGTGAAATCGCCCAGCTCTCTCCTTTACCAGCAAGAAAACTTCTTTTTCTGCAACATCAAAAGCCCGTCAGATTTCGTAGTTGTAACAATCTTTAATTAGAATGTGAGCCAACTCTGCGAAAACTGTAAGTCAAAATGTTGATTCAACTTACCAGTCGAAACTTGGCTTCTTCTTGGCTGTCTATATAAGCGAGCAGATCCTCTTGCCTCATCAATGCTTTATGCAAAGCCTGCAAAAAACAGATATCAAATGTTACATGCACTCAGTAATGTTAATAAAATGAATCGAAAGGTGACACATAAAGCATAGAAGCGTAAGGCACTGCAAACATATGTCAAAATTTTCAAAACCCAACATCCTTGACATACAAAATTACAATTACCTATATAAAGATAAGCATTGTTGAGTAAAAGCAACGAAGCTAAAAATGCATGGTTTCGGGAGCATGTGCAAATGATATCTTTTTAGTTGCAATCAGCTTCTAATCCATCCACACGACAAACAACAGCATTCAGTAACTCCTCTTTCTCATATGGCATCTCTGATGGCTTGGCTTGAAGTGTCTCGACCTTCTCCTCAAGTTCACCTAGCTTTTTCAGCACTGATGTAACCAAAACACCTGAACTTGTTTAGAGATTACAAATTCGAGTTTCGACTTTTGAGTATAAAAGGGTCACCTGAACTCTTAACTGTTGAATGTTCTCCACCCCTCCTTCGCACACTCTTTCCTACACCACCCTCCCTCATTTCTCACAGACATTTCTTCAAACACCAATAGGTTAGAAATCAACATTTCATACCACCCGTTGATGGTGTTGCTGTTGCTGTTGATGGTCAATAAGAGAAGACAAACCTCCAGCTTTAGAAACCAGATCTCACCCGTTGATGGTGTTGAAGTTAGAAATGGAAGCCATGACTTCTCTTCTCCTTCTTCCGTCATCTCTTATCTTCCCTGTCGAGTTTGGAGAGAGGGAAAGCTTCATCTTCTCTGTGGAGATGGGTTTAGGGAGAAGTCTTCATTCTCTCTCTGATTTTCTCTGTGTTTTGATCCCTCACTCTCTCTTAAATTTTAGCAAGGAAATTCAAACATGATTTCCCGCTTTTTTTTTTTTTTTTTTTGAAACTTCGGTCGGGCACGTGTGAAACACCCTCCCTCGCCCATTTCCTCGACAGGTAGAACTTCTCGTCCAAAATTAGTTGCACCTGCAGAGTTCAGAGCAGGAGAGATTCTAAATGTCGAGGGAAAGGGCGAGGAAATCAGCGAGGGAAATGAGCTGGCGAGGTGAGAGCCGTTCATTTCCCTCGAAATCCGTGCGTTGACTTTTTCACGCGGATCTCGAGGGAAATGAACGGCTCTCACCTCGCCAGCTCATTTCCCTCGCTGATTTCCTCGCCGTTTCCCTCGACATTTAGAATTTTCCTATGTCATGGAAAAACCCAACCCGTCATAACTGCCCAACCCCGCAGTCATCACATAACCTCGATTCACGTTATTCTCGTTCTTTACTTCGCTCTCTCTGAAATTTCAGACATTGCAGCACAGCAGAGCAACCAAACAGTCTCTCTCTCGCTCGCTCGTTGTTTACTCGTTCGCAATCTCTCTTTCAGCTTCACAAACGATGGGAAACACTTCGTCAATGCTCACTCAGTACGACATCGAAGAAGTCCAACAACACTGCAACTCCACTTGTTCGTTCTTTCTCTCTTATCTCTCCTCTCTTGATCGATCGATTAGGGTTTTATCGGTTCTTGCAAGTTTTCTTGATTGATTCTTGATTGTACAGTTTCGCAGCAAGAAATTGTGTCGCTGTACCAAAGATTCTGCCAGCTTGATCGAAGCGGAGGCGGATTTATCTCTTCCGATGAGTTCCTCTCCGTGCCGGAATTCGCTGTCAATCCTCTCTCTCAGGTTTTGGGGTCTTTCAAGTTTTGATTATGTTTTCGAAGCAAATGTGAATAGTGTTTCTGATTTTTAGATGATTTATGTGATGCAGAGATTGTTAAGGATGCTTGATGGATTGAATTTCAAGGAGTTCATAGCTTTCTTGTCCGCGTTTAGTTCTCGCGCCACCTTAGAACAGAAAATTGAATGTAAGTGTTTGCAATTGTTTGAAACTTGGAATTTTATCATTTGGATTTTGAGTAGACCTTAAAGTTTGAATTCTTGCATTTCATTTTCGGGAAGTAGTAAATTTTGATTTATTGCTTGTGATTGTATTACTGAATTTTATTTTATGGGAAAGAAACATGGCAGTTAAAGAAAAAAAAATGGTAGTTTTGATATGTGTGGACTGTAGTTATTTTCAAGGTTTATGATTGGGATTGCAATGGGAAGGTTGCCTTCAATGATGTATTGGACGTGTTGCGGGATTTGACAGGATCATATATCTCTGAACAGCAGAGACAGGTACATGCTGTCACTCTTCACTTTTAGGAAGGGGCTTATTTTAACTTTTACATGTTTAAGGATTTTATTATTAAATTTTTTTTTAGAATGGATGCTAGTTTTCTCTAAATCTCATATTCTCAGTGAAGCATTGTATTTACGCTGGTTTATCTATAGACCGTTTATACTTCTCGCTTTGATTTGGATCTGTATGAAAACTAAGAAGATGCTGAGTTGAATTTTATTTGAAGTGGAATTTAACAGTCAGATTCACTCCCCAACATGCTCTTACGATCATTATTTTTAGACTATAAGGATTTAGTCCCCCCAAATCCCCCGATTTGATCCCTTTAACTTATTTAAAAAAAAAAAGCCAAATGTTTGTTTAGTCCCTTCATTCGAGATGAATGGAATTCAAAAGAAATGTATTTCTGATAAAACAATGATTCAAGGTGAATTGAAATGTAAACTATTCTGATCCTAAAAATTGATATTAACTATTTAACTTCTAGAAATATATTTTATTGCAACTCTTCACTGCGAACTTGTTTATTTAACTTTCTGCTTCTAATGCAGCAAGTCCTGACCCATGTACTTGAGGAAGCTGGCTATACGAAGGATTCTTCATTCACTTTAACAGACTTTATGAAGGTGATCAGTTATTCTAATCATTTATATCTTACTTTTCCATTTACATATGTTACATGATAGCTGCAATATTTGAAAAACACTCACAGAATGCAAAACAAGACAAGAACTGACTGCTATAGTTCGGTAAAAGGGAAAGCTTAATGTTAGAGATACATGGAGCGAAATGCCTAAGTTCTAAGGCACATGATGTCGAGTGAAGAAGGTGTGTTAATTGGAGTGCACACTGTGATAGGTTATCCAGGAGGGCCTTAGCTATAGGTACAATTAGTATATATTAAGTAACATTTGGAGTGTGACTCATATCTAAATGTCTGTCTGCTCAATTGTTTGCTGGAAATGTTTAGCTGATGCGTCCTTTTAGGTACATTTGCTTTAGAGATTCACAATTCGTCACATTGTAATCATGTAGAAATGACAGTTTACGATATTGTTAAACAGCACCAAATCAAGCATCTAATGGGAGGTAAAGGGGGTTAACTTTGCACGCGCACCTTAAATACCTTACTGTCTAGGTGATGTCATATTTATTTGGAATAGGTTCCCATCGAAGATCCATGATTCATCACCAGGACAATGAAATAGCATATAGCTGAGTGGTCAGTGGTTCAAGAGTATTGGGATGTAAACAAGAAGTGTAAATGGAGCACACATCTAACCTTGATTTCCAGATTGACAATGATAGATTTTGTATGCTGCTGTCACAAGATTTATGCCTTTGCCTCATTTTTTGTTCTTCTATATTTAGAGACAAGTCTAGCCAGAGTTATGATGTTCTAATAAATTTGTGTATGGGATTGACAACACATTTGCTAGTTTTGTAACTACAGTATTAACTGGGAGGTGAGTACTGAGCACTCTCTGGATAAATAGTGGGAGTGAATGCCTTTTATTTTTTGCTATAAATCTCAGCGTACCACAGAGAGAAGGGGCCTGGCCTGCTTTCTTTGTTAGTATATTGATTAATAGATGGACAAATGTCATATTGTCATCGGTCATATATCATGTTGACCAACTGTTAACAACTACAACTATTTATTTGGTTGTAGAAGTTTTCTCATTAGTACGAGGTAGGGCTGGGCATTGAAGACCAAAAAACCGAACCAAACCGGGGACCGAAACGGTGAGTCCGGTCTTTAAATAAATATTTTTACCGTTGGTCCGGTTTTTAGGCCCGACCCAAAAATTGCGGTCCGGTCCTCGGTTCTAGCTTTCCAAGACCGTCAGTTACCCGGCCCGGCTCGAAAATTTAAAGAAAAAACTAAATATCCAATTCCCAAAGCCCAACCCAAACTTTACCCTCCAACATCAAAACCCAACCCAAACTATACCTCTCTAACATCAAAAGCCTATTCCCCTCCAACATCAAAACCTTTCAAAAGCTATCAATATTTAATTTTGAATAAAAAGCTATCAAAACCTATAAGCTATCAAAACATATCAAAACCTATAAAAAAACTATCAAAAGCTATGTGTTACGATCTTTGTTATGGACCTTCCCCTCCTGGACAGCTCGGGGTTTTGGGAGAGTTGGTTGATTCATACCAATTGCAATCAATCACAAACCCCACCTTTCTCTCCTTACTCACCACCATTTTTCATAAAAAAAATTAACATTTTTTCAAACAACTCACACCACACACAGTAGCAGAAAGGTGAGAGACTAAGATCTCCCTCAAGCTTCAAGGGTTACACATTCAACAGAGGAGTGTTGGGGGTGGAGGGGATAGGGCGAGATCTGCTATGATGCGTGTGAGTGTGGGGGGGGGGGGGGGGTCTTCCAGTGGTTGAATCCGTCCTCCCTCCTCATCTTTATCCCCACTTCCTCGCCATTATACAAACCTGAGAACCGGCCAGGACCGACCCGAATTCTCGATTACCTGGAACCTCGGTTAACCGGTCTCATCGGTCCGGGTTCGGTCCATAGAAATCCAGTTTTTAAAATTTCGATCCGGTCCTCAATTTTGACAAATCGGGCTGGTTAACCAGACTTGCCCAACCCTAGTATGAGGTATTTCATTACGGTTTTACTCACCTTTTAGTTTAAGCTCTATTACTTTTGTACCTTCCGTCAGTGTTGTTCAAATCGCCCAAAAATCAAGATTTGACTCGAATCAGATAACAAACGATTCAAATCTGTTTTTAAATCGCATCTAACCAAATCGTAGAAAATCGTATGTGATTGAAAGAAAGTGTGTGCGATTTTATGGTTGAGAGTAAAAACAAAACCCAAAAATCCAAAACCTGATTTGTTTTTGTTTCTGTTTGGGTTGCAGCTAGTTGAAGTGGACAATCAATCTGTGAAGCTGTTGAAGTAGACAGTCGATCTGTTTGTGTTGCAGCTCACTGTAACTGTCGACAATCTATCTATGAAGCTGTGTTTTTGTTTTTGTATTTGTAAATGTCGACGATCGATCCGTGCAGCTGTTTCGACAGTCGATCTGTGCTTGTTTCAAAAGAGAAGAAAAAGAAAAAGAAAAAGAAAAAGAAAAAAAGGGGAAGAAGAAGATAGGGAAAAAGAATAAGAGGAGATTGTTGTTTATGAGCCTTGAGAAAACAAATCTCTTTGACTTAACTTTCTTGGTTTTCTCTCAGCTATTCATGTGCCTCTTTACGTGTGCAAAATTAAAGTATACAATGTATCTTGTTTTGGATCCATTGGAATGTGTATAAAGACTTTGAATTTGGATGTGTTTAAAGATTTTGACCCCAGATAAGCATTTTATGATTGATGGCCTAATGAAAGGAAGTACTCATGAAATTTCATTTATTGATATTCAATTTCATATACAAATTAAGTAAGATACACAATTAGAAAATGTAAAAAGCCTTCAACCTTCAGGTTCATATAAAAAATAAAACAAGTATGGATATTTATTACTTTAAATACATATATTTATAATATTGTGAATCTTACGATTTACGATACGATTTATGATTAAATCAAAATCTTATCCCTTCCGATTTACTATACGCTTCACGATTCACTAACACTGCCTTCCGTCACAATGTCATCAGGTAACCTTGAATTTGTGCACTGCCAATAAATATTCTAGTATATATACTTCTGCATGGTAGTTTGTACCCTTGTTTTGAATATATATATATATATATATATATATATATATATATATATATATATATGTTTTTTCTTTTTTCTTTTTGAACTTTTTTGTAGTGGTGTTATCTCATCTATCTTAATCATGCAGATCCTTGGAAACTCTGACCTGAAAATGGAGGTTGAAGTTCCTGTGGATTAGTGAAGAACAATTTTGTTGCTGCCTTTTTGTAAGGAATGTATGTTTAATTCTTTAAAATCGTGGTTTCATGTTTACATACTCTCATTGTCAATCGGAAAAAAAAAAAAAAAAATACTGTCTTCTGTTAATTTTTAGTTTGCATGTTGGTTACATCATATGTTAACGTATATTATTTACCTGTTCTGCGTTATAACTGATGCCTTTGACCTTCCGTTCATAAGTATTTATTTTGACCACTAGGAATCAGGATCACAATCTCTGCAGATTTGACTGCAGAGTGCAGTTTCCTGTCTTTAAATAGAAACACGATAAGTATAGATACATGTTCAACATGCTCACTTCCCATGCTAATTGTGATTCAGTTTTCCATTTATCTCTTATTTTGCTCTAACGTATAATAGAAGTGGTACAGTCTAGAGAAAATGTTTTTCTTTACCTTGTTGCTCTCCTCAATCCTTTGAATGGGAAGCATAACACAACAAAATCATAAGTTGGTTTAATAAACAAACACAAGGAAAACAAACAAACGAAAAAAGAAGAAGAAGAAGGCGAACATAGTCTTTAAGATTATAAGAGTTTAGGTATAGAAATCATTCCTATATCCACAACGTTATAGCCAAATGTCCTGGCAAATGCCCACCCTCAAGCTCTTGCAGATCCTGTTACATACATAGACACACATGAATGCGTTCATAGATGATATTTGTAAATGTACGGAAATTTCTATTAACAACTGATTACAATACGTCAATATGTACAGAATTACAGATCATCATTTTGAAGTAACGTAGGACATTTTTCTGTACACTAAACCAAGGGCACCAACCAGTCTGTTTTTGTGATCCAAACTCTTAGTTTAAACATGGCTGATGATGAAGTCTGAACCCTGGCATGATGCTATGAGCTCTAATCTGATCAATGGTTGAGTGAACAGGATACTCAACTTTTTCTTTGATTGAGCTTCCTCCGTTCTTTCTAGTCAGCAAAACTTCCTTCACCAGGTGAAATAGCATGTCCAGGTGAGCCTTTCTGACTTGATTCCTTCCTTCATATGACAGTAGAAGATATCCCCAGTGATGATGCAAATGTCATTGAGCTGTCTCCAGAAAGATACCTCTTGAGTTTATCGAGGTCATCGGCAGCATCTATCATAGTAGGTCTGGTTGAAGGAACTTCTTGTGTGCATAGTAGTCCCAGTTCAATCAGTTCGACAATTGAAACTTCCCACATGCTTCTAATTTCAGGGCTCTGATCCCGCAAAGCTTTAGAAAGAAAGGGATCGATAACCTCCTCCAGACCACCATGGTAATGGCTTTTGACCCATTTAGGCAAGCTTAAACCTTCCTTGAACTGATCATCCGTGGGTCTCTTTCTGGTGACCATTTCCAGCACAAGAACGCCAAAGCTGTATACATCACCTTTTGCAGATGCACTTCTTCCCACTCCGTACTCTGAAGTAAAATAGAAGTGCAACAAAAATCAGAAACCAAGACCAATGTACATTACAAATGCAACCTACAAAACTCACCATGTTTAAATTCTACATGAGCAGTCTCATTTATTAGCTAGAAAATCTGATCAAGTAGTAGTGTTGATCTCTGCAACAAAGAAAGTTTCGTCTGTCTAATTGTTTTGGACACTCCTAGATGTGGAAACTCAATTGGACACTCCACTGGGCACTCCATGCTTAGATCATCAACTCTTCATGCATCTTTTGAAGATCCCAATTCTTTATTAGTATTATAAGTATATATTATGACGAGATTCTAATTAATAAAAAATTAGGGTATTCCTCGTGCTGTTGGTACAATAAAAGTTTAACATGATAAATAGAGTTTAGTTTACTTTAAATATCAAGATAAACAAATAACAAAATGGTGGGCATGAGAATCGAACCCATGCACTCTTGGTGCTTTAAGTTCTATGTGATCCGTTAGATTCTTATATTTGGATAAATCTCAGCCCCTCAAACACCATCATGTTCTATAATATAGAAGTAGCAATATTGATCCACAAGTAAAAAATTATGACCAACAAAATGAAGTTTATAACTGAAATGATTATAATATTGTGAGTTTTTTAGTCGACCTAACTGACACTTTTACCAAAGTTCAACTCTGACACATGCCTTATCGTTGTTATGTAGGCATGATTTATAACATTTGAATTGAATTCTCAAAGGAAAAACATAGTGAAAAACTACTAGAGGAAGATTTCAATACCTGGAGCGATGTAACCAATTGACCCATATAGCATGTCAGCTGTGGAGCTATTTGAATGTTCAGCTGGTATTTTTACCTCACCTACTTTCATGACCAGCCTCGCAAGCCCAAAATCTGATACAAGTGCTGTCATGTCATCGCTAAGAAGGATGTTGCAAGGCTTCAAGTCACAGTGGATAATTTGAACCGGAGAATGGTGGTGTAGGTACGCCAATCCTTCAGCTACGCCGCTACATATGTCCACGCGTGTCATTAGACTAAAGTCCAAAGGGGAACCAGTTCTTTTGGATAGAGATGACTTTCTAGGCTTCCATTTTCCATGAATGGAAGAACCAAAGCCTTGAAATCCGGTAAACTGCAAGCAGTTATAATCCTCATCAAGTTTCTATGACGAATTCGCTTCAATATTTGGCATTCTCTATCAAAGCTTTTAGTAGAATTTCCTACTTGCAACTGCAACACCTTCACTGCGACTATCTTCTGGTCTCTTAGCTCTGCTTTGTAGACCTTCCCAAAGCTGCCAGAGCCAATTAATCTGCTTTGATCAAACCCCCTAGTAGCCTCTACAATTTCTTGATAGGTGATTCTTGGGTGGCTAGGGTTTAAGAACAAAAGATACTTGTATGAACTCTTATCTTCTTTTATGGTGGCGAACCGTTTTATCATCTTGAACCCCAACCCACAAGAAAGTGTAAGAAGAAAAGATGATGTAGAGATAGTGATGACTAAAAAGATAAGGAATTTGCAAGAATAGGATATTGATCTCTTATTAGGATGGCAAGGATGAAGATTTTCTGGTAACTTACAGAGATGTGGATTGCCTTGAAATGATTCTAATGTTAAAGAACTGAAGACACCACCTCTGGGAATTGACCCATTGAAGTTATTGAATGAGAGATTTAACTGGACTAGACTATTGGATGTACTCAACGAAGCTGGGATCTCTCCCGAAAGTAGATTGTGTGAAAGATCTAAACTTTTAAGGTTTAGAAAATTGCCATAGGATGAAGGAAGTGTGCCTTGAATGAAATTATGGGAAAGGTTGATCATCTCTGCAGCTTCACAGTTGGCCAGATTGGAAGGAATTTTTCCAATGAGTTTGTTTGATGATAGATCAATGGAACGCACCATGTCCATTTTGCTCAGTTCAATTGGAAGTTCCCCACCAAGCAAATTGTTAGACAAATTGAAGTATATCCCCATGTTTCGCAAGCCTGCGACTTCTGCAGGTATGGTTCCATTTAGTTTGTTATATGAGAAGTCGAGTATGTCTAAATTTATGCACCCTCCAAGGCTTGATGGTATCGTTCCTGAAAGCAAGTTTTCATTGAGGAAGAGCATCCTCAGCTGAGTGAGGTTCCCTAATGAGGCTGGAATAGGACCAGAAAGTTTGTTCCTTGACAGGTCTAATAGTCCCAGGTGGCTTAGATCGCCAAGATGATCTGGAATTTCACCATCCAATGAATTATTTGATAAGCATAACCTTTCTAACTTTGGCATGTGGCTTAGCTCGACAGGGATGCTTCCACTTAGAAGGTTGCTAGATAAGTTCAGTAATGTTATGGTAGAAATGCTTGCAAAACATGGCGGAATCGACCCATGTATGAGATTTTCTTCCAGATGAATTTCCGACAGATTGGTATGAAGCATGCCGATGACTGTCGGAAGTTCCCCTCCGATCATGTTTCCTGCTAGCTCTAGCTCCCTTAGATGTGTCAAATTTGAAATGGAGGTGAAAAATGGGTCCAGATTTGTGTTGTTGTCGTCGCTGTCCAAAAAGTTGCGCGAAAGATAGAGTATCTTCAATGAAGGCATTTTCTTCAGAATATCTGATGGCAATGTGCCAATGAGAAAATTGTCCTCTAAATCGAGCTCCACCAGATGAGATGAGTTGGATAGCGAGGATGGGATGATCCCACTCAATTGGTTTAAATAAAGGCGAAGTGTTTCAAGGTTAGTCAGATGGTTTCCTATTTGTGAAGGGATGAAGCCAATGAATGAGTTATAAGAGAGGTCGATGTACTCTAGTGCAGAACAGTTATAGAACAAGGAGAGTGGAAGCCGACCCCCTATTTGGTTTCGGCTTAAATCGATAAACCGAAGCCGTTTGAGCTGGCCAAAACTTTCGGGGACTTCATTTTGAATCTGGTTTGAGCGCAAACTGAGTTCTCCTAGGCTAGCTAGAGCTCCAAACTCAACTGGAATTGACCCATGAAGTGAATTCTCTGTCAAATCAAGCTGCTCAAGAGAAGAGAGGTTACATAGAAATGGTGAGATTGTTCCTTGAAGGTATTTACTTTTGAGATCAAGTGCCGTCACTCTTTTGTTGTCTGGACCACAAGAAACTCCATTCCACTGACAAACATGGACTGTCTCGTTCCAATTACTGAGAAAGTTCTGAGGATCGAAACTTATGCCTTTTTTTAATTCTAGGAGCGCTGATTGGTCCATGTTGATCGCTGCTCCTATGGCTTGGTCTTGGAGAGGAAGAACATAACTTGAAAACGAAAGGAGCTGAAGGAAGATAACCACCTCGTGCCAAAATCCCATTTTGTTTTTGTATCACTGTAACTGAACCAAGGTTCCAAGCACAGTATAGAGCAAAGAAAACCACCAACACTGTCAGACAAGGAAGGGTAACTGCAGTGGAAGAAGAGAAGGTTGTGAAGATGCTGATTGTCTAGAAATGTGAAGTTTATTAGGCAGAAAACTACTTCTGATAAGGGTGCCTCACTCAATTGAACTTGGTGGAATGTAAAGCTGATGTGCTTTATTTATGTGAAGCAGATGGTAGAACTTGAGTGCATCTGCGACTACAAAATGGGATTCCAACCCACCAGTCACCTTTGGTGTAATTCTGCATGTCTTCTTCCCTTTTTTGAAATTTTTCTGAAAAGGACTGGAAAAATAACTTTTAACTTTAATAATAGTTGCTAAGTTGACTTCTTTTATTTTATGTCAATCCCTATATTAGACACAATCATATTTAGATGAATGACCTGATTATATTCCATTCCTTTCTATTCCGTTTTTTGTGAAGTATTATGATTTCTATTTTTTTGTGCACGGAGGTGGGGGAACGGTATTTTTGTTGTCATTGAGTTTTTCTTTACTACTGTTGTTAAAATAGATGACATAATATAGTACACCAGATCAATCTGGTTCTGTGTTTCGCTTAGTGAATGATTAGGCATCGGAAAAGATCTTTGTTTATGTAGTGTGACTATGCATTATTTGTTCTCATAATTTGTAATTGGTTGATTTAGTATGGTAATTATAACAGCCTTAGCTTCAAAATTTTTGTTTAGGAACAAAGTTGTTGGATTTCAGCATGACAAACACAGACACGGCCTTGGCAGCAGTAAGATTTTTTCCAATAAAATATTTCTATCTATTTGTCTAACTAGATTGAACTAGGGGTGGGCAATATCGGTTCGGTTCGATTTTGAGCCCCAAACTGATTTCGAACCGATTTTATTCAGTTTGCCCAAAACTGAAACCGAATTTTGTATTTGTAAACCGATGAATTCGGTTGAGCCGAATTTCGAATCGGTTCGGTTCAGTTGGGCCGAAATTTCGGGCTCAAGCACTTGAAAACTTTCATTAAAATATGCCCAATTTTTTTACATGCCCAATTTTTTTACGGACCTAATTTTTAGCCCAAAATTGAAAACTTTGAGAGAAGGGGGGTGATTCGGTGCAACAGGTTGCACTGCAGTGCATTTGTTGCACTAATCAGGTATTGACACCTACCTATTATTTAGTTATTTATATATATCTAATTAATCGGTCGGTTCGATTATTATTCGGTCGGTTCAAAACCGTAAATCGATTTCGAACCGTTTATAATTGGTTCGATTCGGTTTAAATTATTTTCTTTCTACTCATATTTCAGTTCGGTTACTGAACCGAATTTAAAAATCAGTTCGGTCGGTTAACCGAATTTAAATCGGTTTTTGCCCACCCCTAAATTGAACTGTCAGCTTCAATAATCATACACTAGATTTAACTTTCCTTGCATCTCTGTTAAAGCATACTTGCAGGTTGTCTGCTTTTAATCATGTTTAGGTTTGTTGATGTCCGAAATGCATTAGGAGGAAACTCTTACACCCACCCACCTACACACACAAAAAAAGTAGAAGACATTTTTGTACTTCTTTTGCTAAGAGTGATGGAGCCGGACAAATTGAGTTCTAATACAAAGGATAAAGCGAAATGTTGTCTTTTCATTATGATTCTTTGATATAGGGAAAAACATATGGCAGTCGTGAATCCAGAGAGCCCTACAAAGCAGTAAATTCGTGTGTCGTGTGGTTTGTTCTTTGCGCTATTGATTTCTTGTTAAAATTTGAGAAAGTATACATGTATTGGAGATAGTGATACTCATGGGTGTCTACTGGGTATGTGATATATCCAAGGGTGTATTTGGTTGCATGAAATTCTATTTCATGATAATCCATGAGGGGACCACCTATATCTAAGCCAATTTAAGGTGTGTTCACCAATTCACCATTAGATTTTGTGATCAATGGTAGGAATGAAAGTTGCATGAACACATGCTTTGGGGGATCAATGAGTTTGATTTTCATGTTCATGCGACTTTTATTCTCACTATTAATGACAAAATTTAATGGTGGATAAGTGAATTGAGGCAGAATCGGTGTTTTGTAGGGTGTATTTTTTTTTTTTTTTTGCTTTTCTTCAGATGATCGTGAACTAGAGCACAACATTTTGAACAATGTAAGTCTGCTTTGATCTGCACCATCTGGCAATTTTTTGATAATGTCAAATTAGATCTACTGAGAGAATCACATTAGTCTGTGTGCTAGTGGATTGTAATAGGACAAGTACGTACATGGCATTGGGAACACTTGAAACACGTTTCATGGGCGGATTCTTTCTGAATCATTATTATTCCTCAAAACCCGAGGACAAATAATTCTGATTTCAGTGTGCTTGGTGTTCTCCAATACGTTCACAAGAAATTACCAGTGCATTCTCTTTATTTATGATTACACCATGGATATCTGAATCATCCAACTGTCCTTCCTTTTGATTTCGAACCTGCTAAGGCATTCTTGAACTTGGGCACGTGTTCATACTTGTGGCACATAGTGAAAGTAGAAACAAAGAATTATTAGCAATTGGTAGGGTGAATCACTCGCATCAGTTTGGAAGGCCTGGTTGACACATTCGGTGCACCTATATTTTGTTATTGCTAAACGCAAGTACTAACTGTAAATAGATCATGTTATAGCACAATCTGAACTGATTATTAATATGATCGATTCAGAACTATTGCTATTTATGTAATGGTGATAATGTTCCATAGGAACCATCAATGTCTTGGGTCAGTATGCCCTTTGAAATAGGAGTCCATAGAAATCATGGAATCATGACTAAAGGATACGAGTGACATGCCATTCAACATCACGAAGCCTGAGTGGCTGTCTACCATTTCTCGAAAGGAGTCTAACCTTGATAAGTGAGTGGAGTGGCATTTTTTGTGCTTGGGCCCGGACGCAAGGTCTTAGGTTAGAGTCTAATCAATTAGAAATCAAAGTTTTATGCCCGAAAAAGCAATTTGATTAGATTGGCTTATGATGCATTTATGATTCCTTTGATCTAATCCCCTCCCTTTATTACTAACCTATTTTTGTTATGTAATGAAAATTCCAAACAAGTATAAATCCTGACAAGTAGACCCTAACATGGAAGCAAATTAAGCAAGTTTCAATCTCTCATGTCAAACATCCCATGATAGGTCACTGGATTCAGGGCTTTTCATGGCGGTCCTTATCATGGAGCTCCACCCATTATGGTCTTTTGTTCACTTGCATGAGTGCATAGATGTCTAGTCCTTAATCAATCAATCTTCCCCTAGTGCGGATAGCCTTGTGAGCTTTTAGTTAGGGGATACCTGGTTAGAGGCAGCTCGAAAGGCGTCTGGATGCAAATATAGACATTCGTGATATACTGCATCACATCACCTCTCACTACACGGTCTTCATAATGCATTAGAAGTTATCATCTTAAGGGACCAAGTTTTACATCCAACAACTACAGTGCCTATCTCCTATGTCATCAACACTATACATAT
Organism: Berberis thunbergii; assembly: GCA_003290165.1. Lineage (NCBI taxonomy): Eukaryota > Viridiplantae > Streptophyta > Magnoliopsida > Ranunculales > Berberidaceae > Berberis > Berberis thunbergii. The sequence continues at coordinate 300,764 of QNQO01001260.1, forward strand.
ATGCCTAAATATATAACTTTGTAGTACAGTTGTTGGAGTGCGTTTTTAGCCAAAACGTAGAAAAACCCCACACTGTCCGCGCCGTTGGATATAACTCACAGCTCCAAAGTTACTAGGTTAACGGAAGTTGTTATGTTCAATTTAAGTTACAATCCATCATTATGTACTTTTGTGAATACAGATTGCATCTATCTAAACTAACATGTACCATAAAACCTTTGAACTAGCTTCGCGCGTCAATGGTTGATGGAGAAGGGTCAGAGACATACTGTTTCAACCACCCCATCTCATTTGCAATATCGAGCATGCTCGATCTGAGGGCGAGTGTTGTGTGCACATGAGGCTAATCTCAATCATCTCTATGACAACATCTTGTAAAATCTCGCTGGAGTGGCAGGTGGTGGAAACCTTAGCAGTGCTTGTTTAACAATTGGTTCCAGCTTATATGGGTAGAGACTCTTCACCCCATATGTTCAAGCTTGAACCTTGGTGAAACTGGACATCTGTAGATCTTTTTCCAGTAACGATCTCCAAGAGTAGTACTCCGAAACATGTAAACATCCCCTTGCATTGAAGCGTGTTTCCCCATTGCATGTTCTGCATTCAACCATCGCATCAAACATAAAAGTGGGATTTATCAGTTATGCACGCGTCTGGTTTAAGCGTGCATAGTTTACGATAAACATGGACTTCATACTATATTTTAAGCAAAGCACTTTCATTTAGTGGCCAGTGAGTTGGGTTTGTATATTTAATCACCTACAGCATATGCTTGGAAACCAGTTCAATCCTCACGAGTCATTTCTGTATTTTTCGCTGTGGATAGGTGTTGATATGTACAGATTTCTGATTACATGAACCAAATGTGTTTTTGATCCTGTTTCCTCTATGTATTCACTTGAGATTCGACAATATTACCATTCGCTGTATGATTTCAATGGCCAGTTAATCAGTAGAAATCCATTTTGGGAAGAAAACCATAAATTACCTAGAGCAATATATCCGATCGATCCACATAACAATCCCGCTGTAGGATTGACAGAAGCATATAAACACATAACCTCCTCATTCTCACCACTCTTCAGCAACATCGCTATCCCAAAATCACTCACCAAAGCCATCATGTCATTATCTAGAAGTATGTTACTAGGCTTCAGATCAGTGTACAACTCTAACCGGAGAATGGTGATGCAAATACGCCACGCCTTCAGCCATGTGACTGCAGATGCTCACCAACTGAACAAAGTTCAAATAGTGGCTCGAACCATAAAGAAGGCTTTCTGGGCTCCCATTTGACATCAATGGAAGTACAGTTGCTTTAAAACCTGGCCGACTACATGCTATAATGATCTTTATCAGGTTCCGATGTATGGTTCTCCTTAGCACTTGACATTCTCTTTTGAAATTCACTCTCATCTCCATACCCATATCCGAATCGAAGACCTACACTGCAATTTTGTTATTGTCTTCAAGAACTCCCTTGTACACATTCCCAAACCTATCTGAACCTGTTAGGCTCAAGTGGTGAAACCCACTTGTTGCTTCCATAAGTTCGTTTGTGATAGGAGATTCTGGGGCACTTGGATTGTTCTTGTTCTTCTTCATCCGAGATATTGTCATTGAAGATTGCTGATTTTTTTTCTTTCCCTTGCTTTGAGTACTAGAGGTACCCAATTTAGTATATTGTAGTTATTCCGATGAACACAAGGAGAATTGGCAAGATGAAAGACTTACCAACCCGCTTTTTCATATGATGAGATCTAACCACAAAGGTGAGGATTACAATACAATCCAGAGAAGTCATTGAAAGAGATATTTTCTTGAGACTCTTTGAACCTTGTAGGAACTCCGGAATGTCCCCAGTAAGATAGTTTGAAGATGTGTCAAGTACTTGGAGATAAGGCAAGCTGCCAATTTGAATCGGAAGAAAGCTATGAGGAAGATTTTGTGACAAACTGAGATACTCTAGCGCAATGCAGCTCCCAAGTTGTGGTGGGATTATTCCTGTGAGGTTGTTACACAATAAGTCCGTTTCAAGAACCACGTCCATTTTACTCAACTCTGATTCTAATGGTATAGGTCATTGGAGAAAATTATTAGACCAGTTCAAGTACAACTTCGGACTGCTCAATCCTGCAACTTCATTAGGAATCCTTGGATCTCTTGGTTTACACAATTGCCTAAGCTATGTGCTATGGTTCCCGATAACAAGTTGTCATGAAGCAATAGCCTTCTTAGCTGATGCAGGCTAGACAGAGTATCTGGGATTGAACCTGACAGCCTATTTTTTTACAAGTCAAGAAGACCCAAGTGTGGAATGTCACTGAAAGCTGAGGGGATTTCACCAGAGAGTGAGTTGTTTGATAAAAGAACTCTCTCTAGCCTCCCCATTTGGCCTCTTTCGGATGGGATCGAACCTTCCAAGAGATTACTAGATAGGTTCTGTAGAGTGAGGTTAACAATATTCAAAATACTAGGAGGAACTGAACCATGAATGTGATTTTCACCTAGGTTAATTTGTACAAGATTGGTTGAAAGATCACCCATAATAGAGGGTATTTCTCCACCGAGATTATTTGAAACTAAATCAAGTTCTCGAAGGTTAGAACTATTAACAAGAGAAAGCAGAGAAGCTGGTGTAAGGTTAGTGTTATTATCGTGGGAATTGAGGTTATTATCAGAGAGATAGAGAAATTGATAGGTGTGACTTTTTGTTTGTGATATCGGAAGGTAATACCCCGCTTAGAAAATTGGACTCTAAATCAAGCCATTCGAGCTTCGATGAAAAGAGATGGAGGGACTTGACCTATTAACTTGTTTGACCACAGTAGGAGAAACCTTAGTTCAATTAGGTCACATTGATTCCAGAAAGGGATGTACTCCAACGCTGATGAGCCATTGCAAGAGTGATGCAGGAATGGTACCTATGAGCTTGTTACTCCCAAAGTTAAGATAAACCTACTGATGAAAAAGCCCTAATTCGGGGGAATCTCACCTTCAAGTAGGTTTGATGAAAAGCTAAGCTGTTTGAGTCGAAAACGAGACCCTAGCTCAATGAGAATGCAACCACTGAAGTAATTTCTGGATCAATCAAGCACTGTAATGTGTGAGAGATTTGTAAGAGAATGCAACCACTGAAGTAATTTCTGGATAAATCAAGCACTGTAATGTGTGAGAGATTTGTAAGAGCCGGAGAAAAAAGTTCCTACAAGCGATTTCCCACTAAGGTCTATTTGCACAACATGGTATTTGACTTTGTTGCATCCAATTCCTTACCAATCACATGTGTGAATTCAAAGAATCCCTACCCTCAAGAACATGTTCCGGATCTGGAACAACCACTGATTTCAACAAAAGCAGCAAATTATGTTCCATATATTCACCATAAGCAACACTAACAAGAAACAAAAACAATGAATTGAATTTGAGAAACTGAGGTAAACCCATTCTTGGGAACACCTTTTAAGGTCTTAAAAATGATCTTCTTCCATCGGAAATCCAAAGAGAAAAGAAGGAAGAAGGTCATCAGATGTTATGGATTGAAGTTGCAATGCAAGAATGTTGAAGATATAAAAAGCTGACAGAAGAACATATCTGCTTAACTGCCGTTTGAAAGGAGGGAACTTTGGTGCCGTAATTTGAAAGTCTACAAATGAGTGCTTGACACTTGTTTAAAGTGGTTTCCATGTCAGTGGAGGAGATGCCAACTTGAGCTCCTAGCGAGAGATGACAATGGGGCAGATTTGAACGGATTTGGCAAATTCGTCCCCTTATTGTGAGAGATTGCAGATCCCTAAATAACTGTTTAATATTTTTTTAAACTATGTTCGCCCCTCGCGGAATGGCGGATATCCGCACAACCCCGATTAACCATTAAATTTTTTTTGTCTATTTTCCTTCTTCTCTAGGCATTAACTCTCTCCAATGATTCACCAAAGAAATGAAGCTTTACATCTTTGTAGTTCAATAATATGAGAGCATCAGTGTTGGATCTTGTTGTTCATCTTTTCCAAGAGTCTTATTGATCGCAGTCAAGTTTTTTCAACATACTCCTCTTCTTCTATGTCTAGCTTACACCTTCCTCCATCACTATTACTTCTCCATGATTTGATCTCTTTCAAATTTACATTTTGAAGCATGTCTCTATCCTCTCTTGTCTCAATTCATTATTCTCAAACCAGATTTGGTTAATTTTCATTGTTGAAGGAGATAGAGAGTGGTTGGTTGGTTGAAGCTCAATAAATAGGGATAGGGTTTCATTTCAATTTGAGGAGATGGATTGAGAGGATGTCATGAATGATGTGGATTCTTTGGATGACTTCTGCAGTGGCGAGACGGCCATGGCTAGCCACTGTGGCTCCTTCCGCTCCAGAAGAGAACTCAATAAATTGGAGTTCGAATTACAAGTGGGTTTCTTGGAAGGAGTTCAAATTGAGGAAAAACCAGAAGAGGTGGCGGCGATTCTTCAAAGAATAGACGATTCCCTCGGTTTGTTTTCGACAACACAAGGAATGGAATTCATTAAGAGGGAAAAATCTGAGAGTGAATTACAAGGAGACGATTTCGCTGAGAAAATATGAAGAAGAAGTTGCAGTAATAAGTTCGAAGGGGGAACTCCGATCGCTCCCTGTTTGGAAGTGGCCAAAAAGTTAGCATCATAAGTAACAATAATAACATATTGTTGGAGAGGGAGGGGAAAGAATGAGATAAGACCGGGCGAGGTTGAGTGTATGTTGTCTGGCACAAAGGGTCTGGACTGCTAAGAGTTCCAAACAAGAGTGAACATATTCTGTGGGTGGCCAAATGGGGTAGTCACTGGTGTTTCTAAGCTCGAACTTGGGTTGTAAGGGTGAGGTTTTGTAATTGCGGTTTCGATCAAATGATGGATGGCAGTGGGCTTAGTGGAAGGACCCCAAGGGCAAGAAAACCAGGTTCGGTGCCAGGTGATCCAAGTCTATTGAAAATTCGCAATAAATTTGGTCGGGGCACAACTTGTAATTGTTAAAAACACAATTGTTTTTGGTGTACCAGATAGTACTCAAAAAGGTCGCGAACTGCGAAAGCATTTCATCTCTCACAACTGGGTGACCTTTAGCAAATTGCCACATAAAGTTGAAGAACATGTCAGTCAATGGGAATTGGCGAGATGGGCCATAGATAATGATTGATTAGACATAAGAAGAAGATATGGACAATATCTTCAGAGTGATCGTTGCAAAACGAGCACTGATCTGCAATGGGAGTGTGCAATCTAACTAGATTGGCTCTCGTGGGCAGAATATTTTGGAAAATCTTCCATAGGAGGAAAAGAACGCTCTGCGGGGCCCTGATCTGCCAAAGATCACTACGAATTATGTGTTCAAAAGTGATACCTTGTGGACTAGAGGTAGAGCCTACAAGAGCTGTCATAGAGAAAGTTTTGACTGCACTCTTGACTGTGAAATTCCCTAGTTTGTCAGGTAACCAAATAAGCGGGTCCAGAGTATCAGAAAATCTGATCAGAATATGAATAATGTCGGAGGCAACCAGACCTGGAAATAAGGAGTGAATCAAATCCCAATTCCATTGAGGTCTATGCTCATTCTCAGTGATCCATGGGTCGGGAATGCTAGTAAGGAGAACAAGATAAAACGAGTCAAGGATACAATCCAAGAGGATTAATCCCGGTTTGACCCAACAATCCCGTCAAAGATCAATGGTAGTACCCAAACGGACTTGCCAACGCAAATGATGTTTCATCAGTACCTAAACGGACTTGCCAACGCAAATGATGTTTCATCTTCTTTAAAGAAGAAATATTACCCCTCCATGCAAAAAATACAATGGCAAGGGCTTTAGTGCTCCGAGAAATGTTTTGTCTGTTGAAGTAAAGAGTTTTCAGTTGTTGGACCCGAGCATTAAGAAGAGAATAGAAGAGTTGCCATAGGCATTTAGCCAGAAGAGCTAGGTTTTTGTTCCCAGGACTGGGAATATTGAGATTACTCAAAATGCGGGGCTAGAAATGAGATTCCAAGTACACATGTGTTTAGATTTACTCTCAGCCGCTCTATTCCACCAAAAGTTACATGCCAAGTTATCAATTTGCTTGGAGATGGAGCAAGGGAGAATAAAAGTTTGCATGGTGTAGACTGGGATGGAATTAATCACAGCCTTAATCATTACAGTTCTCCGCTTGAGAAAGGACTTTAGACTTCTAAGCACAAAGTTGATCATTAACTTTACCCACAAGAAATTGAAAAAGCTTTTATGCTTAAAGAACAAGAGGGGGAGCCAAGGTATCTGTCATTTGGATTGTAGAATTTGGATCCAAGAAATTTATTTATCATCTTAGCATGTCGTTGATGCACATTAGAGCTATAAAAGACAGATGATTTATCAAAATTAACTCATTGTCCAGAAGCGAGACAATACATGTTGAGGATGTCTTTCACCGCATGCGCTTCAGCTAAGGTAGCACGACAGAAGAGCATGAGATCATCAACATATAACAAATGACTGATCGAAGGGGCGTGATGCCTGATCTTAATGCCCTTAATGATGTGTTCATATTCTACTCTGCCAAGGAGACGAGATAGAGCCTCAACAATCAGGATGAACATATAAGGTGATAGATGATCACCATGTCTGAGGCTCCTAGAGGGAATGATAGGGAAAAACGGGGAACCATTAAGAAGAATATGAAGAGAGGTGGTGGAAATACATTGGAAAATCATTTGAATCCAGCCCGCCAAAAAACCAAGTTGTTCAAGAATTTGAAGCAAGAATTTTCATTCAACTCTATTATAAGCCTTAGCTATATCAATCTTGATAACCATCCAATCTTATTTTTTCTTGTGAGAATGTTCATTTGAAAAATGGTTTCATGGGCTTGGTTGACATTATCAGCAAAAAGCGGCCTCCGGGGAAAGCTCATTGATTCGAAGAAATAATGTTATCTAACAAGGGTTTAAAGCGTTCGCAAGAATCTTAAAAATCACATTGTAAATAACATTACAAAGCCCAATAAGTAAAAATTTGCCCGACAAAATAGGTTTACCGACTTTGGGAATTAAAGCGATAAACGTCTCATTCAGCTTAGGATCCAACATATGAGTGGTAAAAAAAGTTCTGAACGACCTCCACCACATCTGTTCTTACAATCTCCCAATAGTATTAAAAGAGGGAGGCATGAAACCCATATGGACCTGGGGCTTTGTGGCTTCCAAAGGCAAAGATAGTTTTCTTGATTTCCTCTTCAAAAAGGAATAACCAGAATAGACTCGTTATCTTCATCAGAAATAACCGGGAGAAAAGAGACAGGATATCCGAATTAGTGGTCGGATCAGAAGAATGAAACATATTGGAAAAATAATCATTAAGGACTTTTATGAGAGAATCATGATTATTATGCTAGACATTAGACTCGTCTTTCAAATAAGAATGAAATTGTGCTTGCATTGAAGTAGGGAAGAAAGTTAAAGAATTTGATATTCTTATCACCCCCTTTAAGCCAAGAACAATCTTATTTATTGCGCTAAAGCAACTCCTCTCTGAGCAAAAGTTCATCAAGTTTATGCTCAAACACCCTAATTTCTATCGCATTATCCTCGGAAGGAGGTTTGTTTTGAAGCTGATCCAAGGCAGAACGAACCTTTGAGATATTAAGTTGGGAATTGGGGTTAGGAATATGATATAGGGGTTTTTATATTATAAGGGTAATTAAGTAATAACCTATACATAAATGGATATTGCGAGGCCGATATGGGCAAATCAATATCCACCCTGAATCTGTGACGAATTCAATTTGGAAATCAATTTGGATCCTCCAAATCGGTCCCTAAATCGGTCGAGGCATACCCAAATCCGCCCCCATTCAGGTCAAGGTGGATATCTGTATGAATCCACCCCACTACCAACCTTACTTGTAGTGGGGGTGCCTAATAATAAGGGATTAGTAGTGGAAATTGTGTTAACTAACATGATTTTGATTTTTTGAACCTTAATTGTTTTTTAATAGGCATGCTTATGTTAGGGCTTGGAGGAAGATGAGGTGGAATTAGGTTTTATTTTAGTAGATTCACCATCCTAACATGGATTTTAGCCTATATAGTGATTTTACATAAAGCCAAGCTTGGATAATATCACGAAAGTTAGGATGGGTATTTTTCGAGCTAGGCCCGACCATGAGGGCATTCTAGAAATCACCGTTTCGAGGCCCAACAAAATTGTAGATTTTTGGGGCCCCAAAATATGAGTTGTTTCTTTATATTTTTTATTGAAATATTAGTTGTTGGTAGCTTAGCCGGTAAGTATTCAACTTTTTTTTTTAGTTCAAATCTTGCTAAAGACAATAATTCATTTTTTTTTCTTTTTATTGGGGGACTCAAATATGTAAAAGGTTTTAACATAACAGCTCATTTTATTTTGAATTCGCTTTGGGCCTCTAGAATCCTAGGATCAACCTAAATTTTCAGTATAATTTGTTTGAAGTTTGATAGATGAAAATCATCAAAAATGAAAATCCTTCAATATTAAAGGGTTAAGACAAAGGGCATTAAAATCGTTGTAGGATTCCATAAGTGATTTGTGAAGTTATGGCTTGTCATTTTAACTAAATTATTCTAAATAGGTAGCTGCTCAAAGTTAAGACAAAAAGATTGGATTTAGTACTCTTATTGACAATGTTCAAAATATCCATCTATATCTTTGGTATAATGAAGTTTGAGTCTAAAAATCAGGTGACAACATGTATATGTCTTTGACAAACAAAAATACCAAGGAAACAAGTTGCAAGCTTTGCAACCAGTGTGACATGATGTGATCTAGGGAGGTTGATGAAATCTCCCACATGTTTATTCACACAACGAGGTATATATCAATTTCCTCAAATCCTCGAGATGTTTATGGTTGCAAAATATTTCCAGATGTCCTTTTTTAATATTAAAGTCCAGGGTTAATATGTCCCAACAGTACACTAGAGTTTTAGCACAAAGTAGCACTTGGAAAGCATTGAAAACTTGAAATCAACTCTCCATATACTTTTCCCTGAACAACACTTCAAGAGTGTTTCAACTTTCATAACTCTTTTAAGAAAAGTTTATTGAAGTGTTCTACCTACATGGGCAAAAACTATTTAACACCAGATGTTATATTGTCTCACTCCAACCACACAAATATTTTTTTTTGACTTGCTAACCCACACCACCGCAAACACTATGTGTGTTAAAAAAATAGTGGATGTCGACGAAATTAGGGCGAGAACCCTGCTTCCCCTCGACATAACTTCTCTCTCCCTCCTATTGTCATACTCGTCATCCTCCCTTTCCCACCCAAATTCGTCAGAACGTCGTTGTCGGCTGCACCACCCCTGTGCCTTTTTGTTATTTTTTCTCATTGCCCTCGCAACGCCATATGCGATGATGGGTTTCCTACTGGCGGCGGTGTGTGCTAGGCCAAAGAAATTTGGCCCTCTTAGTAGGACCTGAGAGTGGAAAACTCGTCTTCGTCATGAATCATGCGAGTGAGCGACTTATATTCGCACGATCCTTTGCGACTTAGTCTTTGCTGGACAGATTTGAGTGATTTTAGTAAAATGACCATAACTTGCTCAATTCACAACATTTTTAACTGATTCAAATTTTATTTATAAGGTAACTCAGAGTACTGCAATGTTTGTGTTTCGGTAATCTTGAGAATCAGTATCAATTGAGGGTATAAATTGGCCAAATGTCATGGACAATACCATGTTTTCTTTGTTGGACAGATTTGAATGATTTTAATAAAATGACCATAATTTGCTCAATTCACAACATTCTGATTCAAATTTTGTTTATAAGATAACTCGAAGTACTATATATTTATGTTTTGATAATCTTGAGAATCACTCTCAATTGAGGGTATAAATTGTCCCCAAGTCAGGTACAAACCATGTTTTCTTTGCTGGACAAATTTGAGTGATCGTAGTAAAATGACCATAACTTGCTCAATTTGTGTTTATTAGATATCTAAGAGTATTACAATTTTCATGTTTTGATGAACTTGAGAATTAGTCTCAATTGAGCATATAAATTGGCCCAAAGTCAGAGACAATACCTTGCTTTCGGGGACAATACTCTTCATTTTGTTTGAATGAGAACAATCATGAACGGGGAATAAGATGATTCCAATTTGGGAAAAATTGTTCAGATAATGGGGGAGAGAATGGCGGTTGAGGGATTGGGAGGGAAGAAGATGAATTTGGAAGGGAGAATGAGAGTTTTTGCAAATTTGAATTTGGTGATGTGAGACAGAAAGGGGATGGTATGGGATAGTAAAACATGCAGTGTTAAATAGTCTGATGGTGAGGCTCATGATATCTAAGTATGAATACAACAAAGAGGACCTCTCACAATGTCACCTAACTAGGTGCCAACAAAGATGCCCATTAAAGTGAAAATCAGTCCACAGCTTTGCTATAAAATTTAATTTAGGAGAGAATGAAAGAAGAAACTCATTTGGATATGCTTGTTAATAATATATCACCTTACAACATTCTTTTTACCTGACCATTCTTTTCAAGTATAGATGACCTTTGAAAAGTTCTGATTTGGCATGCTAATAGTGTGGGTTTAAATTATTATTGATTCAAATTTTTATTTTTATTTTTATTTTTTATTTTAAGATAGGAGTATAAGATTTGTTTGGTTCACGAAAAATTTGCTGCAAATGTAAATAATTTTCAATAATAAGCGTAGATGTTTGGTAGTGATTGGTAAAACTTGCATAACCTTCTTTTGAGTTCAAAATAATTGAAACAAATAAAACTCAACTTGGAAATATACTTCATTTAAAAAAAAAAAAATCGGATTAAGCACTTGGGAGAGTTCAAAATTGAGAAACTAAGAATCGATAATATTTCAAAACAAAGAGGCAACCAAATCTTTGAAGTGGAGACTCTCAAATCAAGTGAAAAGCTATCACAAAGTTGAACAATAAACCTAAAACACCTAAAAAACCAAAGTAAAAGAAAGTTGTGATCCTTACATAAACCTACATAAAATGAGGGAAACTAGTGTTTGTAGCCAAGACAATGGAGGCAGGGCGAAATGAGATGTTTGTGAGAAAAAGAAAGGGTTGAATCGAAGAGATGAAAGCAAATTGGTTTGAATTTTATTTTATTTTATTTATTAACTAGAGTGATAGAAAAAAAATGGAAAGCTAAGGCAAGGCAAGAGGTAGGTGAGCAGTTGGGATCTTATGGTTTGGGTAAATCTCAATCCGTGTGTATTTTTTATCCATAGGCAAGGCCAAAACCTACACGGATGGATTCACGTACAATCTTCTTTTCACATTTAAGATGACCGAGTGCCACACCTCCGTTTTTCAATTTCCGTTACACAGTAGATAGAATGTCAGAAGACGTACATAAACCAAATTCCATATCAAGAATTCTAAGGAGCGAGGTCGAGATGCACTGCGTCACTTATCTCGAGGGGGATGGAGCCCCTTCCCTCGCTATCTAGATAAGATTACCCAATTTAAAGGCATCAATACTTTGTTTCCTGAAACAGAAATTCTAGATGTCGAGGAAGTTGGTGAGGAAACCAGCGAGGTGGCAGGGGTGAACCATTCAACCCCCCTCGGGATATGTGCCACTTTTTTAGCACGCGCATTCCGAGGGGGTGAATGGTTCACCCCCGCCACCTCCTTTTCCTCGCTGGTTTCCTCGTCACCTCTGAAGTGGACCTTTCTGTCAACTTCCTGAAATTAGAAGTGGACCTTTCTGTCAACCCAAACATTAAATTAGAAGTGGACCTTTTTGTCACCCCCGCCACTTCCTGAAATTAGAAGTCGACCTTTCTGTCAACCCAAACATCTGTATTTAAAATCTCAATAAAACAATGAACGGTAGATCGACAGTGGGTATTATTGTATTTAAAATCTCAATAAAACAATGAACGGTAGATCGACAGTGGGTATTATTGAATTGACTGACTCTGCAAAGTCTACTCGCGATTATTGCTCACTACTCAACTTAGCTTCACCTCTCTCTCTGTCTCTCTGCAAAACTCCATTAAATTAAAGAAGCTCTCGCTCTCGCTCTCGCTCTCAAACAATTCATCAAACATGGTAAGAGCTATCGAAACTATCCTTCTCTTTTCTCTGTTTCTCGCGGTTTCTGCTTCGACCTCATAAAAATTGCAACTTTCTCTCTCAAATCAATACAGTAATGTTTCTTCTTTCAAGAAATTAGGGATTTTTGTTACTGAATTTGGTTTCCTTAATTCGAATTAGGGTATTTGAATTGAGTATTGACAGTAAGATTGATTTTATGGTTGCTTAGCTAATCACTGGAGGAATAAAAACCCTAGAATTGTAGGTAGAAAGTACGATTTGGGGGAACGACCATATGACATGCACCTGGTTATCAGTTGATGGCATCGTGTGCAATCTGTTTGCTTTAAACGGTTTAGCTTTGATTTGAAGTAATTTGGTGACTGTTAGAGCTGGTAACACTCACTAAGGGTGTGTTTGGTTGCATGGAATCCTATGCCATGGGAATCCACGAGGGGACCACTACATTTTAGGCTAAATTGATATATCACTCCACATCCACCATTTGGTTTTGTGATCAATGGTGGGAATGAAAGTCCCATGAGCAAGGGAATCACATGTCTTGGGGGCATAAATTTAGCCTAAAATGTAGTAAATGTGGAGTGATATATCAATTTAGCCTAAAATGTAGTGGTCCCCTCATGGATTCCCATGGCATAGGATTCCATGCAACCAAACACACCCTAAGATTGACATTGAGAATAAGCAAACGCTTTTGAGATTCTGGGATGGTTTTAGCTTCGGTTGCACGGATATGGGTACGGTTAGGATACGGCATGAAGATGATAATAATTATATATTTTATAATAATGAAATATGTAACATACTCATTAATTAGTGAATCACATTCATAAATCATAAACATAAATGCATAAACACCAAAGTTATACCATAAACATAAATGCATAAATACCAAAGTCATACGATTCTCATTTCATTTATTTGTTAAACACCAAAAACTATCATAACTCATAAACAGGCTCGACTCTGGCTAGGTTCAAGTAGTGCAACAGCACATATACCCCGAATTAGAGGGGCCCCCAAATTTATTTTATATTTGTATATATATATATACGTTTTAGTTGGTAATATTAATTTGGATTCACCTTTTACCATCTTTATCTATTGCTCCAATGTTAAGAGTACCAACCTAAAGTCTTGGGTTCAAGTCACCCCCAACCTAATTGGTGGTCTTTTTTAAGAGTGCGTATTTTATTTCTTTAATAAGTATATTAAGAGGCAAGTATTCGATTTTCATGTGTAAAAATCGGATATCTATAGTATTAAAACATACAAATATTATATACTTTTCTTTTTATGAAAAAAGGGACCCATATTTTTAGTCTTTCGCACAAGGCCCCTAAAATCTTATTGCTCATAAATATATGCACCCCAAAACATGCACATCCCACAGAAAAATGTTCATATCCCATCCTAGTCTTGCAATTTTCAAAGGAAATTGGGAAAATATATATATATTTTTTACCAGATCGGGTTGTATCCTAGCCATTAACCATGACATACACTTTTACTATCTTTGGGGTGTATCTGAGGTGTATTGGTATTCGGGGTGTATCCGACACGGGTATTTTGGTTTTTTGGTGTATCGGTGTTTCCTAGGTTTTAGGTCATGCAAAAACCTCCTATGAGGGTATGCAAATAGAAAATTTTTAATTTTTGATCTAGTTAAGGTCTAAAGACTTTGAGGTGAAGTAATAGTCATTGAGGGTTTGGGTTTGTGTGTGAGGAGACACATGAAATGATGAGAAAATTGGGTAAAAGAGTAGCGTATGGTCGTCTTTGTTTTCAGTCTCATAGTTGTATGTCTTAAGTTATGGGGCATAAGTCCTTTTGTGAGAAAGTGAGAATAAATGAAAATTTCAACTTGGACATGGGACTTAAAACGAGGAAGGTGTGGCAAACACGTCAACTAAGACACCCACCAAAATGGGGACATCCACACCACTATTATTTATTATTATTTTTTTCTAGTTATAAACTTATTTTGTTTTTTTACTTTTATAAATTTGTAGATAGTATTGCTACACTTGTAATATCTTGTTTCCCATTTACGTCCAATGGATCACTATGTAGAGGAACATAAGTTTAAAATTTTCTTGTAATGACCCCCTTTTGGGGTTTTTTGGGGCTTTTTGGCCTTAAGTCAAATATGTGAAAATTTGCATTAGACATGCATTACACCTTCTTGATATTTATTATAGAAAGTTTGCAGTTTATCTTTTAATAGACACTACCAGAAAGATAAAATTCTATTGGAGTTACTTCATGCTCAGTCATGTTCTCATCTCTGTATGATTGACTGGGCTAGCATATTTAGTTTGTATGTCTGTTTGTTTGTAACCTTTGTGACCTGCTCAGGCACTTGGATCTCTTGTATTTACTCTTTGCTTTTCAAGTATCTATATTGCTTACTTTTACTGATCGAAGAAAAAGAAAACAAAAGTTCTTACTAAATTTTCTTTATGTAGCCTATTTTTTTGAATAATTCTTTTTTCGCTGATAAGAACAGTTCTTTTCAGTTTTTTGGTGTGACTAATCCTTTGCTAGATCTGTGTGAGTAGTGAGCAGCCATTTGGCTAGGTCCAGGTCTGCAAGTGGGTAGGTTCAAAGGTCTACGGTCTACCCATGATCAACCTAATCTTGGATACTTTTCCCATGTCTCCTGCCTAAGACTCCATGTTGGAGACCATGTTTCTCGTAACACCCCTTTCCTTAGGTATTACGATTCAAGTGGCCCAAATGCTTGGACCGGTTTCTTTAGTCAATTGAGTATATAGGGTGTCCCTCGTTTGCCCATGACCAAGCCAAACTCTTGATAAGCTTTGCCCGTCCGCCCAAATCTTGAGTTAGGCACGGGTTGGATGAGGTCAACCAGCCCAAGTTGCAGCTGGACACTTGGGTCATCATTATATTTTACTCTGAATTTATTACATCTTTTTTACAAATGGTTACAGCTATCTAGGCAATTCTCTTGGTTCGCCCCACATCTGCAGACCCTTAATTTGAAGGTGTATTGAGCCTGTCAGTGTTAGCAACACTAAAAAAACTATGGTTATACATGGTTTGTTCCTTTTGTGGTTATCACCTCCAACCAAAAGCTCCAATACGAACCATCATGCTCAGAATCTTACTGGATTGATGCTTCTGTTCTTGAAACTTATCGAAATGTTTTTGTCTTCCACATCTTCATTGAGTATAGGTGGATGGCCTTTTGCCTTTATTCAGTTTAATTTTGATGTTTTTTGGTTAGTGCAATGATTGTCTTTTTCATTATGTGCAGTCTAACAAGCACACCATTATTCTGATGCAAACTTCTCAGAACCGAGCAACTAGAACATTTATGGATTATGAATCCATTAGTCAAGCTATGGACGGTATGACGCGTAATCTCTTGATTTTCCATATTAACTTCTATATTGTTAATGAGCTGGATGAATATCTTGAACATTTTCTGCAATGGTGTCGTTTTGGTGTTTCATTTTGTGATGTGGTAGCTGTTGAGCCATCCTGATCTCATGGGTATATCCAGAGTTCATAAATTTGGTCCAATAAAGAGTGCTAGTTTAGAGTCTAACTTACATGTGTGAGGTCATGCAATGTCAATATCTTATACACCTATGAAAGCCTGAGGAATGGGTTGGGTGTCACTGTGATACATTCCAATTTAATCTTGGGCCTACAAGTCAGCTTACAGGCCCAAGACGAGATTGTGGTCCACTTCAGATAATTTTGTGTCAGTTAATCTGATTTGTCAATCTGATAAGGACTACTAAATCCACGTTTAGAATTCTCTATGATAAAGGATGCTGGTAAATTTTATCAAGGCAAGAATTCCCTTTTCAAAGAAATTGAGGAATCGATAAGCTGTAGAAGTCAATGAAAAGTAATCTCCACTTTACCACTACCATGACCTTCTGTTAATTCGGTATTGAGTCTCTCAGCCAATCTGAACATGCTGTCAGGACCTACTCTTGTTTTCTTCCCTACCATATTTTGCATAGTATTTTTATTTAGCAGGGGATGCTATTCTATTCTACTGTTTCTTAATGACCTCAAATGGTTGTACAGATTTTATTGTGGGCAGAACAGAGTTTCATGCATTATAATAATAGTTATTTTTAAAGATATGAATGTGCTTTCCTGTTCTAATTCTATCTTTTAATAGGATATTGGAATATGTGTCAGACACCAGAGTCTCAGTAGTATACTTTTTTCTTAGCAGGATAGCAATTATAATTTTTCTCCCCTATTGCAAATGATATTTTATTTTTGACAAAATTTGTTTCATATCTCATATGTGTACCCCCTTGTCTGCAAGGACATGATATATATTATTTATTTATTTACTTTTTGTATCAGACGGGACAAAATATTTCATTAGAAAGGAGGAATTTACTCAACGTCAGGGATGGAGGAGATCTTTGATTAGAAAAAAAAACAAAAAACTGTGCATTACAACTTGTGCCAGACAAGTAGCCCTAAGTTAGTAAATAAAAGTTCCTCAAGTAAACATGAAGTTGTCTTGTCTGTCATCGCGTTCCTAGCATGTTTTGCAATTGAACCCCAGTGCCACATCATCGACTTAATCTGAAGGAGAATGTAATTGGTGGGCCGTTAAAAGATTGCTGTTGGCATTAGGCTGTGGCTTTTCCTGCATGTACTATTTAACATAGCTATAATTAGTGTGTGGTGAAATATAAACTGGATTGCTGCTCTCTTTGCCAGCGGACCACCCAAATGCTAGTTGTTAATGGCATATGGAAATGCACCACATATCTTCAAAGATAAATAGTCTCCTTAAGATTTACAGTATTATGCATCCTTACACACCATCAGCAGTGTGCATTGGGTGGTTTTCTTGCAAGGAGACAATGGTGGTTCTCTTTGCACTGCTCTTATACGCAGTCTTTAAACTCCAAGGCAACTCTAGGGATGAGGCTTATACATTTGTTTTCTTCAATTGAATGTGTTTCATACGTACAGGGAAAATGCGCACTAGTCTTCTGATCCCCGTCATAAAGTAGCAAGGATACAAGAAAAAGGAAAATCATGCTATTGTCACCCTATACTTAACGAGTGCCACAAAGTTTGTCACCCTATACTTATCAACTGAGAAGTTTTGCCAAAAAATTAGGAATGATTATACTGGTATTCTTTCCAGTATTTATGCTTACTTAACATGGCAAAATATTATCCTAGTAATGCAATATGAAGTGGTCTTCTGAAATAGCTTCCTCCCTGGGGCATTGGCAACACAGTATTGGTGCATTTCTGGTTCTCATAAAAATTGATAGGTTGTGAATTTTTTTTTAACCCCCCCCCCACCCCAAATGCCATCAATAGGGTTTGAATCCTGGATTTGTGATTCCATCCCCCACAAGCCTATCGCTGTGCTGGTACTTTATTGGCGGTTGTGAGTTATTTAGTTTTTGTTATATGGGGCGAATTGATAGTTGACGTCTATCCAGAAAAAAAATAAAAAATAGCATGCTCTTTCTTTGACAATTATCTTGGTCTTTACTTCTGCCGTGTTTTAATGATATCTTTGATGTGTTTAGGTATTTGTGGTTTGTATGAAAGGAAGCTAAAGGAGCTGAATCCAAGCATCCGTAATATCACTTATGACATTGCCGATCTCTACAATTTCATTGATGGACTTGCTGACTTAAGTGCATTAGTGTATGTATTCCCTCATTTGTTATTTATTTTTTATTTTTTTTGGGATCAACCCATCAATGCTTGTTATTAGTTTACAGAAACTCAAGGTTAAAAGTATATTTGACGAATTGGTAACCTCATGCCAGGTCGTCTGACCGATATTCTTAGTATTCTACAATACATGGTAGTATGGTACATATCGCACTGTACATTACAGTATTACAGCTACTTGATATGTATTGTAGCCGTGTATCAGTTCTTGAATCTTGACTGCAGCAGTTGATACGATATGCGCATCGACCGCTTTAATATGATTCAGAATGTTACATCAATACAGCCCTTGCCCCAACAGTTTGACTCGATAACAAAAATGAGCCTTATTTAAACCTAAATTTTAAGTGTTCCAAGGTACTTTGAAAGCCATACAGAGACAAAAGGGGGTCTAGAGTCTAGACCGAAGTGATGCTACTTGATACTTGGTAGGCAAGCTTGGATTAGACTTAGTTTGTGTGTTTTTAGTATACTTTTTGAGTTAGGATGTACACGTCAGTATGCTTACTATGTGGTACACATTTTGGGTTTGATGGTAACACTTTATAGCGTATACCTATTGGGTTTGGGTGTTGAAGTATGTTACATTTTTAGTAACTTTGACATTTTTGTTTTGTTTTTTTTGGAATTCATGTCAATTGCTATGCTTGTGCATTCGTGACTCAATTGTAAATTTATAAACACTTTATGAAGTTCAATGTAGTTTTTTTTTTTTTTTTTTTTTTCTTTTTCTTTATACGAATTTGTGAAAACTAGCATAAACTTATTTGTTATTTATTATTATTTCATTATTTCGGGTTAAATTAAAAAAAAAATTTCTTCTAATTTTCACTTTTCTATATCGCGTGACTTAAGAGTTAAGGTACTTAAGACTCAAAACATTATAACGGTGATAATTTGCAAACTTGCTGGGAATATAGAAAGGGGTTATAAATAAGCTAAAGCTAATTGACATCTCTAAGAAATCCGAGCTATTAAAATTTCCAAAGGGAGATTGGGCTTGGAGTCCCTCAAATTCCTAATTCGAACCCACCGGGACACCCTTTCATAATTTCATGTTTCGAATTCTTAGCAAACTAAAAAAAATATTTTTAACTCATTTGAGTTGAAATTTTTATGAAATTTACAAATTACCAATAGAAACCGTTTCGAAGGCGCTAGCCGATTGGGTGGACCCTCGCTCACTTCGTGATATTAATAGAAATTCCCTCTATACCACATAGTGCGGATCTCGAGAAACACATTTTGAAATGAGCTGAAATTTTGAATATTGTTTTTATATGTTGGTTTTTTACTTTTCTCAAAATTTTAGCTCAAACGGAATATTGGAAGGCTATAAAATTAAAAGGATTATTTACATTTTCAGTACAAATTATTTAGGCGTAATTCACATTGGGTAGAAAAGTTGATCATAATTACAAATTTGGTACGAAATTGGATCTTGACACATTGTTCAACAACAATGACCAGGGTTAGACCTCTCATATTTGCTAAAGACCCAGATACCCATCTCAATGCATGATTTTACGGTAAAGATAATACACATGATTTAACGGTAAAGATAATACCCTCTCATATTCAACAACAACACGTGATTTGCATGTGGAGTGCCTAGTGATTTAGCAATGAAATGATAATACATATCTCAATGCATGATTTAATAGTAAAGATTTATTTGAAAAATAAACCCTAAAAACTAAGAGTGAAACTCCATTACTCGATTTATTTTCTCCTTCACTGGTTCTCCTCGACGACTCACCACAGACCACCACCCCGACAATCATGATTTATTCGATTTACATACAGATCCATACTCTCTACAATCACAATGATGAATTGTGATATTGTTATCTATTTTTACCTTGTGTTGTGAATTGTCATGAATGGTGGAAGGTGTGGCGAAGAAGGGAAATGGAAAATTGTTGCGATGAATTTGTCGGGATCTAGATGGGTGTTTAAGAACCAAGAGTCTGGGCGTAATTGATTTTATGGGGGAGGAGCAAGACAAGGAGGAGGAGATGGGAAGTGTTCAAGAACCAAAAATCTGTATACCCAAGTGAAGTGGCTCATCCAACCTTGAAAATGGGGTTATTCTCCTAAAATGGGTTCTTCAGTTTAGATGAAAGATTCTTTAGAGCATGAAGGCCATCTAGGGCAGTGTCTAGAGGTGGTTTGAACACAATCATCCCTATTACAGGCTTCAACAACTATGTCAAATTTGAGCTTCTTCGTATTGCCCTCAACATCAACTTGTCAGTGGAAGCTAGAGCGAAAACCCTTTTGTCACAAAGATCCTTGATCGAATTCTACTCATCAACGTCGAAGATTTTTAAATTTTTGTCAATGGAGTGTGTAAAATTCGCAGAAGGAACATCTGGAGATTAAGTTGGGGTGGTATTTGAGTGTTTAGGATGGAAATCCCATCGAGTATGGCCAGATCTGTTTCGAAGGAGATGGGATTAGCTGCCATTAACCACCACCACCTACCAACTAATCATTTGTAGAACTATCCCTCTACCCCCTCTTGCTCTCTCTTGACAAACATCAACACCACACACGATCCCATCCAACGCCACCATAGTATTAGTAAGCCCCTCTTTCGCTCTTCAAACCGAACCCAAACTCTACACCACCATCAAATTTTTGTGTGTATTGGGTGGTGGTCTTTGGTGCCGGGAGGACCAGTGAGGGAGAAGATGAATGGAGTTTTTTTTTTTTTTCAAATAAACCTTCACCGTTAAATCATGCCTTGAGATGTGTATTGTCATCGCTAAATCACTAGGCACTCTACGTGCCCATTAAGGAGGGTATTTGTGTCTTTAGCAAATGTGAGACATCTACCTTCGTCAACGTTGTTGAGCAATAGTCAAGACCTAATTTTGTACCCAATTTGTAATTGTGATAAACTTTTGTACCCAATGTGAATTACACCTAAATAATGCGTACCAAAAATGTAAATAACCCAAATTAAAATTGTGTGTTGCATAATGCAAATCATGTGCAGTTTTAGAGACTTGAATTGGAAGGATTAGTTGGTTGTGCATATTAGGGCAAATGAGGGATTTGAGGTTCTATTTGTAATTTTCAGAAAGTGGACGATCTAAGCCAGGGCACCCATTGGTGTGCGTGTCATATTCCTTTTATTTATTTATTTTAAATTTTAATAATATCGTTTCATATTCTTGTTACATAGGTCTCATGTATATATCATACTGATCATCCTAATGGTTCCGACTTTTGACACCTGAGAGTTAATCTATAAAGAAAAATATATAATTATGTGGACTTTAAAGATATCACCAGCCCTTATATTTACTTTTTTTGGAGAGAGAGTTAAGCTGACAATCTGTAAACTGACATATTATTGTTTTGATTTGCAGTTATGATCATTCTATTCAGGGTTACCTGCCGTATGATCGACAGTGGATTAAGCAGCGAACTTTCAACCACCTCAAGAAATTGGCATTACCCTCTCGTTAACACAATGTTGATGTGGAAGTCCTATGACAAAGAAAATATGAAGTAAAAGAGTGGGAATTGGAGTCTTCTGGTCGGGCCTCCGTCACAAGCAATGCCTACACTGTGTACATTCACTGTCTATTTTAAACATTAATGACAACAGTACTCGCTATATGATTTGCTGTAATACAATTTCTTTAGTATTGCCCCAAGATTATATTGAAAAAGAATTTGTAAAACCAAGCACTGATGGCAATGAGGTTTTAATGCTCACAATGTGTCTAATGTTATAAAGAAAAGTTCAGAAACGATTGGGATTAATGTATTTGGATTTAAAACATGAAGAGCATGGCATGGAGTGGGAAAATAGCTTGAGCATTTTGATGGGTCCTCTACCTGCCCAGAGTTTCTGAAACTGGAACGTTGCGACTTTCTGATTATGGATTGAGTTATTACTGAGTGGGACTGGGACGTGGCTGATACTCAAAATTATGAATTACTGTATGGTATCATTACTAGACAGGTTGGCTGTATCAGTTCAAATTTGGTAGGCATGCTGCATGCGACTTACTGACAGATTTCGGGCTGTTTGAGTTTATAAAATGAAGGGAGTGCTAGCATCACGAGAAGAATTCTGTTGCATTAATTGTGTTAACCTTCTGATAAAAAAAAACTCAAATCAATGGCCTATGTTGCGTTGTCCACAAAAAACAGACAAGTTTCCAAGTTTTAGATGGATTAAAGCTCACCAATGGGAACCTTAAGTAAAAATTGGGACTGAAGTGCTACCAACAGGTTTGGATCAAACATCAAACGATGTCAGTAATGACAGCTTTAGATTCAAAATCGATAATAATGGAGTGATGGCAGCCAAATATCGTCATTGGATTATTCTTCTGTTGGGTATGTTTATTTTTTGATAAGGCCGAAAAAATTGTATGACCAAATTGGAGTTATACATAGCCATGTGCGTTTACATATTGGCAGGCAAATGCTTAATGAAAATAGGGAAAGAAGATTTGACAGTCAGTCTGCTCATTTCGAGAAAATGAGCATTTTATTTTCAATAGATTGCAATCAGTTGGTTCGTCAAGATGTGCTCATTTAACATGGGGTCTTTGACACTAAATTCTGTAGTAGAATGATGAAGCAGGCAACATGTCATCACAGAATTAGATCCATTTTAGCTTAGTTGCTCTGACACGTGAGGGCGAAGGATAATCAAGACTTGCTGGACTCTGATAAGGTGGGCATTGGGCTTCCTGATAGGAAGGACTTGAAGAGCACAAGAGCCAACTTGGGTTTTGTCATAGGAACCTTATGCCCAGCTCCCTTTATTGATACAAAGGTGAGACCAACATACTGCTCAGTCCATCCTCCAACCTGTCAACAGTAAAGAAAAAGGGTTGTGTTCATCGGTTTGCTTCTGAAGATTCAAATTTCTATCTGAATATACATACCTGTTCATCGTCATACCAAGGATGCCAGGGAGCTGCAGGTGGAAGATTCAGAGCCTCTACATTATACCGCGCTGCTGTAACTGGAATGACAGTGTCTGTATCTCCGCTATTAGACAGTGAAGAAGCACATCAGAAAGAAATTCAGTATGATGAATACAATCCACATCAGGACTGACTATTGAGTTAACAGACAGTGATGGCAAGACACAATCCCAAGTGCAATTTAAGAGACCTGATAGAGGTACTCCTTCCGTAACAATATATTGATGTTCAGCATGTAGATGCAAAGTTACAACTATTGAAATTTATGACATAAACAGAAAGATCGTTTGCATCTTTTTAATAAGGAACTCGAGGGATATTTGATTAAGTGAAGCAAAAACTTGTGACAAATGTAGTGCAGCAAAGGAAAATCTCCATATCTAGGCACTACAAGATCAGAAATTGAAAGGCACCTGAATATCCAAACACGAAGCCCTGAATTGATAAGTTCATGGTATATATCTAGCACCGAACTGGCAGAATCTGTCCAGGTTTTGTAAACATCACTGTTGAAGAGAACATTGCACAACATCACAGTCATGTTTCAACCAATACTTGAAGTAGCTATTTTTGCAAAATGATGCTACCTGCAAGCCACCCATTTGTATGGTATCACTTCTGGATTGACATGAAGCGCCTTTTGAACCTCAGGTAAATTGAAGTATACCTCGGCGTACTCCTCACTGCATGGATCATACTTGTCACCAAGGCTTCTGGCAATCTATTGATTTGAGAATGTCATTTGTTAGAGTACGAACAATGTTGCTATGTGATTGAAGTGAACAGGAGAAATTTATTAGGATATGAAGCTTTCATTGTTCAGCGATTAGTTACCAAGCGTCTTTTTGAGAGCTTATCTGAAGAACTGACTTTGCTAGTGCATTTTGGAGTGAAAACGCTGTAGATATCAATATTTCCCAATTCAGAGGTAACTATCTTAGCAACTTTATCGCATTCCTCTGAGCTGTATAAGTAAGAGACATGGGTACAGTGAAGAGTCTTTAGCTTGTAGGTTTGATCCGAGATCAGACCAGCAGACCACATGTATTCGGTAACACCCCGCTGATCGTTATAATCATCTGTTAGACCATTTCCAACCTGCAACAAGGATGATCAAGTCAATTGTTTTCTGAGTTCTCATTGTCAAGGATTGTGATATCATTTTTCGAGTTAATATTTTTGGTCTCCTGATTTTAAGAAATAATTTGTGAAATTTTTCGTTTTGTATAGAAAAAACGTAAAACTTTCGATTGTAATTTTGAATTTAACAATATAAGTAGTTATGCATTTTAAACTCTTAAATACTATACAAAAAGTCTCACACGACTCGTACAAACTACATATTACATAAGAATCACTAACATAACAAACTTGTGATACCAAAATTAAATAACATTATAGCATATACAGAGATTAAAAGATTTATTTTTTGGATTCGAAAGATATTTCGGCAACTCTAAAATAGGAAATATTTCGTGAAATTTCGACATATTTTGAGAAATCACATTCCTGGCTCATTATACACTAAAACTTACAAGAAAGTTCATACCATGTATCCTTTGAGGTTGATCGATGTTTTCGAATGTGACAATTGATGTCTAACAATAGCTTGAGCTAGCTGAGGAATGTAATGTCCTGGTCCAAAGACATAGATAGTTATAAAAGTGAGTGTTGAAGGACGGTTAAGCTGAACGACATGAAATTCGTATATGAAAAACGGGTTTCTCCACTGAATTAGATGGATTTTTATGTTTTAACTCCTTTCTTTACCTGCATAGCTTTCACCAACAATGTAAAAATCCCTGCCTTTGTATTGAGGGAATCGCTCAAACCAGTTTAGAAGAAACATTAACGAGTCTTCCGCTGCAAATACAGGGACGAAACGAAATAATTGAAAGCTATAACACTGCTAAAAAATTAGAGAACCATCACAGTAGAGGGTGTATGAGTTACGAAGAACCCAGAGAATTCTACTGTCCTACCAGTTCTCTTATCTCCATTTGTGAGTAGATCATGGGGAGTTTTTGAATAGGAAAACCCCGCACCAACAGGCGAATCAACGAACAATATGTTGGCCACTACAAAACCCATCATTAAAAATGCTGATTAATTATGACAATAAGAAATAATGCAAACATATCCTGTAGTACATATTAAGATGCTTGAAATGTATAATTCTTGATCATTACCTTGATTCCAAGAGTATGGATTCAAATGAATCGTCTTTCCATCGGAATTAATATGAAAAGGGCCTAGCTCAACTGCTTGTCCTAACCCAATGGAGGAACACCCAGGTCCTGATCAATCAAGTTTTGATTCATTTAGTAAGCACATAAATGACAAGGCAGAGAGGAAATTGAAACCAAACCCTTGGTAAATCTAATTACATAGAACTATGAAACTAAAATCGATGCAATACATTTGGGACTATATACACTTTTGAATCAGTAACCAATTTTGCAACAAGGAGGATCCAAAACTTGGAGTACCAAATAATAGGCTTGGAAGAAGGATCCTAACCTCCTTGGAGCCAAAGAACAATAGGCTTGGAAGAAGGATCCTCAACAGCTTCAAAGAACCAATAGAAAGCGATCTCCCCGAAAATTCATTTGCCGTAACATAACCTGAATAATGTGCAAAACTGACATTGAAGGACAATCCAGGTAGCTCAACAACTCTATCTTTCTCTTGTTGATCAACTGGGTTTGCATTAAAACTACTACTGCTACTGTCACTGTGAACAACCAAGCTGAAGAACAGATGAAGAACCAAAACCAATGTCTTCATTTCCATGTTTTCTTTATTAGATTGTGGAGATCATTGAAACAAACATTTGGGGTATTTATTTCGTTCAAAAATTTTCAATGTTTTTTATTTAGTGCCTTTGTCGGTTTGTCTTTGTCCTACATGATGATGGCAGAAATCTCTAAGGGTATGTTTGGTTGCATTTCCATGGGAATTGGTTGGACATGTTAAACTTGAAATCAATTTCTGTAAGTCACCATGTTTTCTCATTTTCGACCAGAATTCGAGTTCAAGCGAGCGAGCCCCCACCCCCTTCGCAAACTGATTCATTGGAAAACTTGGTTGTTATTTACTTGCAAATAACCCTTCAATCTCGATAGGAACTCAGGCTGCCTCATTTTCTTCAAAGCTCACAAATGAATTACAATTCACCTTTTCTACTCAATTCTGCATATTTTGTCTTATAGATGATCTTCATCTTGTGTTGAAGATGACCACTTTGTGATTGAACCCCTTCCCCAAATTTAACTATTCACTTTATTATTCTTGAAATTCATTAGGGATTTTTTTAAATGAAAATGTAACTCCACTTTTATTTTCTATGAAAAATTGATCACCAAACAACAACAAAATTCAAAATTTTATTATTATATATATATATATATTTTCTCTGGAATCAGACTTCACAGTAATGGTTTCTTTCCCATGCCAATTTTCCCTGCAACCAAACAAACCCTCATTGTATTATGAGGTAGCCACCACAATTCTGGAAAATGGTTACTATATCTTTACCTTCCCAATTTGTGAGGGACATGTAAGGATAATAAAGAAAGTTATGGTTTAATAGTTCATGTTCAGTATTAGTTAACTTTGGTTGTTTATTTTCATTACGACTAGCCATAACACGATATCGATGAAAGAGTCTTGTCAAAGGCACACATGTTAGGTTTAAATATCAGTTTATTGATCTTAGGAGATTAGCCTACAAACAATTGTTATATGGGAGTTTTTCAAAAAAGAAAAAGATAAAATGTTACATGGGTCGAATTAGTTGAGATAGACTATTATTACGTCACTACACCAAATTGGCATTTTTGTAACAACCCAAAAACAGTATCACTTTTGAAGTGTAACAATCCGCCTAACAATTTTACACATTTTCACAAATAAAATGATACAATAATTGTATCACCATGAATAGTATAATTATAAAAGTGATACTACTATTCATGATGATCCAACTTATTGTATCATTTTTTTGTGTTACTGTTTTTCATTTTTTTTTATTAAATTTAGTTTTGATTTGAAATTGTTTGGTGAATCGTAATATCTCAAAAGTAATATTGTTTTGAGAGTTGTTACAAAAGTGCCAATTTGGTGTAGTGCGTATATGCATATGTTATCGAATCTTATTTCGTATATGTGAAATTACGAAATTTCGTTGATCGTTTATGTATGACGATAATTAACATATTTAATAAAAGTAAACACTATTTTAATATTTATATATTTTTTCAATTATTTACATAAAACTACATTTTAACTTTCCACATCTACTTAT
The DNA here is from genome assembly GCA_003290165.1 of Berberis thunbergii. Taxonomy (NCBI): domain Eukaryota; kingdom Viridiplantae; phylum Streptophyta; class Magnoliopsida; order Ranunculales; family Berberidaceae; genus Berberis; species Berberis thunbergii. The sequence goes on from QNQO01001260.1 coordinate 327,833, forward strand.
TGCTTTGAAAACCAAGATTCTTTAGAGATAACTCGATGGAGTTGTCTCGTTTCAAAAATATGTTATATTATGAAATTGTGTTCGGTTACTATCCGTTTGTGGTTACGGATTCAAATCACATGGTGACATGCTACGGGTCCCGAGACTGGTTAGGATGTCACAGAGCTTGGTGCTATGTATGGAGTTGATTGAATTCTTTAGTTCCACTGTAATTGGATTTTTCTAAACCATCAAGATTGAATACAATATAATAGACGTGAACATTTTTTGGTTCACCAGTTTAAAATCAACTTTGAAGCCATGGTATTTTCTTTCTCTATATCTGAAACAAATCTATAATAGAATTCAGAGTAGTGTTTTACTATTTATTGCTGACTGAGACAAAGTCAAATAGAAATGATTAGAGATAAAAGATGATTAGGATTGAAAGTTGGGAAATGTATTAAATTTTTAGGATTGAGATTCATTTCCTATGATGACATATTTATAAATATAAAATATATAGAAGGACAAAAATAATTAAAAAAGTTGGTGGAATGTATATGTGATGGAGATAGAAAATATTGTATTTTCCTTTTAGCAAAATGAAAATTATCATAGTTATCTACATCGTTGTCGAATTTTGGTAAACTTAATATCGTTGAAATGGATTTTGAAGATCTTTTCAACAAAATCAATGAGCAATACAAGCGCTGAAATTTTAAAATATATATCTTATAATTAAAAAATGTATAATGTATTTCACATCTTTAATATTTTTAAATATTTTTAATATGTTTAATATTTTTAAACATTTTTTTCCCTTAACCCCTCACACCCCAAATGTCACTAGCAGGTTTGAATCGCCATAGGTCTATCGCTGAGCTAGTACTCAACTGGATGTTAATACATTCTTGATCATCATTTTCTCCATCACTTGAAAGCTTCACTAGCGCCTTTAGCATTTAGTAGAAATTTTGATTTTTGGTACCTCAGAATTATAATTAATTATTACAATTGCTTTAATTAACAAAGAAAACATATTTCATTTCAACAGTTTTGGATGTAGTTTTTGTTGGAATGGAGTTGGCTTGAATAATCCCTAATAGCCAATGCCCCAACAGTTTTGTCCAATCAAAACATATACAATAGCACATAGAAGAAGTTGGTGAGCTTTCAGAGCAAACCAACCTCCCTTTCCATGACTATGATATGAAATCCTTTGTCCTGTCTGCATCCATTACAATGAATTTGATCCAACATTAGTTATCTTTGGAAATGTTTTCTTTGTTTTGGCCGCGCCAAATAAAGTGTATGACATGAGATTCTCATTGGGTGGTCACATTTATGCCACTTGGAAAATGGATTACTTGATAACTAGGGATAATTTGTTGTACACATATTGATGATCAATGTCATCTTTACATTTATAAGTCGGGAATGGCAAATCTACAATGGCATATCTTCAATCAACACATTTGTGAAGTTCGAAAGTTGTCTATGAATGATGGTGCATTTAAAGTACATTGAACATGTTTCAGTATGATACCATGGGATTATTTTCCTTAAGTAAAGCTTATAGTTTTGCATCAGATTTTAGCACAGAAGAGAGAATGTATTGAGTGGTATAATGGCTAGAGAATCGGAGTGGAGCGAACAATGTATTTAGAGCTTGACGATGTTGGACTTGGCTGTTTAAAACAAAAAAAACAAAAACAAAAACAAAAAGGGTTAGAAACAAGCACACTCACCACTGCTAATTCATACCTTGTAAGATGGATTAACATAGAAATTTTGGAAAAATAAATAAGCGTAGAAATTTCTTTTTATTTTTTTAAAAGATTTTTTTGTTATGTCGTTACGGATCTGTGTTAAAAAACATTTTAGCTGCTTGATTTGCTAATGAAGCAGCTCTTGATCTGATTGTGGACAGGGCCTAGCAAGAGCGGGTTTAGTATTCTTCCTCTACCACCACAACTTTGTTTAGTTAAATAACATATTTAATAAAAGTAAACACTATTTTTAATATTTATATATTTTTAATTATTTACATAAAACTACTTTTTAACTTTCCACATCAACTTATTGCTTTTAAAACAAAGATTCTTAAGAGATAACTGTATTGTTTCAAAATTATGTTATATTATGAAATTGTACTGTGTTAAGTTACTATCCGTTTGTGGTTACGGATTCAAATCACATGTTGACACGCTACAGGTCCCGTGACTGGTTAGGGCATCATAGAGCTTGGTGTTATGTATGGAGTTGATTGAATTTTTTAGTTCCACTGTAATTGGATTTTTCTAAACCATCCAGATTGAATACAATATAATAGACGTGAACATTTTTTGGTTCACCAGCTCAGAATCAACTTTGAAGTCATGGTATTTTCTTTCTCTATATATGAAGCAAATCTATAATACAATTTGGAGTAGTGTTTTACTATTTATTGCTAACTGGAACAAAGTCAAATAGAAATGATTAGAGATAAAAGATGATTATGATTAAAAGTTGAGAAATGTATTGAATTTTTAGGGTCGAAATTCATTTCCTATGATAGCATATTTGTAAATATAAAATTTGTAGAAGGACAAAAATAAAAAATAAAAATTGAAAAAAGTTGGTGAAATGCACAAGTGGCGGAGAGAGAAAATATTGTATTTTCCTTTTAGCAAAATGAAAATTATCATAGTTATCTACATCGTTGTCGGATTTTGGTAAACTTAGTATCGTTGAAATGCATTTTTGAAAATTTTTCCAACAAAATCAATGAGCAATACAAGCGCTGAAATTTTAAAAATATATATCTTATAATTAAAAAACGTATAATGTATTTCACGTCTGTAATATTTTTCAATATTTTGCAAAGCAATGAGATGGGCTGATCATACAAAAAAAATAAGTTCGACATCTTAATGCACATTTAAACAAAAACTCTAAACTTCATGTTTTGACGAATTCAAAGATTAGGGAGTACTCATTCTCGGCATTTAAATTTTTCCCTCAACTGATTCAAATTTTACTGAGTCTAACCTTAAAATTTATAGTATACAGGCTTACACTTCAATATTGATTGAGAGCGAAAATGTGAATAGTGACAAAGGTGTTTAGTACAAAATATTTAGCAAAAATTTAATTATGTAGAGTGCTAACGACATGGAGCATATTCTAGTATATAAATAAATTAAAGCTCAAACTATCAATATTGATTTAAGGGGTTCTCAATTTATTGAATTTAGTGTGAGAGGAGAAGATGGCGAGAGTGAGTGAAAATTCAGAACGAAGTGGGTGTGATTTTTTAGTGTGAAAACCCCATCAATAAATAACCCAATTCATGAGGTTGAAATGACAATTTGTGAGCATCAAAGGACACGATTCTCTCTTAGCAATAAGAGACTATTCCGAAATTGGATTCCTCACTTAAGGACGACTCTAGGACGATTTGTTAGTTAGAACATTTTTTTTATCCCTCAACCCCCCCCCCCCCCCCCCCCCCCCCCTCACACCCCAAATGCTGCTGGCAGGTTTGGATCGCCATAGGTCTACCGCAAAGCTGGTACCCAATTGGATGTTAATACATTCTTGATCATCATCTTTCTCCATCACTTGAAAGCTCTACTAACGCCTTTAGCATTTAGTAGAAATTTTGATTTTTGGTACCTCAGAATTATAATTAATTATTACAATTGCTTTAACTAACAAAAAAAACATATTTCATTCGAACAGTTTTGGATGAAATTTTTGTTTAAATGAATTTGGCTTGAATAATCCCCATCAAATAAAGATGAGTCATTATTAAGATTTATAAAAAAGTGATTCACTCCCTAATAGCTAGGGCACGTGCACAACGATCCAACAGTTTTGTCCAATCAAAACATATACAATAGCACATAGTAGAAGTTGGTGAACTTTCAGAGCAAACCAACCTCCCTTTCCATGACTACGATATGGAATGGAATCCTTTGCCCTATCTACATCCATTACAATGAATTTGATCCAACATTAGTTATCTTTGAAAATGTTGCCTTTGTTTTTGCCGCACCAAATAAAGTGTATGACATGAGATTCTCATTGGGTGGTCACATTTATGCCACTTGGACAATGGATTAGTCGATAACTAGGGATGATTTGATGTACACATATTGATGATCAATGTCGTCTGTACAGTTATAAGTCTGGAATGGCGAATCTACAGTGGCATGTCTTCAATCAATACCAGGGGCGGAACCAGGATTTCACTTCAGGGGGGGGGGGGGGGGGGGGGCGAAATGACAAAGTAATATTTGTTAATAATAATAATTTACTAAAATAACATTTTTCCAAAAAAATAATTAAGTGACAAATTTAAATACTACTATTTACTTTCTTATGTTAAGTCATAAAATAAGATAATGTATTACTTACAAAAGATGGGAGAAGTGAGAGGAATTCACCTCACCAATTTACAAAAAATATTATCTATAAATTGCAACTATGCAACTCATACGTACAAAAAGTATTATCTATAAAGGAATGTCCTTATAAGGACCCTTCAAAACACCTACTATTTCTTTCTAACTATATCATTTAACCACATTTTTACAAATCTACACGTTGCGATCGCATGTTCTGAAATTGTTGCATGATGGCTTCATTTTCAATGCTATCCAAAACATCCCTTTCAATGTATGCCACCAAACAATCATTCATCCAATCATCTCCCATTCGATTCCTTAGGCGACTCTTCATAATATGCATAGCTGAAAATGCCCTTTCAACTGTAGCAGTGGCAACAGGTAGAATCAATGATAATGTGATGAGTAAATAAACCATAGGATATACGACATCCTTTTTTGTTTCAACCATCTTTTTAGCAAGACCACCTATACCGATTATATTTGAAAATTCACTATTTGATCACACATCCATAATACAAGTTTTCAATTGATCTTGAAGCACCATCAAATCAAAATCTGAGAAATCCATCGGATAAAATTGAGCAAGACGGATCAACTTATGGTGGTCAAATGCTGAAAATGAATTGTTTGGACTTAAGCATGTCACACACAAAAGTAACTCTGTATTCACCTCGTCAAAACGATTATTGAGCTCTTGAAGCTGCGTATCTACGCACGTATAAAATAATTCAACTCGATAGTGATGGAGATTTGTAACTACTTCTTGTCTATGCCATGATCGCCCCCGAGGTACAAAGTCATCATCCATTCGAGGAACGGTGATATTATGTTTCCCACAAAATGAAGATACATCAGCAATGAGTGAATCCCATTCATTTTCTCTCATCATTTGGAACATTTGCTTAGATATTTCAACAAGATTGATGGCATTCACAATGTCTTGATCTTTTTTTTGCAATGATTTTGATAATTCATTGGTAATTCCTAATACATCCTTCATCATATGTAAAATCGGGATAAAATCAAAACATTGCATTGATTATAGTAAAGCATAAGCTTCACCCCTTTGTTCTGAGCTGGTGCCATCTCCAACGACAATTTCAAGTACATCTATCACCGAAGAAAACATAAGAATCAACCTTATTATCGTAGTATAATGAGAATCCCATCGAATATCACCGGCTCGTGTGAAAGTAGTATCTTGGTTCAACCCTTTACCAGTTGAAAGTTCACCACTATTGAGTTTCTTAATAAGGTCAATAGTTTGTTTATCTCGAATAATATCTTTGTGTTTGCATGAAACCCCAACAATATTCACACTGCTGTAGAAATTAAGTTAAAGAATAATGCGATCCAAGGATGGTTTTTTGTGACATGTACCAGTGTCAGTTGAAGCTGATGCGCAAAACAATGGACATAAAATGCAGACTGGTTTTCATTCATAATCAGTGTTTTAAGTATGTTGAACTCACCTTGCATATTACTGGCCCCATCGTAACCTTGTCCATGCAACCTAGTTATGCTCAAATTATACTTGGAAAGAATTTTTCCTAGTGCCTTCTTCAGTGAAATTGCGGTTGGATTATAAACATGAGTTATACCTAAGAATCATTCAATAACACACCCATTTTTGTCCACAAAGCGTAAAACAATTGCCATTTGCTCTTTGATTGAAAAATCACGAGATTCGTCAACCAAAACTGCAAATAATGCGTCACCAAGATCTTCAAGAATAACGTCAGAAGTCTTAATTGCAATCGCTTTTGTAATGTCTTTTTGAACTTTAGGTGAAATCAACTTGTGATTTTCAGGAGCATATTTTCAAACAACTTTCTTTATGTCTTCATTGTGATTAGCTGTATACTCCAAAAGTTCAAGAAAGTTTCCTCTATTCTTTGAGTCTTCAGATTCATCATGACCACGAAAAGCCAATCCTTGATGCAAAAGAAATCAAATACAGTCAATTTAAGCATTTAAACGGGTCCGATACTCAAGTTTAGCTTGGTCTGATTGCTTAACGAAAAATGTTTGGATATGTTGCTTTTGCTTCATCAAATTTTGACTCATTGTATAAGCTTCATAATGAGTCTTTCCCAAATGACTTTGTAATTTATCCGGTTTCTTCCAATTATCGAACCCTTCCACTACAAAAGTGTAGCCACCACTTTGATCCCCGAAATTCGGTTTGAAGAGATAGCAATGCAAACAATATGCAGCATCTTTCTCTATGCTATACTCCAACCAATCTTTGTGTTGGTCGAACCAAGCTACATTAAAACGTCTCATCCCACCTCCCATTTTCTTTTGTGGAAATTTGTGATTCTTAGGCTGACATGGACCCCTTTGTAAATATGCTATTCTAATTATGTCCTGATCATTAGGATGATAGTCTGAAATTCAAGGTCTTGATCCGGGATCTGTTGGAAGATTTGACATATCATAATCCACGTGAATTGGCTTTGAGATTGGATCAAACTGACCACCCTCATTATTTTGTAAGCTAAGGGATGGTAACTCTAACACAGACTTTCTTTTCAAAAACTTGTCCATAGCTGAAAAAATAAATAATATATTAAATAAGTAGATAAAATATTAATTAAGTAAAAATATATATATTATTTACTTTCAAACATTGTTATCATGGAAAATTTGTTAAGTAACTTAGAAAAGTTTACTAGTGTCTCTAATGGACTGAGCCAATCAATAGATTGACCCTTCATAAACAAGAAACATCTCTCAACCAACGAGGTGATTTGTTCAATAAGGATGGAAATATTGTCGTATAACATGTAATTGGTACCCTGCATCCTGGCATATGTCAACCCAAAAATTCAAAAATGGGGGGTTTGGCTACTTTCTAGAAAGGTTATTGCTAGTCAATAACTTCATCATAAGAGAATAAGTTTCAAATACCAACAAAAACCAATATGTAACTGTAAGGAAGACGACACAGTTATTAAAGAAAGACGATTCAAATTTCATGCCTGCATAGATATCGAGAATGGTATATTTATACTTCAATCATAAGAATGTTTAGAAAAAGACTAGAACTCTTACATGGAAATGTTTTGGAAAGAAGTGCCGCAATACAACTGCAATGAAAGCAATCCAGCTCCCAACTTGTCCACTAGACCACAGATAAACTATTAGATTGTACAAAAATTACAGCTCAAAGCAATGAAATTATGAAAGCAAGGTGCATAAAAAATATGTACCTCAAAAAGTTGAATATTATTGAAGGAAGACTGAAGAAAATATATGGGATCAAAAGGGATGTGAGAATGTTTGATTTCCAATTTGTGCGATCCAAGATCAACAAGTAGCTGTAGTAAATGTAAGGAGAAGAGTTAGAACAAAGCAGAAGCCAAATATGACAATCTAGGAGTGGAAATTGTTTAAACGCAATTGTTTCAGCATGAATGTTGCAACCCCTTGTCCACACACTAATAACTCATTACAATCAAACTCCCTGCGAACTTTGAAGACTTCCTAAGAACCAAATGTAAAATGCCAAATCACACAAAAAAAAAAAGGGTTCTAATGACTTAAAGAAGCATGAAAAAAAGGGTAAAAAAAGAAAGAACAGAACTACAGTAGACACTAAGAAATCAGATTCTTTGCATAAGACAGCATAACCAAATAGGCAAATAACCATACCCTTTGCCCTGCTTACTAAAAAAGTAAAGTAAAAACCTCTCTCCTCTGTTCTGCAGACCATTTTCTTTCTTGCATTTCTACTACCATTCAACAAAGTGAGAAACAAAGCAAGAGCAGGAAACCAATCTAATAAAATAAGCACTAATAACGAATCCATCTCTTCTTCATGTGCATTTTTCACTTAAAATCAATTGTGGGTTTCTCGATAACGAATCCAAGTTATATGCTCGATTGAGAACGATTCTTAACCTCATCAAAACATGAAATTATAGTACTGTGTTATCTAATAAACACAATTTGAATCACTTGAAAATGTTTTGAAATGAGGAAGTTATGCTCATTTTACTAAAGTCGTGCAAATCTGTCAAGCAATGAAAATGGGGGTAGTGTCCTTCACTTTCGACCAACTTATGTGCTCGATCGAAACAAATTCTCAAGTTGATCCAAACATAAAATTTGTAGTACGCTGAGTTATTTAATAAACACAATTTGAATCACTTGAAAATGTTTTGAAATGAGAAAGTTATGGTCATTTTAATAAAGTCATGCAAATCTGTCTGAAAAGAATCTGCTTGCACTTCATTTGCATTGGACACTCCGAGGATTAGGCAAACTTCGCCCAAACCAATGCAAAGTTTCTCGCAATCCTCGCATTATTAATTGCAAATGGGTGAAAACATTTTTTTTGGGACAGATTTGCGTGACTTTAGTAAAATGGTCATAACTTTATTATTTCAAAACATTTTCAAGTGATTCAAATTGTGTTTATTAGATAACTCATAGTACAACAATTTTCGTGTTTTGATGAGGTTGAGAATCGGTCTCGATCGAGCATATAAATTAGCTGAAAGTCAAAGACACTACCATGTTTTCAATTACGAGATAGATTTGCACGACTTTAGTAAAATGAGTATAACTTGCTTATTTCAAAATATTTTCAAGTGATTCAAATTGTATTTATTAGATAACTCAGAGTATATAAGTTGCGAATCGATCTCGATCGAGCATATAAGTTGAACCAAAGTCAGTATCTTGTTTTCAAGAGACAAAGGGGTGAGAAAGATAACAGGTTGATGGTGATGCTTGATGGAGAAAAGAGGGAGAAAATGGCAATGGCAAGGTGGTGGTGATGAAGGCAGGGTGATGGCAGTCTCTGATTGAAAAGAGATGGAGAAGAGAGTGAGGGAGACGGGGAGAAAATAAGATGAAAACAAAGACCGATACCACCAATTCAGATGAGAACAGTTCGGATGAAGAAGATTTGGGATGAAAACACCATCAGGTCAAGAATAGTGTCAAGTTTAAAGAAATACCACATACGATTAACGAAAAGATTCGATAAGAGGAATATGACAACATAAAATATGTCGGATCACGACTGCTTTAAAGTTTTCAAGGTTTTTCCTCGAAGATTATCTAGAATGAAGAAATGTAACAACAAGTACAGGCGTTGATCTAAGGGTTTGGTCAGTCTAGATTTAGTCTAGCTTCTATTTTTCCTTCCCACTTTGTTTTTATATCCTGTTTTGGGACAAGTAATTAAGGTCTGACATCTCATAGCTGGCTCTCTATAGCGGAGATATAATAAAAAAAATAAAAAAGGGAGGAAAGAGAAAATTTAAAATTTTGAATTTTTATTAGTGGAGTGAAAAATAAAGTAGGTGGTGTGGAAGATAAAAAAAATTTGATTTGGTGGTGTGGAACAGTACTTTAGGTTTTGATGTGTAGTCGTTACCAAATGAAAATCTCAATTTTATACAATTACCATAAATGATTCGGTTAGTAGTAAAATTGCTCCTCGAGGAAAACATGTGATGGAAGCAAATACAACACAGCAACACATTTTGGCAGTAGATGCTCAGAAAAACTCCATAAAACTTCAAAATTCTCCTAGGTAAAGAAATTGAAAAGAACAAAAAAAAATTAAGGGTTGACCACAAACTTGGCTTCTATATTTTAGACCCTAGTTTGTTGTGTGGAGAAACATGCTGTTCACTAAGCTGAACTAATTAGAGAATGGACCTTTATCAGACCTCGGAGTTGTGGCATATCTAAAACTTGAGGGTCCTCCTGATCTTATTGTGGTGCTAGAATCCTGTAAAAAGTAAACTCAAATAAAATGCTTGCCCCGGCATTTCAAAACCCAATCATCTCAAGAATGGAGAAAGCGATCTTCATCTCCCCGCCATTTCTGTTAGCCAAGTAGTACATCAGCTTCCACTTTTCCTCTGAGAATGCTTCACGGCGTATCAACCTTTGTCTGACACAAAAGGCAAAACATGAACAGACCTTCAAATGTAAGGACTGGAGTGTGATGTAAGCCTTTTGGTACATGAACATCATATTAAAATACTATATAGATAGAAGATCACATCCCTTTCAGACCAGTTCAATGATTTGTGAAATACTAGCAGTATACGGCAGTCGTTTGATTAGAGTTATTGTTAATCTAAACACCCTACACTTCTATCGGGTTAAGAGCAACACAACTTCCAGTTTTAGTTTTTGGCATTTGAATTGATTTATCAAGGAAAGAAAAGAAAAAAAAAATGTTGCTGACAATCGACAAAGTCGACCCCGGTAAATGTAACAACCTTGAGGATGGACCAAATTCACCCATATCAGTGATTCATGTTTTTTTATCTGTGGTGAAAGTGCGTGAAAAAATAATGGATACATCTGCCACACAAAACTATGAGTTCATCTCTAGGTATCCCAAAATCTCTAGCCTAAGTCATTCCAATAGGGCACCTTCGTCACATGTTTACAAGGAATTTTGATGTTTTCGTACGTGAATAGATTTCAGCCTTGTTTAACTTCTGTAGTCACTCGAGATACGATCTCTGGAAATTAAATAGTTCGTTGTATTGTAATACATGTCTGCTTTGCTTTTTTTTTATTAATTATGTGTCTAATCCTAATTTTTGCTACTTCTGTAGAAATAGTTCATACATAGGTTTCAGTGATACTTCTAAATTCAAGTATAGATCAGGTATTTAATGAATAGAAGTACAATGAAATGGGGGAATTGGTGTTGTTTATGGGATACCATTCATATCTACACATGAAGCTAGGAGCCTACGAGTAAGAATGACTACAATAACGAGCTGCTTTGATTTTTTTGGGATACAATATCTCAACAGACTCGATTGTTTTGGGATACAAAATACGTATTTGTTTCCGCTTTGATTTTTTGTGACATTTTGATGATCAAAATCAACGTGTACACAAAACATAACAATAATATTCTTAAAACACATATACGCACACACACACAATTCAAAGGAAATGGCAAACTGTTTCTGCTTCGTACCTTAGAAATGGCAAACAGTTGCTGCTTCATCTAGGCTGTAACGAGGAACGTCAACTCGAGCGCCTAATGGAACATCAGGCAGGTCCTTACGTAGCTTGCCAACAGCTGTTGAATGAGAGAAAGCTCCCACCATCATGTCATTATGCATTCATGGATCGGAAATGCATTTCACCTGCAAAACAAAAATACCAACTAGTCATAATTAATATGTAATATAATAGATGGGGTAGGTACTTGCAGTTTAAGGTTTGTTTTATGACTGTTTTACATGAGTGGTCTCCAATTTATAACATAATTAGGCCCAAATTGTTTGACTTGGATACATAAATATGGACGAGAGGGAATGCTGACCACAGCTCTTGGTCACGACATGTGATCAACACATAATAAAAGCCAGAATCTGATCACACATTGGCTTGAATCAAGGATCAAATGTTGGCATGGATCAAGAAAATCAAACATTTGCTTAAATCAAAACAATTGATTGGAATCAGATTAGGGCTAATTATTCATTTGCTTCCATCTATGAGTCTCTAGCATCTCTCTAAATGCTACTCATGATCAAATACATGTATTGGGACGAACGAGTCAGACATAAAAACAAAAACTTCTGGTCTAATCGACCACGAAGTAACAAAGTACCAGGACATAAGACCTGGACTTTTTATCATCGACTTGTAATGTACGACATTGTAATCCGAACATAGAACCAGATTTCATGAAACCAGGGCTTGCTACACGACCAGAACGTTCGATGCGAAGCCATCATAAAATCTGGACGAACTGAATCAGAAATCTCCTAGGAATGGTCGTAAACAAAAGCTGATAAGCTAGACATACTGGACACAAAAAATGGTGAAATAAAAAAATTCCATTGATCTTCTAAAAAAGGAGATTACAAAAAACCAAGTAAGAAGAAAATCAACATCACAACATCTCCAAGCAGTATGGGCTCAGAAGGTCTCGACATCTGATCCAGGGAATCTGGAGCAACTTCATCGACATCATCAAATTTCAGCACAGCAAAGCAACGATATTCAGACATGTCTAAACCTTGGCGTCTCCAGGGAAATCTAAGAAATCGTGGCGACCATTTGACCACTCTTTTCCAATCCGCGACCTCTGCAGCCTTCGGCCTTTCAGTAACATGATGACAACCCAGCTCGGGTTGAAGCTAATTCTCTGTCACATCCACAAGATTAGCACGTAGACCCGCAGACTTGTCCCGACAAACTCGTAATTCAGCTGAGCAATTTGAACAGCACAAGCCTTAAGACTAGCAGAACATTCCTCAGCGGAACGAATGACCTCGTCACATTCAACCTTTCGGTCGGACAACTCCTTAGGCAACTTGCCCTATTCTACTTCAAATGTCTCGAGGTCAGAAGCATAACGTATCACGAATGACCTCGAGTTCCCCAGCGACGTTCTGCGCAGAATCTCTGTTTTTCATGTTCTATGCCTATGTCTTCAACAAATCAAATCAGCAGAAGAACATGGAGAAAGGACCAAGATGATGTCCTGCTAGTTTCTGCTCAATAATGTCGCCACCTAGTCACAGCAACCTTACAATCCAACCCCATCACGACTGCATAAGTAAGTGCGTCATCCCTCCATAAGATGTTGGATGACCCTCATCAAGTATGGGCGACTGCATAAGTAAGGTGCGTCATCCCTCCATAAGGGTGCGTCATCCCTCCATCCCAGCCACGACAGAATAAACAGTACGCTTAAAGTCTCGAGGTCGGGTAGCAACCCGATCCTCCATTGTCGGATGGTACTTGAAGTTGTCCAAGGTCTTAGTACCCTTCGGATTCTTCAACTGCTAAAAACCAAGCTGGCGCATTTTATTCTCAATAATGCGTGAGTCATCAATGTCAGGCGGCAAACCATAAGAATCAACATGATTTTCTCATGATCGTCCAGAGGACGAGAAACTTCCTTCTTACTCCTTTCGGGAACTCGACTTACCTCCTCGTTCTCTCAAGCAGAAGAATCATCCTCCGAACCACGACCTCCTTTCCGAAGGGAGGCAAGATGAGAGGGAGCCCTAGTAGCATCAAGAACTGAGGAAGCAAGCTTCTTCATCTTAGACACAAGGCCAGAACTGACAACCAACATCTTGGAAGGACTGAAAGACCTAGGAACTTTCATTTTCCGAACACTCAAGACAATACTCCCAAAACCTTGGACAACGACTGAAGCAACTCAGCCTCCACGCTCATCAACAGAGCCTTCTTGGTGGCCGATGGCCACATCACCAACGAGTGCAACAGTCACTTCCAAAACGCGACCCGTTTCACTCGATGAATATAAGCCATTACGGATAATGATATCCGTAGTGAGAAAATCTTCCGCTTAGACTCGGGGAAGATCGCAAAATCGACTGTAGAACTCCTACTCTTCAAAAAACGACAACTCAACTCTCTTAGGCTCTTAGAATGACCACAGAATCTGATTTCTGCGAAACCTAAAGTAATTGGAAGAAAGGGAAGTGTAGAACCAAGACTTTGATCAACCACCATACTCATTCTGTAGGTCCTTGAAACAAAAAGAAGATCAAAGACAACAAGTGCAATTGGGGTTTTCGCTGAACCCCACCAAATAATGTAGAACCCTGGCATTCATAGGGATGCGAGCTGTGACAGCCCTTGCTAAGGTCAAAATCGTTACTTTCCAACCATTAGAGACCAGCTGGGTCGGAACAATACCAATCAAATCCAAGTACTCCTAGACGATCGTAAGAGCCAAAAGCCTAAAACCAGAGTGGAACATACCAAGATACAAAGCAATGCACCCATGTTTTGGACGACAAGGATTGTCGCCCTCTTCAGAGATAATGATCTCCAGATCAGTCGGCAATGAGTAATCGTGACAAATGTTGTCCAGAGTGGCATGCGTTGTCTGCTTAGGCAAAAAGAAAGCTTCACAGGCATCAAAAACATCACCGCTCAAAACCCTGAAGTTAGACATGACTACGGAACGAACGGGAGGAATCAAAGAATTAACTAGAAAATGAAGTGCAAAAGTAAAACACACTCAAATTTCTCCTTTTATAAGGACAAGCAGCAAAAGGTCCACTCTGGGAGAACCTACAAGATATGTCAGTCGCACGAAATCCCAGAAATCACGCCAAAACAAGCAGGCAAATAGAACATTGGAGAAACAACAATAACAACAGATAGCAAAAGCACTAAATGTGCCGTAATGTTAAAATAAAAAACAAAACCACCACACAGTTAGTGGATACATGAACATACCCACTAACTACGGGGGGAGTAGCTGATGATAATCAAAATAGACCGATCATCACGGTCGTACACGTGGTAGAGAACATCCATCACGAGGATATGACGTCTAATCTATTGGGCCAGCTCATAAAACCTAAGAAGAACGAAGCCAATCACAAAGGCCCAAACAATACCCACTAATGAGAAGATATAATTGAAGCCCGAATCTAGGCCGAACGAATC